>CM029784.1:14318833-14918833 GCA_017562165.1 Ectropis grisescens
GGTTTACTAACATTTCCATTTTGAATATGGAGACACACTTCTTTCGACCGTTAATCATGAAATGATATCGTTTTTATGAGCTACTAGCCCAGATATCTGATGAATTTGATATTTAGGTGGTTGGATATTATGTATATTGTTAAATTGCTAAAGCTGAGTTTAGCTATTCAAAGAGGCAACGCTGCCAGCATTCTGGGTACCCTGCCGCGCAGTAGTGATCTCGACGCCGTGTTTAATTTGTAAATTTGTTTATTTTTATTTTTATTGTTTGGTATAATAATTTTATTTTGTTTTTATACATATGTACATATTATAAATAATAAAAGGATAATTTCCAGTAAAAAAAAAAAATTATACATAGGAAACATTCAAAAAATTTAATGTTGATTAAGTATTTACTTTCTTTATTTTCGAAGTAAATATTTCAAAGTAGGTACGGGGAGAGTGGGGCAAGACTGGGCCCTTAAGGTTTGATGTTGAATGATGTTGACTGCAATGAGGTCTATTAATTTGTTTTATACTTATAATTTTCTTAGATAATTATGGTTCATTGTCAATGTCTTGCCCCACCCGTGGGGTAAGATGGGGTACTCCCGTGAATAAGGTGGTTTTTCCTCGTTTTTTAGTTAGGCGAGATGTTTTTCTAGTAGCTGGAAAGGGCATTATTTGCTGCAGACTTCCAACAGCAAATATTGATTGCTGCGGGGGGACGTGGTCTTTCCTGTAGATCAGGGTAATTGAGATAGTTAGGACGTAGGACAGTAGGTGCAGTAGCCAGAATAGTGGGTGGTGATGTACTCGCAGAAATACTAGCAGCAGAATCATGTATCTGTTTATAATAAATAATAAATAATAATAAATATTGGTGGACAATTCACACACAACACCATCTGACCCCAAACTAAGCAAAGCTTGTGTGATGGCAGCCAGATAGCTGATATAATACTTATATAGTTTTTTAAATACATAGAAACACCCAGACACAGTGCAAACATTTGAATTTATATAATAATTCTTACCATTCAAGAACAAAATGAATGTTAGAAATTTGTATGCCGCTCATACCCCATCTTGCCTCCGTATGCCGAATACAATAAAAATAGCTGAATAAAACTCATACGCAGCACAGAGAAAACAAGTTATTCTCACATTTGATAACATTTAAATCAATGCTTATAGTTATCGAAAAATACACGCTTTATATAGTATGGAAAATCACTAGCTATTGGGCTAAAAACTATTTTTCCAGAAAACAAAACGCGAGGTGACATTGTCTACTCACTTCGATGACGTACTACCCTTATAAATTTTCCTGACAAAATATTTTAATACTAAGAATACAGTGAAACTTAGTAAATTGGGATCTCAAGGGACAAAGAATTTTTTGTACCATTTAATGAGGATTTCCATTTCCATTATTAATCTAGTTTCCAAATAGGCTAGTTTGATATCATAGTTGTCTCATTTACAGACCTCGCTTATAGAGGTCCAAATGTACCATTATTCCACTTTTAGAGTCGTTGCTGTCATGAATTTAATGTAAGGATGAATGTATATACATATGTACTAGGTTATGATTTGGACTTTTCATGTTTCAATAACTGTGTGTCACTGAGCTGTTATGTGGCAGGTATAGTGCTTACCATCAGGCACGTGTCCTGCTTGTTTCGTCATTATTACCTATGCTATTTAAAAAACAATAATTAAAAAAAAACAATACGACACGCTAATTGTATGACTTAGAGTAATCGGTTGTGTTTGTTTGTACTTGACTGCTAGTTGCTGAAAGCTGTATCTTGATAGAATCAGTTGGATCAAAAATATTACAATAATCAATCTTTTTTTTTTTTTAACTTTTATAGGTTTACACTTGACCGCCATCTCGCCTGATGTTAAACGATGAGGCGGTCTACGATGGAGTGTGTTTACCTAGAAGAAACAGATTCACTCTCGATTTGAAGACACAAAGATTGTAACTATCGGGAAAAACCCTCTCAGGCAACGCATTCCACAGCCTTGACGTTCTTATCACTAGAGTCAAACCTCTTCGTTCGTGTCTTTGGAACATCAACCATGAAACGATGTTGCTTTATCGAGCTACGAGCATTCCGATAGAAAAAAGGGCAAGGTGGTATTAGATCGTACAAATCAGTTGCACACTCTCCGAAGTGTATCCGATAAAAAACCGATAAGCTAGCAATTTTCCGGCGATGTTCGCGACTTTGCAGTCTTTTTTGCCTATGAGCCTTTTGGCACGTCTCTCGATCGATTCCAGAGCCTCCAGCTGATACTTAGCCGATCCATCCCAAAGGTGCGAGCAGTACTCCATACAGGAGCAGAATCAGAATCAGAATCATTTATTGCAAAACTGTGTACAAAGGTGATGTTATAAATAAGACATAATTCTGTCTGTGCTTGGTATAACGTGAGCAACTGTTCAGACTTGAAGTACTTTCGCACCTTTGAGAGGACATCTAGTTTTTTTGGCAGCTAATTTAGCCTTAGATTCGATATACGAGCCAAAGTTGAGAGTAGATGACAAAGTAACGCCCAACAGCTCGAGATGGTCGGATACCGGCACGGATACACCGCGAAAAGTAGGAGTCAGTTGAAAGGACTCCTTTTTGCGGAGAACAGACACGCCTGCGTCATTCATTTCACATTTTGAAATGCTTATGGAAAGTTTCTAAAGTTTCCATTGGACCACGTTTTGATTTTTTTACTGGAATCTCATCACAGTCTTCTTATACTTCTTCTTGTGTGTTTAATATTGAATACGCAGCTATAAGCATGAAGACATTCCAATATTTGTATACAAACATATTAGAACCTGTAATCTGATTAATTTGTGACACTTATACAGGGAATTGAGCTGTAGATTCAGAATTCAAATATAATTTAACCATGTTCGAAAATTCCCATTAACAGAGGTAATTCAATGAAAAAGTACTGAGATCTCATTGCCACTTTCAATTATAGAGGTTTCTCACTTATCCAGGTTTCACTATAATTCATTAGAGAAAACAGATGTGTTAATTTAGTAAAGTAAAAGTACTGATGTCATTCGACATTACACTTATTACAACGTAACGGATACAAGATCTTGGCTTGGGTTGTTTGACCCCACTACAGTGCAGGCCTCAGACTAAAATCCCCTAGCCTAGTTCATAATATGGATTCGCCATTGCTGCAAAAATACAGTCTGGATAACGTTATTATAAAATAAAGGTTATACCGATTCTGAAATAGTGTGAAACAGCACAGTAAGATCTAGTAATAACTAAAATCAAATCCTTCCACCCGTGGAACGCAAAAGGAAATATATAGAAAGGTCGACGTATAGCAAGCATGGATGTTAACAACGCTGATTGCTATTTTAATCAGGGATTAGCATTTAAATAATGCAATCTAATTTTTAATCAATTAAAGTGATTCTATCAGACACGTTATCATACGTACGATATCTGTGACGTACGCTGATTGTTACAAAAATAAATTAGCATTTATGAACGGATTAAAGATAGTGTAAATAACGATTAGTTCCGTCGATTGTGATAATGAAAGCTACGTAAAATCCAAACACGTGCATGTGCCACTGCGTTGAACTGAAGTTGAAGCACTTGCGAATGTAGTTGTCCCCGTGACTTTACTATATACTCTCTGTATACTATAGATACTGCTATAACTGGTGTCAGTGAAGCAAGCTCACAGGATTTCACTCATACAAAATATGTATAACGCACACAGCACAGCACTTTGTGTACTTATAATATTATAGGAACGGTTTATCCTCGTAGTTACTTATCCCGTATTTTTTCGAGATAAAAAATTGCTTATGTTTGTTTTATTGTTACAACTATTCCCCGCTCCCCTACGATAAGATTGTTAGAGGAGCCCTGCGGTAGTGTGCGAAAGCATTCCCGTGACTCCAGCACTACGTTTTACGGATGAATCAGTGTTTTAGTGAGTAGGCTACCGTTGTGGAAAGTCCCACATATCCCACTAGTAGTGGTGGTAGTGTGCGAAAGCATTCCCGTGACTCCAGCACTACATTTTACGGATGAATCAGTGTTTTTAGTGCTACCGTTGTGGAAAGTCCCACATATCATGCTCCCCGGGGGCGGGTGGAATTCATAAAGAAAAAAAGCCCTGAGTCTTCTAAGGTAGCCTAAAGTTTGGTAGGCAGTAAGTACTATTTGAGGTCTGTCATAGGTCCCTTTAAAAGAAAGAGCATGTCATTGAAATATAGAAACCTCTGTAACTGTCTTGGAACTTGCCGAATTATCGATGATGTTTTCTTTCACCGTTCAAGCCGTTGTTTATCAACATACTTGTCTTGCACTTGGAAACATATACACGGAAGTGCAGGTGGAGTTGACATCGCGACCTCACAATTAAGAAATTGAATATTTTCACAGCTACTACCCGCTACACCCAGAAACTGCGTTGTTTGATCATCTGTATTAAATACCTATGCTTGCCAACCTGTTACCTGAATTCCAAATTTCAGTCTTATCGGTCCAGTTTTGACGACGTAATTAATAAAAAAATATTAAAATGAATATGGTGGACAATTCACACACAACAATTAATGAAGCAAAATTCAAATAAACTTTAAAATTAATAAGAAATAATACCTATTATATTATCTAGAAATTTAGTAAGCAGGATATTAGGCGTATCAGAGAAGGCGCCTAGTCACAGGTTCCCACAGCGCAGTGTCACATTTATCAACCCATACGACTGTAGATCTCGAACATTAGCAAACGGCAACAATACTATATTCCAGAATGTTCGTATCGGGAACCATTACTCTTCCCCGCAGTTTCCTTTATATGTTTAGATGCCATAAAGATAGGTGGCACACCGCCTTGCTATCCGCTGTGATCGGTTGCTGTACTCAATCGAATTTAACGATATGGCCGTTTTGTAGTCTCCACAAAAGTTACTATTGTTTTACGGTTTCGGCTTACAAGTATGGTTTGTCGTTGCTGGAAGCTTTATTATTACTCATTTAAGGTGAAGATACATGAGATTCATTAATATTTCGTCATGTCAAGATAAATATATTTAATGGGTTGAATATATCTTCGAAAGAAATGACTCATATATACATCTAACTTCAGTTAGAAGTTTGTTTGAACAATTATTATGTGAGGGCAGGAAGTCTGTCACATTATTTAATCCTACTAACGTTCTAAATCTGAAAGTATGGAAATTTAGATGTCCGATTCACAATCGTAGATTCACATGTTTGAATCCTACTTGCACCTCTGAGTATTTTTCTTAAGTTGCCGAGTTTTTAATTACCACCGCCAATCTACTCTTGGCTCTTGGGCGCTTATGTGGTGGTTGGCTTTGACTTCTCTGTGTTCTTCCTCATTCGTGCAGTGCGAACATGTGGGATATACCTAAGCGAGACTTAGTACATAACTGACTTACATAGTTAATTTCACATACTTAAGTTTAAACTTTCAAAAAAGAGTGAGTAATACAAGAAAGATGAGAAGAAAACGAAAACAAAAGATAGACGAAAAAAAACTATTTATTTATATCATATCAGTCTAAATGATTAGTGTAAATAAACCATTACCGTAATAGGTGAAATATACGCACCTATTTGATAAAATAATGATAAGCTTTCTATTATTAGACTTACACAAATATTTTAGCACCTATTTGATGAATTGCTGTCCTTTTTTATGTATTCAGATCAAATAATTAGAGGACAATTTTAACCACTTTTCGCACTGGTAAATTTTAAATAAACTATAATACCTACTAAATAAATGAATTACAATTGTAAAATAAACATACCTATAACTATGTCAATTACTGATTCGAATAATTACTAAACAGTACACTGTCATACTAATAATTATTATAAATGTGAAAGTTTAGATGTTTGTTGCTCAAACACGACGGAACGGCTGAACAGATCGGGTTGAAATTTGGAAAGTGTGCAACAGCACTTAGGCTAATTAATCGCGGAATAACACGGAAACACGAACTACGCGGGTAAATCCGCGGTATATCACTAATACTGATGCAATTTACTTCTAGATATATTTTATTAACTGCTTTTGTAACATTTTCTCAAAACTTAAGCAAGCTACGAGTAAAAACTTGACAAATTTCTAGTACTTAAAGCTGTAAAATTAAAGAGACAAGATTGAACTTACGTTAAGTTGCGGTATATACACAGCGAAACATCTACGTATTTACTTAATTAAATTTACAATTACAACGTTTTACCTGCTGCTTGCAATATTTTTAGCTTTCAAGTAAAACGTAGCCAGAGGTGCCAATATAACAATAAAAGTGAATGTGGCCGTAAAAGATATGGCGGTGTAAGCGATAGCATCACTTATCCATGTCCTGAACATGACCTTCGCGAAGCCGAAACAGAGTGTGAAACAGGCAGCGGAGAAACCAACGATTCCAAAGCAGACGTGGAATAGCTTGGTGAGATTGGCGACGATCCCAGGGAGGTACCGCCGAAGTTCAAAAGTCCAGTTTGACACGAGGCCGTTGACTAAGCTCACTGATGTGAAGACTAACGCTACTAAAGCTGAAACAATAGGAATAACAGAATTTAGTTATGTTGAATCATAATATCATGATGAATATTATCGCGCAAAGACACATAAAAAGATAAGTACGAGTAGATAATTATTATATAGTAGTTAGTACCTAACACACACAGTTTGACTCGTCACATGAGTAAAGCTATTATTTCAAATAATTTGTTCATTGACATGAAAAATAAAATTATATTTCGTTTATAAACGGGAAATAGGTACCGTTTGTAAACGAAAATACATTTTCATTTAAGTACAAAAGGTGCTTATCAATTTGATCAATGTCTTAATCACTAATTTCAGTCCCTATGAAGAAGCATTGTAATCCAATCTAGGAGTTAACATGTGTGATGGCGTGACAGTACCCTCCGCAGAAAGAGTAGGAATTTGTTTTGTTGCATTAAAAAAAAATAGTAAATTTTGTCTCGTATCATCGATTTAAGTATTCCCAAACCAAGCATTACAAGCGGTTGGTATTTAATACAATACTAAAACAATTGTAAATCCATACTTGTGTAGAAATGGTCAAACACAGGACAAATCTAGGTATGTGTGAGTCGAACCTACGACTTGTAGGACTGAACAGGCAGAGTATTACCAACAACGGTTTACTACCATAACTACAAAGGCGCTGTTTAAGCGTTACATTTAAAGTGCTAAGTATTTATACCAAAGTTAAATATAATGCAAAAGCGATGTTAGTAGAAAAAGATATGATTGAGCAATATCGGTAGAGTTTCGTACTATCATAATCTTATTGAGCAATATTGAATGTTGTAGATTTGATAAGAGCGATAGCTTAATCACTATAATCACGTTTTACAGGCGTGTCTAATCATACATCCAGGAAAAGTAGGTACAATTTGAGTTATGCAGTTCTTTGGTTATATAAATTTGGTTGTGGTATCAAAGGCGTGGGTGCAAATATGATTATGTGGTTCGAATTTTGTTTTTTCTTTGCTTCTTGTATTTGTAAAATACTGTGCAAGCTATTTTCGGTTACAAGTAGGTAAATATGATATGTCAATAAAATAATAAATCAACACAAACATTTTCTCTAGATACAGTTAGCAAATTAAGACGTTGCCAATGTGGGCGACGCACTTTTTCTATACTTATATGAATACGAACACTTCGGATTATTTCGGACTCACCAAATTTTCCATGTAATGTAGTCCAATGCTCATCCTTATCCAGAATTTTGATAAAACTACCGGCGATGGCCAACCCTGACCCCAGAATCTGAAGAATTAAATGGGCTCTGCGTTTGTCTACTAATCTCAAATGCGACGACCATCCGTTGTTTGCTGATAAGCTTAATATAGCTTCGGCCATCAGCAGTTGATACTGAAATAAAAACGAATGATGTGTAATTATCGATTACGCTATCAATGTCTTGATTCAATAATCGTCCGATAATGCAACACATGACAATCCACGCGTATCTATTCTAAGTAGAGGTGCAGTGTAATCATTATAAAGTATAACATTTTGAGATAACTTGAATATTCTAGTCGAAATCATTAGTGTCGCTGTGTTCACTTAATAATAAATAATGTTTCATCATCATTCTGAACCTGTATCAATGCACTGATAGACACAATTCTCTTCTCTCTTATGCTCTTATCATTTAATATGACAATCCCCCAAGAGTTCGCTGTGATAGATCTAATCAATCAATCTGAATGGAGGGTTGCTAACAGCGTATATAAAGTGTTGCATAGGATTTGTATGAATACAAAATCATATTCTACGGTTGGATATATCATGAGTTAAAACTTTATTACAAATAATAACATATTTTCAATATAATTTTAGGAATATACTAGCTGAACCCGCTACTTCGTTCGCGTAAGCAGATGTTACTGACTAATAGTGTAAATTTGTTGGAAGTATCGTACGTCAAAATATTTGCATAATTAAAAAACAAATTCACTCGGGTTTTCAATGATTACTCATTGAAAAACCGAAAGAATTTGTTTTCCCACACAAAAAATTATTTAATTTCATCATCTTTATTTTTCTTTTTTTAAACAAAATCAAACATACTTATTAAGGTTTCGTAGTATCGAACATAGCCGCAAGTGTTAAGTTTGTAGGATTTTTATAGGATACATTACGAAAAGTCTGAAGCTGATGTGCATGATCTGATTACCTACTTTTCTCTTTTTATCTGCAAGCTGTTTTCTAGCTGTTACCCGCGACTTCGCCCGCGTAAAATTTTGAACGAAGCCTGTGTGGAATCAAAATGATTTAAATTTTGAGTTTTAATGATAGGTAGGTACTCAAGCAAGTTGAACCCGTAAATCTAACCCAAGTCTTAGTGAAATGTTAATGTATGAATTTAATTGTAACACAGAAAAAAAATCCAAGAACGAAAGAATCCAAATTCGGCAACAAAATCCTTTTAGCAGCAAAAACTTATTAGTACAATTTAGAATACCAGTAACGCCACCTAGTGATGAAAGAAAAAATACATACCACAATAGCAAAACATTGATTTAAATGGCCTTTAGTGCTTTTAGATTTAAACTGGCATTAGCGCCATCTAATGAGAATATAATGTTGTTTGTTATTTTGATTGTGAACGCAAATCACCTGTATTATCTACGCCAAAACGGGTGCATATATTTTTCATTTTTGGCTTTTACCTTACCATCACATCAAGTTCCTTACGAAAATATATACTTATTATAGATCAATATGGAGTTAAACGAAAATATAGACTTAGACCCCAAATGAAATTTTTAGACTCTTTTAACTATCTGTGTTTCGTATGCCAACCCAATTCGTTGTGCCGTTTTGACGTGATAGTTAATATTTGTTTCCTTAGGGCCCATGCTTCTTTTCAGGTTGATCGGTAATAAATACATAAATGTGGTATTTCAGACTATGAGTTATCTCTGTTTCAATTTTCTACCAAATTTGCTTAGTCTTTCCTACGTCACAGTAACCTATAAGTAACCGATTTGCTATTTCTGAGTTCAAACTACGTGTGTTTCGAATTCCATCCGAATATGTTCAGCCGTTCCAACGTTGTCCTGTAACTGTAAATATTATGAATGTCAATGTTTGGATGTTTGTTACTTAATCATGGCGGAACGTATCAAGTGATCGGGCTGAAATTTGAAATACAATTAGATTATAGTCTGGAAGAACACATAGGCCAAACATTGCCTATGTATAGTTACTTATCTTATGTATATGTCCCTATGTGTTACTTAAGCTAAGCCAAGAATATGTTTAAAATTTTAACTCGATACATTCAGCCATTCCAACGTAATTGAGCAGCAAAAAATTTAAATATTGATATATTTATATAATATTAGGAAAGGATAGGATATTACAAAATTTTTGAAAAAATAAAACCGGTCAAATGCCAGTGGGAAGGGTTCTCGCGTGTTCTCGCGCGCGAAGGGTTCTGAACCATTAGCAAATAAAATGATTTTATTGTATGGGAGCCCCCTTAAAAAAATATTTTATTTTAATTACTTACATTTAAAGAGAACATAAAACTTAATATTATGTGAATAGTGAAAGCGTCAACCTGTGACAGGTACGTTATTAGTATCGAGCAAGAAACGGTAAAAAAGTCAAGGAAATAAGCCTCTCTTAAATATTTATTTTAGTTTTAGTATTTTTTGTTAAAGCGGCAATAGAAATACATCGTCTGTGAAAATTTCAACTGTCTAGCTATCACCGTTCTTGAGATACAGTCTGGTGACAGACGGAAGGATGGACGGACAGCGAAGTCAGGTACGGAACCCTAACAACGGTCTGCTTCGGTTACCGAAGCTTGTTGAACACTACCTTTAAATTTTAAACAGTATTTGGATTGAAATAATTCGTTAAGTTACGGCTGGTCTAGTAAGCTACAGCTGACTTAGTCGGGAGAACGCCGACTGTAGATCCGGAGACCCAGGGTTCAAAACCACGCGCACCACTATCTTTTCTGAGTCATGTTCGTAATGCCGGTAATTAAACGGTGAAGGAAAATATCGTGAGAAAAACCGAAATGTACCTACAATCTAAGTTCTAAGTCATATGTCATCCACCAACCGACACTGGGCCAGCGTGGTGGATTATAGCCTTGTCTCTCTCCTTGCGAGAGAAGGCCCCGACGTCCAGCAGTGGGAAGATTTAATGGGTTGTTTATGCTGCTACTTATTATGCTGATATGTTTTCTCCAAAGGAACAAAAATTTACTTCAATGACAGGTAATTTAATTCTGTCGTTGGACTAACTAAATACAGATAAATCTAAGCTGATATTTGTTTTTTGTTGATATTTGAAAAACTACCTCCCTGTTTTCGATATATAAGATCACCTCTGAAGTATTTTCTACCAAACAAAAAAAGAATTATCAAAATCAACTCACAATTAGCGGAGTTATCGTGTAAAATAAAACCAAAAAAACATGCAACCCGATTGAGAACATCCTCCTTGTTTGAAGGAGGATGTTCTCATCCTCCTCCTTTTTCCACACAAAAATATATTTTTGACAATTATTTTGTCATTCAAGATGACGCGACGCGATCACGTGGGCACTTCTTGAATCTAGAATCTAGATATTCTGTGGATCGTCTGTGATACACAGAATACTTAGAAGTTAGTATGTACCGAACGCGCCGTGCGTGTCGTTATTATTTAATGTTTGTGTAATTTCCGAACCACCAAACCGATAATGTTCAAATTTTGATGGGACAATATAAAAAATGTGTTCTTTCTAACAAAAAAAGAATTAATGAAATTAAACAACGCAAACATGAGTTACAACTAAATACACATTCTGACTTTCGACCCCTCCCGCAAGAAAACCGATCAGAATTTGGGGATCAAAAGTAGCCTACAGCAATCTCCTTAGTTCAAACTAAAATCATGCTAAGTTTCAGCTGAATTGAATCAGTAGTTTCGGCGTGATGCGTGATCCCTATACAGAAAGACAGACAGACAGACAGACAGACAGACAGACAGACAGACATGAAAGAAAAAAAAAAAGATTCGCCATCAGTATCGACTATGGAGTGCTCCAAAAAAAAAATTTTCAAAATATCTTCAATGTACAGAATTCGACCCGTTACAGTTTTATTATAAGTATAGATTATAAGTCAACCACAAAGCGTGGAATATGACATGCTGAGAAATCATCTATGAGGTGATTACGATTATAAAAATAAAACATAATATTATGTATTTTTGGCATCTAAATATAGCGCAGAATATGTTATTGTAGGAGACATAATTATACCCGTTGATGTAATTGGTGAAAATTGGTTCTTAGCTCAAGTAGGTCAAGTACTTTAATTTCCATTTATCTAATACTCAAATGTCAAGAATTAATTAGCCGGGTCTAAAAGTTTTTTTTTTTAGTAATCAAAGTTTGGTATTGCAATAGTTATAATGTGATTAGACAATATGACTAAAGCAACATAATCATATTGATAATACCCGATTTTGCGTAATAAAATACCTATTTGGTCATCATTTTCAATGAATCACTTCCGTTATGAAGTAAATCCTAATACTATAGTTACACTAAGTAGACTAGTTAATAAAAAGTAATGTAAAACTTACCCCAATAACGCACAAGACAATATGCAAAGGTGTGGCAGCTAACGGTATTCCATTTCTGAACGCAAATATCATTGAAATTCCTGTCACGGCTCCGATTAAAATATGTGCCAATAAATTTATAGACGACAAAAACGTTCTCAATTTGTACTCATTTCCAGATATGCTAGGTGGGACATCTCTTCTGAACTGGCCGGCTTCAGCTGATACTTCATTATTATTAACAATTCTATTCTGTTCTGTGGGTTCTGCGATGTCGGCTGTAGAAGTTTTAGGAACTAGGTCCTCTTCATTTTCTTGGCTGGCCACGGGTACATCAACAACGTTGGGCGGCATCTTAGTGCTTCTCCTTTGTCGAATAATTTTTGAAGCTATAGAACACGGTACCACCAGCAAGTATTGCTCAATGTCTGAGTCAAAACTTGTGAATGAAGTTGTATATATTGTTGATATGGGAACGGATCGAAAATTTGGCCATTCACACTAGCATTGTAACCTGAATGCTTTCGTTGAAAAAATATTTGAGTAACACTTGCATTTCTAACTAGTTGCAGGTTTTTTTTATAATTATATTAATTAACTTCGTATGACGTCACTTTTCAAATCAGATTACTGATCAACATGTTTGAACTTTGTATTGAATTCAGCGCATATTTATATTTTTAAGGCATCATTGCAGACAGTCTTTTTAATTTTTTTGTGTATATCTTTGCATAGCTTATCAGTTTGACGTTTTTAATGCGATAACTACGCTTTTTAACCCAATATTGCGATACGAAAGTGAATGATTAGATAGTATATGTCGGATAAGAGTGATAGTAAACCAAGTTTTGTTCGGAACCTTCGTGCTTCCACCAAATAATTTAGAAAATCTAGATATTACGAAATTCCTTTGCACGTTACATGGTAATCACATTTTATATAACCTATTGTGGCCATTATGCAAACCTGATGCTGACCACGATCCTCAGACATGAGAGACCGGCCAAGAGAGAGAGAGAGAGAGAGAGATTGTTGCCATTACATAAATCCATGCTAATGTTAGTTTAAAACACAAAAATACACGATTTTTTTGATGATAGACGATAACTCTTAATCTATAGAATTAATTTAAATTATTGAATAACTAAGCTATGAGTATCACTGCTCAGAAGGTACATACGCCATGCGTGATAGGAATTTATATGTATCATTATATTATCGTATTGTACGATAATAAAACCACCAACATGGGATAATTCCTGTTCCGAAACGTCAACTGCGAGTCACGAGGATCTAAGTCACTGCCACTTTGCTCCAACTAGGTAGTTTATCGTTAATTAGTGCTGATAAATTTGAGCGTAATTCCTTAAAAGTAACAAGCTCAGTGACCGTACCATGAGCGTGTTGTAGCGATATTAAGCTATATATAAATAGGTAAATATATTTTAGTACTATATGTAAAATCACAGGTGTGAGTAGAGGCCACCTGTGATTTTTTTGCACTTTTAGGCACTTTTTTAGACAGTTATTCTACCGCCAAGTAGCAATGTGAAAACGTCACGCTATTCCGGTTTGAATGTTTCTAGTGAAACTCTGAGTGACTAGTGCAGTGTGGTGCTAAATAGAGATTTTGACTCTTCGTGTTCCAATAGTTGCGTGTCACTGTGGTTATGGACAGGCATGCTCCTTACCATCAGGCACATGCTATGCTTGTCTCGCCACTCACAAAAATCCACTATAACATGCAATTACAAACAAAAATAAACTTGTGATAACTACTAAACAAATAGTAGCAAAATGGCGGTATTATCGCAAAAAGCGATCTCTTCCAGACAATCATGGAATGGCAAAATAATTAACCTACTACAAGAACTAACAAAACTTAAATAGAAATTTAAAAATATTAGTTAGGTACGTAGATACTAATAATTATTATTTATCTTAATGATACAGATTAGGCCTCTGTTAAACCAGTATTTTTCGATTAACTTCAAACACGATTTAGAACGGTATTCCTTCGAGTGGAGGTTCAAGATTGCAAGTCCAGGAATTATGGATCATTGAAGCTAAAAACCCATTGCTATTACATCCCATGGTACGAACTAAGACTGGTTTCGTATACCGCCCGTGGTCCACGTCATGCCAGGACAAATTGCAGCGTGCTTTGCTCACGCGCAACTTTGCAATTATCAATTAAATTGTCGGTACTGTGATGTAGGGTTTGCAAATATTTTACTAAACAGTGCTGTAAATTTTGAAATGTTTGAGAAAGTGTGAGAAGCAATGATTGTAGCATACAAAATACAAGTGGTGATGCGATGTGCAAACATTACTGTGCTCCCGTTAAAAGGGCAATGTTTGTTAAGTGACAGTTAGAGATAAATCGTCTAATATCTCTGAGCGACGAGCGTAGTGCAGTGCTAGGTAAGGATTTGGACTCTTCAAGTTTTAATAGCTACGTGATAAAGTGCTGTATTGAGCAGGCATGCTGATTACCATCACGCACATGCCTTCTCGTACCACAACTTTTTACTTTATAAAAGGGGGATTGGAAAATATTTCTACAGACTAGCGGTCAGCCCCGGCTTCATCCGTGGCACATAATATATAGCACAAAAGAATCTTATACATATCCAATGGTGAAATAATTTTTGAAATCTGTGTGTGTCCTGACATTAGCTCTTTCAAACCCAACACCTCTTCAGCTTTATAATATTGGTATAGATTTATACACTCAAATCGACGTAATCTTAATAATAAAAAATAAACGCGAAATTTTGTCACAATAAAATAGGTGTTTATTTTTTAACTCTTTCACGCAAAAACTACTGAGAAGATTTGGATGAAATTTGATACGTTAGATAGATGATGGCCTGGAATACCATATAGCCTATGTTTTAGTAGGTACGTGAAATTAACGGGATCAGAAACAACGTGTCTGTAACCGCGGGACGTTGTTACTTAAATAATAATTTAGACCACGATTGAGTTCTGTGTAATGGTTATTCAGTGAAGGTGTCATGCGACAATGAATCATAAAAAAAGTGATTTTCGATGTAAATGAGCAAGATTATGATATCTTTTTCTTTGAAGCACTTACGGAGGTTGTCTTGAGATCTCTGCTACCGATAGATAAAGACGATGCTATCGTTTGGTACTGAAATAAATACTGTAAAAGATATTGTAGTCTCTTTTTCTCTTTTGTTTTACAAACAAAATTGACGATGATATAGTGCTTAGGAGTTTCGTGTGACGTCACACAAACAAAATTGACGAAGATATAGTTTCGTGTGACGTCACTTCTATATACGATGTTTATGCGTGATTATATTTATCCGTGACGTCACAATCTTCCACTCCGGAAGTGATGGACTATATTTTAGTCGATTTTAATTATTTGATAAAATAACAATACATGTACCATATTTTTTTTCTTAATCTAAGTACCTGGCGAACTAATTAGTTTGGTATATTTTTGACTCAGTCATCTTTCCAACAGTTACTTTCGTCGAGTTAGTAATAACACTATCCAGATATTTTTCCTCTGCTAGAACATAATTATAAAGGTAGTCACAGATCACACCGTGGTCCTCAGCTAATCCTACTATCTTACTAATATTACAACATACGAAAGTTTGGATGTTGGGATGTTAATTGCTCAATCGCGTCGGAACGTCTGAATGGATCGAGTTGAAATTTGAAACAGTAACATATATCTGGTGTAGCACATATGCTACTTTTATTGCCGGAAAATTAAGGGAACGGGAACTATGCGGGTAACGCCACGCGGCGCTACTAGTGTTAACTAATAAACCAATCTAACCATTTGTGGTGCTACTCGTAGTTTGTAAGTGTTTTACTGTAATACCTACATACATTTTTTGTATCACAATAAAGATTTTTCTATCTATTTTATTCTTGAATCTGGATCAGTGATACATTAACAACTAATCCGATTATATAGATATCTTGTGAGCATCTGCCCTGCAATGATGTACATTGAACTGTGGCGTGATACCAGCACTTATAAAACAAAAGTGTTGTCTATGAACCATTCGCTTAAGGCGCCTCACGCGGGAGTCTGTCTCTATGACCGTAAATTTTTAACGAATACACCACTTTATCGTCTCATTTGAATACTAGTTGTGTGCCATGGCTTCACCCGTCCGTTCACCTATAATTGTAAATGTGGAAATTTTGATTTTCTCGCTCAATCACACTTTGGAGCACGGATCATTAGATCATAGTACGGATCATTAGATATTATTAGTGTGGGAATTATGCGAGTGCTGCTAGTATTGCATTATCCAAATCGTGAATGAAACTATCAGAATAAAAAAAATAACAATGAAATACGAATGATGGTTTTTGAGAATTTTCAGTTTTATAAATTAAGAGAAAGGAATGATAATAGTTTTAATCCTGTTAAATGGTGTATAACGAATTTGTCCTTAGAATTGAATCCAGTATCCTACTTGTAAAAGTTTTGATATTTAAATTGATCTATGTTTGGACTTTTTACTCAAACACATCGTAAGAACGAGAAAGAAGGAATTAAGCTGGAATTTCTCACTGAAATAGATTACATAGTCTGGAATGGCATATTTTATGGCTATTTAGTCCTATTATCCCGAGGAAACACAGAGTTAGGGAATAGCCATTTCCTGAATAATACGTGGACAAAGTCGCGGGCAGAGACTCAATACGCGTTGAATTAAAAAAAGATGGTTCCTTTGTGGGCAAATAACTTTTATGCACCACTAGTAGTGCCCCACAGTTTCACGCGTGTTGTTCCCGATCCCATTATTTTCCTGGGATAAAAATAGCCGAAGTGTTATTCCAGATCACTCTATGCCCCAAATTTCATCCCAATCCCTTCAGTCATATTTGTGTGAAAGAGTAAGAAACATACAAAGAGTAAGAAACATACAGAGTAGAACATACAAAGAGTAAGAAACATACAGAGTAGAACATACAAAGAGTAAGAAACATACATCCATATATTCTTACAAAGTTTCGCGTTTATAAAACTAGCTGCGCCCTGCGGTGTTACCCGTCTAGTTCCTGTTCCCATTATTTTGCCAGGATGAAAACCAAGAAGGCTATGCGTTCTTGCAGACTATAATCTACTTGTATTTCAAATTTCAGCCCGATCCGTTCATGAATGAGCAACAAACATCTATGCTTATATGTTTCTAAAAAGAAAATATTGTGATTTGTAGCATAGTTCTTGGACGAGACGTATGGACATGATGCCAGTTTTTATATTTGTGTCAATTTGAATTCCAAGACATACTTACAGATCGCCGCCGACAATTCATACAAATTTGTAGACAAAAACCAAAAACAAAAAATTAAATTTTCTAGATGTTATTTATTATGTACACCTTACCATTTAATTCAATAAGTTTTTATCATTAATATTACATTTTCATAATTCTCATTAAGAATCACAATTCTAAGTAATCTTAATCTAATATTAATACTAAGTACCTATCTAGTTTTTGAATCATCAGTATGACAGTAAAATAATGATAAGAATTGAAATAGTAATAATCATCTTTCATTATCTATAGGAATTTTATAAAGATTAGTTATCATCATTAATGTTGTAGACAGATAAATGTATCCTTCTTCAAAATGTGCCTTCACGATACCTACGTGAATCAGATCAATTATAATTATGAGCATAATTATGAGCATTTACATGAATCACAAATTTGCAAAATTTGCAAAGTACCTACAAATTTCTTCTAAAATCTTGTGATTAACATGGCAAATTGTATGTTGTGTTGTTAATTTATACTTAGATGCAAATAATCACAATTCATATTTATTAATAAAGTACCTAATTACTTTTTGACAACACTAATACCTTTCATGATAAAAACAATGAGTGGATTCAAAATAACAATAGCAGTTAAGCCTCCGGTAAATGCGATAATAGTTGGGGTCAAACCAGGGGTCACCCAGTTTCTAAAGGCGCTTTTATCGAAACCATAGCACAAAGAAATGTTAGCTGCAGCAAAGCCTACGATACCGAAACAGATGTGAGTGAGTTTAGATAAATTGCCGGGAATAAATTTTCGTAATTCGTATGCGTAGTTTGAAGTAAGACCGTTGACGAAGCAGACTACTGTGAAGACTAGTGCCACCAATGCTGTGAAAGAAGAAAATTGATATTTACCAAAAAATCCTGACAATTGAAGCTAAACTGAGTTTACTATCCTACTACTATTGAAGATAAATTGAATAGCCTACGATTTGGACTAAATACATAGTACAAAGTTTATGAAAGATATGGTGTAGAACGCATGTGTAGGGAGGTACGTCACGTAACAAACGCTATATCCGCGAGAAGAATTCAAGACCATAGGATGCTTGTTTATACTACCGTGGCCTTATTACGTAATCTTTATACTACTATCTATATACTAGCTGTAGCTTGCGCGCGTTGCTACCTAGAACATTGGTCGTACCATCTCAGAAACCTTCTTTGGGTCATGCACAATATCTTTGCTTTTCGCTTGAAGATTCCCAGAATGAATACGTCAACTAACAAATTTAACTAGACAACTTACCTCCGTATTTCAAACTAGGACATTTGTTTTAAGAGAATTTTGTCCCTTTGATTTCACTAACGTTAAACATTACAGATTTGTAAAAAATTATAAGTATTGTTGCTCCTGCAACTAGTAGGAATAATAAATGTTTGGAACACAGCGGTGAATGTACAAAGGCAACATAACAATTTAATTAAAGTTCGCGATAATTTGCTATATTCCGGTTTCAATAAAATGATTACGGATAACCAGTTTTGTAAATGACTTTTGCATATTGGACAGATTTGATAACATAAAAGATACGTGAGCAAGCCGTATTTTGCCGATGATTCTAGAAATAAAAGATGTTTAATTGTATTTTTCACAAGTTTATATATTTTTGCTAATTCTTTGTTGTATTTAAGAAAATACATAGATTTTAAACAATGTATTGATGCATTTTCTTTCTATCTTGTAATAGTGATAACAATAATTTGTTAATGGCCTTGTCAAATTTGAAAAAAATACGCATTAGTTGGAATTAAATATGTTTCTGAACTTTAAACGAATAAGCTCATTTGTAACGCAGTTTAAAAAAACCAGTCTAATTGAGAACCTTCCCCTTTTTCACAGTAAAACAAAAATTATTATGACGAGATACAACATTGTCATCATAGGAGTCTAATGCATTGGTAATTACGAGTAAGATAGTAAGTATGAGTTTGAGCAAATTATCGCTGTCATGTTTTGAAGAAATGCACACGATACCACAACAATACTACTTAGATAAATATTTTGCACACATACTTAAAGTAAAAAGTTTGATTTTTGTGTAAGAAATTATAAATTATAATAGGCATGACAACTCATTTTTGATTTCATGTGCCATCAAAAGGCTACTCAATAACTGAAACATAGGTGAAATAATTACTTTATTATCTTAAAAACTTCTTTGATTTCACGATTTTAAAATCAAAATTTTAGAATTTCCCAAATACGCTTCATACAAAAATACTACTAAAGCGTGACGTCACAGTCTGGTATTTTCTATGCGTCGCGCGTACAGTTTGTATGTTAGCTATATTAAATATTGCGTTTAGGAAACTGGTTTCTCAACAAAAGTCACTTTAAATTGAATGGGTCATCCAATGGTAAATAGATTTAATCTAATAATTGCGTACTTTTAAAATGGACTTGCCCATGCCCATCCAACTTTGAATGATCATAAAGAGTACAAAAGTTAAACAAAAAGATATCAAAATTACGTACGTATTAAATAAGGTACGTATTTTATTTTGTTTATTTATTGTCATTATATCAAATAATTTAATATAATTTCAGGGGGTTATTGTCGGTTCGCCACAAAAACAAGGGATAAGTCGTCTTGCCTATTAACTTTGCTTAGAGTTGTATTGTATTAAATGACTGCTCACGGAAAAACTCTACAAACCATAAAAATATTGTGCAAATAATACGAATAAACTACGATTACTATATCTATAATATACCGCTGTTCCCGACACCAACTTCAGAGAGGTTATGGCAAAACGATTGAAATGCATAAGTTACTAAGTTGATTGATATTGTTTACTTACCGAATTGACCATGTAACGTGTTAAAGTTTATGTTTTTGTCCAAAATCTTGATGAATGATCCAGCAATAGCGAGGCCAGATCCTAAGATCTGCAGGATCCAATGAGCGCGGCGCTTGTCCACCAATTTGAGATTCGCTGACCAGCCGTTATGAGGCGACAGAGCCAGGATTGCTTGTGCCATTAGGAGTTGGTACTAAGATGAAAACGAGAAAAACATTGGTTACTTTTTTTTATAATCCTAATTTCATGCTTGAGATCGCAATTTCTCATATAATTGCTTGTTTTAATAATTGTTCCCATTAATAACTTTTCTAATTTACTAATAGTACTAAGTTTCTTGCTCAGGGTTGCCAGTTTTTTGTTAGGCCATAATATTTGTACGCTTTTGTAGGCCTTTCTTTTTTATGCAGGATGTAAATCTCCCTCATGTTTTATTACATTTTACTCATCATCTTTTTTGTGTTTTGCTTATTTAATATTTTTATGCTGTATTGTACGTTTTCTTTGATAATGGCGTGGCTGATATTTGTATCTGTGTGCTTTAATTTGTCTCCATCGGCTGTATACTACTTTTTATCATAATAATTGACAATATTTTACTATTTAATTTAACTTATTTGAGTTGATTTGGATAAAACTTTACAATATTGTATCTAATATTCGTATAAGCTGATTTAAATCCTCAGAAATTGCTTAATTAAGATAATTCATTTATTAATTTGCCACTGCCGTTCTGAGCTTCTTTTTTTGTTAGAAAATAACGAAAACCAGTCACTGTCACTTATGAGGTTTTTCCGACTCTGAGAGATGTTTGAAGACATCAATTTTAATTGGTTTTCTTAATGGATTTAAACAACATTCGTTACATCACCGCAAGGTGACCGTCCTTTTATATTTTTAGAATTTTAAAACATTTTCGTAGTAATACCACTAGGTGCTATTGATTACTTGCAAAGTTCACTCCGCAAGTTATTTAAAATAAAACTTACCCCAACGACGCAAAGCACGATGTGAAGTGGTGTAGCGCCCAGTGGAATTCCATTTCTGAACGCGTAAAAAAGACTCACTCCTGTCACGGCGCCTATTAACGTATGTGCCAAAATATTTAACGAAGAATAAAATATCTTTAATTTATAATCGTCATCAGATCTATTTATTAAATTAGCCTTTGATTCTGTTGTGTTTTTATCGGCGGGAATACTCTCCGGATCCCTTTCGAAAGGAACATCTGCGAAGTTTGGTGGCATATTTTATTTACTTATTTTAAATTTATTTAAATGTATGGACTCTTTCCGGAAAGAGCTAACTTGAAAGTAACGTGTCACTGTCTGTTGTTTTTATTTATAAAGTCAGCACAACTTATCTTTATAGTAATTACTGATACAAAGATGATAATTTTGCAGTTTTCACCATTGTTATTATTATTATTTATCTCTAAGTTATCTTTACACTTGTACTTTTCTTAGATTGACGTAGGTAGATTATTAATTAAAATACCTATAATGGTAATTACAAAGTAGGTACAATGAACAACAAAATAAAATTCATAGATGACGCTGCAGAATTTTAGTGAATATTGCACAGTATTTAAATTATTTTTTATAAATAAAAAAATTATGATTTGAATTTCGGAACGAATGATCTAACAATAATACTATATATTATTAATGTTTTGTGTTTTAGCGATAGTAATAAACTGAACTTTTCTAAATATGTACTTAACACCTAAACTGAATTATTTTATTTATGAAAAGAAAACTACAATTTTACATAAAAATACATAGGTCACTTTTGATATAGTCAGTGCTAAACAAGCTGCGAACACGCCCGTGAACTTTCATTGGAAAAGATCGCTGGACGCGATCGAAACTTGAGTCGGACTGGACTTGGACTGGATGTTAGTTTTCATACTAAAACTACAATTATATGTAGGCACAGTGCCTATATGTCCCAAAAAGATATTGAATGTTGTTAAGAATGTTATTATTATTAGCAGTTTGGCTAGGTTCTACTAAACTATAACTGATACCATTATTTAAATACAAAACAAAGAAGAGGCCTAGGTATAATGTTAATAATGTACAGGACTTAATCACGATTTAATTCATTCGGAGAAGCCTGGTGATACGGTTAGTGTTGTGTGTCGTGGTGGTAACCCTGCGATTTTTGAAGACCAAATGAGGGTAGATCTAGATCCCCTCATTTCGCAATGAGACGACCCGCAATTTCTTTAGTCTTTTCGTGACCACGGCGGTTGTACCGCTGCTGGAACGTCGAGGTATTTAAACAATGAATTAAATCATGATTAAGTCCTGTAGATACATTATAAACATTATGTGTTCAAATCGCGAAAGCTTAAAAACAATATAGAGGCTTAGGTACTTACCTTTCATGTACAAGGAGGAAAGAGGATAAGAATGTAAAATGTATAATTAGAACATTTAAGTAGATTAGATTTCATATCACAGTGACCATTTCCTTCGTCAGTAGCGATAAAATTAATAGATACCAGAACCCTTTCACGCCTTTGCATAATTACGTAGGAATCGGTATTAATTTCTGTTCGATACTAATTAATGTTTTTAATTACGACAAACACGAAGTATTTGAGTTTTTTAATCAACACAGAAGGTCTCAAAAACAACATTCAGGTATCTACAAAGATGTGACTGCTATGGAAAATGAGCCGGAAACTTAAAAAATATATAAGTTTAGTTTAGTAGTGTAGTATAAGTTTTTAGGAATAAACTTTTCCTTTAAGTCTTCCTGAATTTCAAATGAAAACCAATATAAGTTTATTTTAAAAGGACACGACCCAGAAGCCGATGCAGATACCTTAAATGTATAAAAAATGTTTCAAATAAGTCGATTTTTTATTTACACTGATTACTCCTGAAGTATGTACCTACGAGTATACTGCTAATATATGAATATAAATATGATTAAATAAAATAAAATAAATAAATAAAATAAAAATTTATTTCAATAACATAGATCTTAACTATACAATATTTTCTTACAGCTATACACAGGTATATTAATTTTATCAGCCTGAACTAGGTAGAACCTGTGTTTCAGGCGCGAAAATTGCCTATTTTAACTAAGAGTTACATTATCGAAGATAATAAAACTAAACAATAAAATCGGTAAATATATGAACTACTTTGCTTATTAAAAAGATAGGTATGAAATTTCTTTACTATTTTATAACTAATATCAAATGTTCAGTTTCCTCATATGACAGTGTTAGCAAATATTCACAGACAGTTGGTTTACAGTTATAAACATTTTGGTCGTAAATAGATAGCAATCTATTTAGTCGGTTGTATAGTATTGGACCAAGAAATATGAAAAATCTGCTTGTGAAAGCATGTTTTGTCTGTGCCAGTGAGCTACATACGATATCCTTACGTCTCTTGTTAGTAATCTCAGTGCAGTAGGAAAGATTTTTGTGCTGTTTTAGTGTCGTGTTCAAAATAAATAGTTGTCTTACTGATAGAATGTTGCAGGCTTTATAGAGCAGTTTCGTAGGGAAGAGAAATGGACGAAATGTTGCGACCTTCAGAATGGCTCTTTGTGCTCTTTCTACAGAAAGCATTAATGTCTTAGTAGCACCTCCCCATGATGTGATACACTATCTAATTAAACTATGATTGAACTATTTAAGTCCTAAAAGTACAGACGGTAACATAAACTACCGTTTATTTATTTTGACACTACCGCTTGTCACTACTGGTACGACCTCATGATCGTTGCGCAAAATGTTTGATTTCACAAATCAAACATTTTTGTCACTAGGTCACCACCGCTTAATATTTGGGTTTGGCACTCTCTAAACCAGTAAAGTTTATCCTTTAGGATTTCGATCAAGTTAATAAATAACATCAGCATATTACAGAAGGTAAGTTTGCATTAAATATTGAAAAATCGCTGAGTTCTGCACAGGTCCAGTCAGTGTAAGCACGGCCAGTACAGACCCACATAATAAACCGGCATCGGTCAGCACAATTAAAGGGTCCCATTTGGACCCTTGCTAATGGAATTAAATCCAATTAGATTTTAGGGTTACGAGGTGAAGTTCGCCGCCGGTAAACAAATAGCTTTCTATTACGGCTTACACCTGCTGCTGTTCAGACTATTTGCTCGAAGATAAATTCCTATCTCGTCCGGTTAATGGTTGACGTCTCTGTAATTAATTAGTTTTATCATAATTACTGTTTTATCTCAAAATTTGGGAAAATTGAGACTTTGGATAGTGCTCTGAATATGAAACACAAATTATGTAAATTATCTGAACGTGGAATTGGTTTTACAATTTACCTTGAACTTAATTATTCGTAATAGACAATTATACATTCGTGTCCTTCTCTGAAAAGAAGAAGGCAAAAGTAGGACCAGATTTAGAGGTCTGGAGGCCACAAAGGAGTGGAGGCCCTCTGGCCCCTGGCCCCAAATTATTTTCCAAATAAAATTAACAATTTTTGTGAGTCGAGTTTCCAATAAATAATTTATAGCGAAACAAGTATATTATCTTAATATATAACTCAGTGAACACACGTAGATCAATGATTTCTGTTAATATTTAATACTAATGTAATCACATACAAAGTACTGAAGGTAAAGATAAAACAGCGAGAGAGAGAAAAATATCAGTGGAAAATATGTCTACTAGTGTTTACTAGTCAGAATTTGAATGATTTTTCCTGAAGTCTCTATTGTGGAAGCCCCGAGGTTTTCGCCCCGATTGCCCTCCTCTAAATCCGGCCCTGGGCAGAAGAGAAGTGGCATTACATTTCTGTGAGGTTTCAACCCCGTCACAGATAAAAATGTTGTTACTGCCAGGTCCTGCAATGCATCGATCACCACATGTAGGTGTAGAGGTGTTTTGTTTTATGAATAAAACCAAGTAGCTGTAGGTCCCGTTCAGTTAATAGGTACTGAGAAATATAATTGCATGAATGTATAACGCACTATATGCCATGTTGTCGTTGACTTTTTTGTAGGCATGATTAAGTTCTGAAATTTTTCTATAGAACTCAATCATAATATATCTCTCATCGTTATGGCAGCGTTCGAAAGAAACGATATCATTCAACATTTTTTCTGTGACTTAAATTATGAACCCAAATATCGCGAAAAACACTTTTCATTTTCGAAATATTTACATAGCATAATGACATTCACAAATAATATGTATTACTATTAGTACAATAAAGTTCCCCCGAGTTCACCCCCGTAATACAACAACACAAACGTCACCTCTTTTTTTATATTAGTATTTATATTTTATTCTGATTTGGACTATATTTATATAAAAGAAAAATTAAATAGAGCAGTGTAATGAATGTGAGAACGGTGATATGGATAAGAAGCTAAAATGGTTGACCTCAGATGGCTTCTACCACCTACTAAAATAACGTAGATATAAAAGCGCAGGGCCCTACCAGCCTAAATGGCATTGCAATAAAAAGCTAGTATACCTATCTATCTGTACTAAGTTTTCCAGTCAATGAAAAAAGGACAATAATAACCAGTTATCATTTCAAAGAAACAAACACACTTTGTAGAAATCAGAATTGAATGATTATGATGAGGATGCAATAGGCATAGGTACCCCTCTAAGTTTCGAATTCCAAGTTAATTGCTTACTACCTACATCTAATGCTATGCGTTACTTAGTATTATTCTGTTATGTAAATTAATTACATGAGAAAATGTTGTATTTAGTGATCCTTATTAAGACATCCGAAAAACAAGAAGAAATACAGAAATTGGTTCATTTCCGAACACCCAAAAACATCTTTCCTAATGAGTTGCGGGGTTCCTTCCCAGTTTTCCCAAAAAACGAAGGTTCGAACTCTCTTAAAGACATGTAGAAGTTTTTCTCAGAACAAACATGACTCGATAGAATCAATCAGAATCCATCGCGTGAGTATCCGAGATCAAACACGGCGAGTGTTCAGGAGTTCGGAACTTGTTTGGTTTGGCGCCGCTGCTTGCAGCATATTCTATAAAATCCAAAAGTTTCTTAGATAGAGAACGCTTACCTTGTTTTATCACAATGAAAAAAATCATACTAATCATAGACTGTAGTGTATTTTGTAATGGTACGATTCTATCACCTGCTTAGGGAAGTCCCCTACTTTAACACACCTTACCAGTTATTCTACCGCCAAGAAGTAATGTGCACATTACTGCTTGACTTAACTTCACTGTGTTCCGGTTCGAACAGCTATGTTTTGAGAAAAAAATCAGAGGATATAGATAAATCATCTTATGTCTCTAGGTGACGAGCGCAGTGCAGTGCTAGGTGATGATTTGGACTCTTCTTGTTTATTATATATGAATTATAAATAATATTATATTATGAATATAAACTACATGCTAGTAAAAAAATGGCGAGTCCTACAGATACAGATTTTTATTGATAAATAAAATTTCCAAATCACATTACTACTATGGGGTACATTAAAAGTACATTAAAGTACATATTTATTTAGCACATATTTCTCATTAAAAAATATTTTGTGGAGTAGAACGTTTTTCCTTGCAAAAAAAATCTTAATCTTCTTTTAAAATAATTTTCTGAAGCTGCGCTCTTGTAGCTGGTTGTACAAAGTTACGCAGCGCACTAGAACCGGCCAACGCCGACGCACGCACGAGGACGGCTGATGAGAATGTATATAGAATTTTAGTATTAAACGGCACTAATGGGGCACAATATGTACTCGTATAATGTATATACATTATTTGCTAACAGCTATTACGCATGTTGGTGACGCGTAATCACAAGATTTCACCCACCCATAACGCGCATGTTTCGCTCCACATTGTGCACATTACTGCTTGACTTAACTTCACTGTGTTCCGGTTCGAACAGCTATGTTTTGAGAAAAAAATCAGAGGATATAGATAAATCATCTTATGTCTCTAGGTGACGAGCGCAGTGCAGTGCTAGGTGATGATTTGGACTCTTCTTGTTTATTATATATGAATTATAAATAATATTATATTATGAATATAAACTACATGCTAGTAAAAAAATGGCGAGTCCTACAGATACAGATTTTTATTGATAAATAAAATTTCCAAATCACATTACTAATATGGGGTACATTAAAAGTACATTAAAGTACATATTTATTTAGCACATATTTCTCATTAAAAATATTTTGTGGAGTAGAACGTTTTCCTTGCAAAAAAAATCTTAATCTTCTTTTAAAATAATTTTCTGAAGCTGCGCTCTTGTAGCTGGTTGTACAAAGTTACGCAGCGCACTAGAACCGGCCAACGCCGACGCACGCACGAGGACGGCTGATGAGAATGTATATAGAATTTTAGTATTAAACGGCACTAATGGGGCACAATATGTACTCGTATAATGTATATACATTATTTGCTAACAGCTATTACGCATGTTGGTGACGCGTAATCACAAGATTTCACCCACCCATAACGCGCATGTTTCGCTCCACATTGTGCACATTACTGCTTGACTTAACTTCACTGTGTTCCGGTTCGAACAGCTATGTTTTGAGAAAAAAATCAGAGGATATAGATAAATCATCTTATGTCTCTAGGTGACGAGCGCAGTGCAGTGCTAGGTGATGATTTGGACTCTTCTTGTTTATTATATATGAATTATAAATAATATTATATTATGAATATAAACTACATGCTAGTAAAAAAATGGCGAGTCCTACAGATACAGATTTTTATTGATAAATAAAATTTCCAAATCACATTACTAATATGGGGTACATTAAAAGTACATTAAAGTACATATTTATTTAGCACATATTTCTCATTAAAAAATATTTTGTGGAGTAGAACGTTTTTCCTTGCAAAAAAAATCTTAATCTTCTTTTAAAATAATTTTCTGAAGCTGCGCTCTTGTAGCTGGTTGTACAAAGTTACGCAGCGCACTAGAACCGGCCAACGCCGACGCACGCACGAGGACGGCTGATGAGAATGTATATAGAATTTTAGTATTAAACGGCACTAATGGGGCACAATATGTACTCGTATAATGTATATACATTATTTGCTAACAGCTATTACGCATGTTGGTGACGCGTAATCACAAGATTTCACCCACCCATAACGCGCATGTTTCGCTCCACTGCTACGACGCTACGCCACTACCTACATGTACCTGGTAATGTCGGTAATTTGTGGACTATATTTCGAACTATAGTCTACATGTGAATGCGTTTGAGGAGAATCGTCTCACCGAGTTGGACCGAAAGCGCCAAATCCGCAAAGATAAACCCAAACCCACTTACAGTTACACATACAATTCTGAAGGCCAACTCTGTTGTTGTATTTGGCGCAGAATATTCAAAACTAAATTTAGTTTTGCGAGCCACATCAGGGCACACGCTCTGAAACAGTAGGGGTCGCCGTCACCGAAAACGATGAGGAGGACCACAATGTCGGCACCCTGATTTTTCCGTAACAAAAAGCACTAAAAGTGTCTATAAATACAGTGTAACAGAACAAATAACTTTTCTACATGATGAGTAATTAAATATATCTGTTACTCTCCCCCTATTTTGCTTTCTAGAACATTTTCACATGTTACAACGTTTCTTGCAACGCGCAGTTTGATCGAAGTTTTCCATACCATCGTCTTCGATGAGTGTTTGAAATCGTTCGTCTTCAAACTTGATGTTTAAAAGCGTCTTTGAGATTTTCCGCGGGTTATTTCGAAATGTTTTTGTATTTTGGTGAGTGATTTATTGGAACTTGTAGCGTATTTGTGATGCATGGTGAAGGAAAACACAATGAAGAGACTGATACGTAAGTTGCAAAAATGAGTTTAAACGGGGACATGCGTCGTCCGTCAACCTGCCCCTGGACAGTGTGGTGGATTATAATAATAATAATATAAGTCATCAGCTGTCAACACGAAAGCCCGTCTTTTTTTTACCGTAAATTATTTAAATGTATTTTTTTCACATTTTTATTACAAATTTATACAGAAATATACAAGCAATATTCAAAAATCAAGAATTCAACATAATTTTGGCGCAATAATACCTCAAAAGATGGAAAAAAACAATATTTATCAACATGTACGACATGACAGATGTCTGTCAAAGAAAACTAATAGAAATAAAATTATTTGGATAAACAACTAATAATACAGGTAAATGATAACACGGTCGAAGAAACGAGCTACAGCGTCACGACACGCACGCCCACCACCTTCCGCCCGTTCGTCGTCGTCTCCGAGTATCTCGTCGGATGAGTTCCATACCACCCGCGAGACCAGCGACTCGTCGAGCGACGCGAGCGAGCCCGGGACGACACCGCCTACAAGACCAGGGCGACGTGGCCGTCCCCCGCTGCCGGCACGCTTGGGGCCTGAGAGGCAATCTGTCTCACGCCCGGCCCTCGCTACCGGTGGTGTAGTGCGTCGCATGCGATGGTCTCAAACCATGAATGAGAACTGCATGCGCGCCTATTACAGGGCAACAGAGGGAGGAACTAACCTGACCGCGTATTGTGCCAAGATGCTGTCTCTGTTTCAGACCTTCGAACCGACCGTCGCCGTTTCCGCTCAACGATTGTCTGACCAAGTTCGAGCCATCAGGCGCTGCAAGCTGCTGGATGACTCGACACTTGATCAGCTACGCCTGGAGGAGGAGCGTGCTCGCCCAGTTTCTATCTCGACCGGGATCCGCCCGCCGCGTCGTCGACGCTGACACTGGCTTCAGTGCCAATGACAGCGGCGACACTTGCGGCGCAGGTTGACCCCGATATCGAGGAGGAGATTTGGCGAGTAATAGCTTATCTGACCAGGTAAGAGAGCAAATGAGGAGCACTTTGGAAGACGCGATCTTCCAATATCGACTCACACCAAACTCTAGGCCACGCTTACCGCGTTTGCCCACCCATAAACGAAATTTGGCTTTGATGGGGCCCTGAATACTTTGCTAGTGCCCTACCTGGGAACTAGCAAAGATTTGACTGATACCCATTCTATTCTGTACTGCGGTGCTATCGCGGCGTGTCGCGTTGCACGTGTCAAGTTTCCAGACACTGACCGCGCAACGCGAACCACCGGAAGTGTACCCGCTTGGCAAGTGCGAATAGAACGGCGTATCAGTACATTCAGGACTCTTATTGCAAAGCTAATCTGCTTCAGCCAGGGAACAGTCGTCCCCGAGTCATGCGTTTCGTAGCACAGGCATTTGCTGGGACTGGTACCAGTCCTCAGCACTATCTTGCCAATGTTGCGGAACGTATTGACTATCTGAAGCAGAAAGTTTATGCGTGGGCAAACCGTATTCGCCGCTACAGAGGCGTGAATCGATACAGAGAAAATCGCGACTTCCAGAGTGATCAAAGGAAGGTATACCGAAACTGGGAAGAGAATAGTCAAAGTGTGAGCGATGGGCAGCTACCGGATGCTAGCGCTATGATAAACTTCTGGCGCAGCATCTGGTCGGTGCCTGTCGAGCACACGGAGGGAACTTGGATGCGTGTTGTCGAACGCGCGTGTGAGTCTATCGATGCCATGGAGTCTATTATGATAGACTCCGTAGACGTTAGTTGTGCTATCCGGACGGCTCAGAACTGGAAATGTCCTGGGCCGGACGGATTGCACAACTTCTGGATAAAGTGGTTTCGATGCTCACATGAGCGTTTGGCAACACAATTCAAAGAAGCCCTTGAGGCGGGTTCTCTTCCCAGTTTCATGACCACCGGAGTCACCTTCCTGCTCCATAAGTCTGGTAGTACCACGGAACCGAAGAACTACAGACCCATTACGTGCTTACCCACCACCTATAAGCTGCTTACATCCATTCTGAGAGCAAAATTAACGCGCATATAGTCGCAAATAACGTTTTGGCCTCCTCTCAGAATGGATGTAAGATTGGGTCCCGTGGTACTAAGGAGCTGCTCCTCATTGACACGACCATTTGCCAACAAGTCAAACGAAACAAAGGAGCCCTCTCCGCTGCTTGGATTGACTATAAGAAGGCCTATGATGCGGTGCCCCATTCATGGCTAGAGAGGGTTTAGAGTTGTACAAAATAAATCCAACTCTGAAATCTTTTCTAAGCAAATGCATGGGACAGTGGGTCACAGTCCTTCGTCAACCAGGTAGCGTAGACAGCTCTTTTGTTTCGGAGGACTTGATAAGGATTGAAAGAGGCATTTTCAGGGTGACAGTCTAAGTCCCCTATGGTTCTGCCTAAGTCTGAATCCTCTCAGCACTCTGCTGAAGGATTCAGAGTTAGGTTATCGTCTTCGTAGAGGAGGTGAGGTTATATCTCATTTGTTGTACATGGACGACCTCAAACTTTTGCACCGAAACGCCAAGACTTGTTGGAGCTATTAAAAACCACGGAGGTTTTAGTAACGCCATCAAGATGGAGTTCGGTGTAGACAAGTGTGCGGTCATGCATGTACAGCGAGGGAAAGTAGTAAATTCAGAGAATTTACAACTTTCCGAGACTATAACTCTCAGATCTCTCTCGAAGACGAGACCTACAAATATCTCGGTATGTCACAGTCATTGGGTATATCAGCAGATGACATTAAGAAATCGGTGAAGGAGCGCTTCTTTTGCCGGCTGACAAAAGTACTTAAAAGTCTTCTGTCAGGCGGTAACAAAGCGCGAGCCTTCAACGGTTGGGTAATGCCTCTGCTGATATACTCCTTGGCATACTGAGGTGGACTCAGACTGAGCTCGACACCCTGGACAGGAAGGTCCGTCAACTGCTCACAACTCATCGCATGCTACACCCGCGCTCGTCTGTTATGAGACTGTATATTCCGCGGAAGTGGGAGGTCGAGGCTTTTAAATGCCAAGAACCTACACAACCGCGAAGTATGCAGTCTCAGGGATTATTTCCGCAACAGCGAGTCCGGGATGCATCGCGATGTTGTGGCAGTTGACAGAAGCTTCACGCCTCTTTCACTGGCAAACGACAACTGGCGTAAACCATCGGTGCTCAGCACTGATGATCGCAAGGAAGTGTGGAAGAGCAAGGAGCTGCACGGGCGATTCTATCGGGCCCTAACGGGACCCGATGTGAATTTGCTCGCGTCGGTGAACTGGCTACGCTTCGGGGACCTCTTCGGAGAAACCGAGGGTTTTGTCTGTGCAATTGCAGACGAGGTTATCAAGACGAACAATTACCGGAAATACATAATGAAGGACGGTACGGTCGACATCTGTCGGGCATGCCGCCGTCCAGGCGAATCTCTTCGTCATGTTATTTCCGGTTGTTCGCATCTTGCTAACGGCGAGTACTTGCACAGACATAACCTAGTAGCCAGGATCATCCACCAGCAACTTGCTCTTCGACACGGCCTTGTCGAGTCCGAGGTGCCGTACTATAAGTACGCACCTCTGCCAGTTCTCGAGAATGGTCGTGCGTTGCTCTACTGGGACCGCTCTATTATCACGGACAGGACTATTGTCGCCAATAAGCCTGATATCGTGCTGGTAGACCGGTCTCAACGTCGGGCTGTGATCGTCGATATCACCATACCACATGACGAGAACCTCGTGAAAGCTGAGAAGGACAAGCTTAGCAAGTACCTTGACTTGGCTCACGAGGTTACCGCTATGTGGAATGTTGATTCCACGATCATAGTCCCCATAGTCGTGTCGGCAAACGGCCTTATAGCGAAAAGTCTCGACCAACATCTCAAGAGACTTTCGCTAGATGGTTGGATCAAGGGTCAGATGCAGAAGGCGGTCATCCTTGACACAGCGCGCATCGTCAGGAGGTTCCTCACTCTGCAGCCCTAACCACCGGTAGCTTGGGCCCTGCCCCGCTGCTGGCGGCAAACTAGGTTTAAGTTTTTATAATGTTTTTATGTTGTTTTATATATCAATATTGTAAAAACTTAGGCTTAAGAAAAGAAATAAATACGATAATAATATAATAATAATAATTTATTTTTCGCAAAACTTACTCTTACTTAACCTTTACTCTCTCTTTGCGAGAGAAGTTCTAGTGTTCCCGTTGAGGGAATATAAAGTGGGCTGCTTTAGTATGTGTTGCTTTCTATCTAGTACATGTTTTGCTCGTCCTAACTTAATTTTAAAACCCCATAAATGAAATTTCAAAAACACGCAAATGTTCCATGATTTTGTTTTCGAGACCAAAGTTCAATTTTGCACGTAATAAACTGTTTGGAATTCTTTAGACTAGAATGTCGAATTTTATTTAAGTCATAAATAAAATTTGCTCCACACCCATCGCAATCGACATTTATCAAGCTAGAGGCAAAAATTGAATAGCATAAAGACGTTTGTTAACGCAACAGGAGGCGATTTTCATTTGGCGGCATCTCCCCTAGGCACTTAAGTTTACATTAAACTTGTCCAAGCGCGAAATTGATCTTTTAGTAGGGGATCCCTCAGCGAAAATATAAATTTGCACGGAACCATTGATATTTGGTGCCGCGTTGCTGATGGAAAATGTTTTCCTATAACACAGAATAAAGGACAAAGGTAAAGAAAGATAAAATGAGCAAAAAATAACATATACCAAAAAAAAAATTGGAAAGATTTCTTCCCAACAGAAGGATACAGAAAGTTGCAAATAATTGAGTAAATTAGTAAGTAGGTGTTAACTTTGGCTTTATAAAAACGGTAGTAGTTAGAACGTCTAATTTCACATTTTTGAACTAGTACTAGGTTCGATTGCCGCGTGTACCGTTGATGACAAAGAATGGTGGAAGAAAACATCGGGAAAATTCCGGGATGTTTCAAGAAATAGGTCTTTCGAAGATATATATCACCTGCCAATTGGCCAGCGTGGAGATAACAGCATTGATCTCCACATGAGTCCTGGTAAGAACGTAAAGTGTAGATCACCGACGCAGTTTCCGAAATGTATCCGGTGAAACTATACACTTGAACCTTTGCGGTGACGTCCAAGGCTACGAAGCTTTTAAAAACAAGGGAATCGTTGCCCATGAGTTTTTGACACATCTCTCAATCGGATTTAAAGCATCTGTAACTTAGGTAGCGGTGGAACTTAGGTATAGGTACGAGTAGATCATTGTTGATGAACCCATAAAGCTAAATTAGCAAAAAAGTTTGAAGCTTTTCGTTTAGGACAATACAAAGACGAATATATTAGACAAATTAAAATGCAATTAAACAATGTTGGTCAACATTATGTTAGCTAAGACAAATTAGAAAAGACTCATACATAAAGCAAGTATAAAGCCCCGAAATTATTTACCGTAATCCCACAGAGGTAGGTAAGAGGTGAAATATTTCGATTCACTGACTATGCAGATACCGGCGAAAATTTCACCCACGACCAATTAAAAATGGAAATGGCTGCTCTCATGAAATAAATACGATAAGTGATAAGTAAGTACCAATATATGTATATTGTAAATGGTCTAGCTGAAATTACGAACAGAGATAATTGTCTGGAATAGCACTTATGCTACGAAAAACATGCAACATATTCTACTACATGTTGTTAGTTAGTAAATTGAGGTTAGTAGAACTTTGTACATCTAGTGCAATATTCGGTAGGCAAAAGAGACCGTTTGAGGATATATGACCTGTTGTAGATTTTTTCAAGTTTGGAAAATATAATTATGCTTTTAACAATAATATTCTTTTGCATCCATACTAACAACGCAGAGATCTACAAATTTACTAAAATTATTATCAGGAGAAATAAGACTAGAATCTGGTAGCTACTGATTATTCTTAAGATTATCTAAACGTTTAGATAAACTGTGAGTCTGTACCACAGATCACTATAGTCTGTAAACTGAGATTGTTTTTCAACTTCAATGATTTGGTTTGACACTGCTAACTAGATTTAATTCGATTGCAAAAAATGTCTACCCGAAATTAACAAATAAGCCTCATCTTGTATTGCACCAAATATATCTCTGTTTTAGCCCCTAAATCTGAGGAGTGGGACGTAATCAAGGATTAATTTTCTACTTGGATTATTTTCAATCCACCGTCTCGTATGTGAGCTTTGGATCTTCAATTTAAAGGGCCCCCTTACTTTGGCTCATAATTTAAGGTGTGTGTGCCTTTTGTGTGTTTTGCTTAGACATTTGTGCGTGTTGCATGGAAAGTCTTGTTTCTAACGGAGACATTTAAATTGATACCCATCGAATGTAAGCATGTGGCAATTTGGCAAACGGCATTATTCACGACGCCAGTCTATAAACGGCTGGGTTCTTCTTTTGTGGAGTATTTAATCTCTCAGATATAAATCTATAGTCGATAAGCATCTTCCAAGTGAACGTGCTCCACTCTAGATTGTGCTGTTATTGTAGTCTTGTAATAGTGTAGTCATAGTGTCCACTGTCGGGGCACTGGTGCTTCTAATCAAGTTAGGGCGTTACAGTTCCACGCTGGCCAAGTTGCAGATTAGCATTTGTCTTTGAAGAGTTAAAATCTTTTCCGGTAAGTAGGTTATTTCCTTGTATTTCTTTCACGGTTTTTGAGTTAGCGGCACATGACGTCGAGAAGTAGTGCACGTGAAATTTGTATGGATCCGGACGGAATTGAACCTATGACCTTAGTCGTGTGAAACCAGACAATACTCAATACGCAATATTCAAATATTTATTCCGTCATATGTACAATACATATATGTGCGGTTAAAGCTGTTTGTGATTATTACATATGGCCCTATAAGGGCATGGCAAAAGTGGCAACGAAACGTTCCATTTCTAAGTCGTCAAATTTGTCGTTAAAAAGTCGTGTAGTTTATAGTAACATTTAAATTGATTCTCGCTACTGGGCCGCCACAGCAGTTATTGTAATGAGCGAACATGACTGTATTCTGGTTTCGTAAGGTAATGTTTCCAGAAAATGTATGTTAGGTGGTCAGCAGAAGACTCCTCGCTGAATGTTCTCGTGATCACGGCGCGGCGGTTGCAACGTTGCCGAAACGTCACTATAATTTAGATCGTGATTTAAGTCCTGTATAATGTAAACGGTATGTTGTGTTCAAATCGCGAATATTAAAAACTATGTATATTATTAGATTGTGTTTCAAACTTCGACCCGATTAGTACAACTGTTCCGACGTGATTGAGCAACAAACACCCAAACGACATTTTGCATAAAAAATAAATTTAGATTACGATATTATAACAATTGTAGAAGATTTCCAGTTAAGTACTTAGTCTGTGTTGTTGTTACATTGTTATTGTTAAACATGCCTCCACCTTCACGAACTACCCCCAAACTAAGCAAATGTTTATATTATGGGAACCAGATAGCTGATACATTATTTTTATAATCGTAAATATACATACTTATGATTCATAACGGTAGATCTACATCTTGAGTTTGCACTCGCATTTCGCCATATGGGAAGATTTATGACGAAGCTAAAATATAATTTCGTGCCCGCCTTGATATCAGAAAGAAGGAAAATTAGAAAAAATCTACATATAATAACGGTTTCGTATTTTCAATGGGCGTATATTACATCTTCCCGACACTTATTACTTTTTAAGAGTACTAAATCTCGCTCGTACACGTATTTTTGTAAATGTTTTTTAAGAAAAGTAAATGAAGTATAAGAATAATGATATTAATACCAATCGACTTTTTTGTAGTCTGTTATAGCTATTTATTTTTGGGGATATTTTGATCAAGGCTAGTGTTTTGGGTTCATTAAGGTTAAGAACGTCGTAAGTAGTGATTTCTTAGAGGGCTTTCAAAACATAGTAATTGTAATTTAAAACGACAATATCAATCGATCTGTAAAATGCCACATCAAAAAATCAAAAAGTTTTTAATCCATAAATTACTATTATCCTGAATAGACCAAGAGGATCCAAATCGACGGGTCTTTTTTTACGGTGATCATCTTTTGAAATGGGCTTCATGTATTTACCCTTACAGCAAATGTATGTAGATAAAACTTAATTGTTCAAGTCTGAGCTTTTTCAGTGTCAAGTATGTAATTTCAAAACCGAGAGATTGTGAGTCCAAATACCGCGCGTACCTCAGAGTATTTTATCAAGTACAAATTATCATCATCACTATCTTCGGAGAAAAAAAAACATGAAAAAAATGAAAAATTTTAAGCAATACGAGTATATACTCGTATTTCGAGATCACACGTCCTGTGCGAGTAAGTATTCAGCGTGGTTGATTTGGCTCATAGTTCTGTTCTTGTGAAACAAGGTTTTGAATGCCAGTAGTGGGAACTTAAAGTGATCTATTATGCTTGATTATGATGATTATTACAAGAACAAAATTAAAAATTTTGACTAACCCCGACTACCTCGGATTTGGTATCTGTACAACATTCTACTAGTCAAGCCCTTTCATTTGATACCCATATTAAGGGAGTTGCGAAAAAAGAAATGTATTTCGCCATTTTGTGGTAGCGGCCATCTTGGATTTGAAAATTGGTGCAAAGTATTCTACTTGTCAAGCCCTTTCACTTGATACCCATATTGAGGTAGGTTGTGAAGAAATATTTTGTCCGCCATTTTGTGGAGGCGGCCATCTTGAATTGATATTGACTAAACATAGCTAAGAACACCCGCACGGATATTAACCTTCAAATAAAAAAAACCGCATTGAAATCGGCCCATCCGTTTGAGCTCTACGGTGCCACAGACAGACACACACACAGTCAGACAGACAGATAGACAGACAGACAGACAGACAGACATCGACGTCAAACTTGTAACACCCAATTTTTTGGTCGGGGGTTAAAAATGTTGAGCTAGATTCCGATTTCAGAACTTTTTACATAATTCTGAAACAGCTACTGCCTGTTTTAAGTTTCAGTTTGTAATAAACGTAAATGGTTGTATCTGCTATTTTTCTAATTGTACGTACCTTATATTGTTATTTTTTTTATTACATTAAAGCTGTGTTTCCTAATTAGATCAATTGGTAAAAGTATTTTTATAGCTAGCTTCAGATAACGCGTCGTTGTACAATACGGTGACGTCACTTTACAGACACAAAAAATAAATGTATTTCGCTTGTCTCTCGAAGCTTTTCAAAAAGCCAATATTTTTCCTTCTACATTATCCAGAATTGAATGTTTTATCGAGTCCATTTGCAATTTAAATCCGTCGCAAGGGACGTGTGTCTGCTTTATTGACTCAACGGAACGAAACTCGACGAAAGATATGTATGAGAGTGAATTAAATCGATTTTGCTACGTCCTGGAACAAAAACAAAACAAGGCAATCCCGTGCGCAAGCATCTTCTATTTCCATTATTTCTACTAAATTGGTAAAATTTAATAGAAATCGTATAATCGAAGGCGAACTCCACGCACTTTCATTATGCCTATATTGTTGTTTCTGAGGACACGCACGAAGGATAGGTGTGTATCAATTTAATCTAAACTGTTATATTTCACAGTAAAGTTATATTCAGTAGGTATAATAATTTATGCACGTAGTAAATTTCTCATTTCCTATGGCTAACATTAATTAATGCCTGTGGCTGATGCCTGCGTACTTAATGAGGATTTAATTCAAACAGTTCCGGTCTCAATAAGATTCCGTTTTATATTGGTCTCTGGTAATTTTAAAATATCCACTTAAAGTTTTAGGTCTCTTTCGTTCTGATAATACTTTTGTTGCGGGTAATGTGATGGGTACAGAATGGTACGTACGTAGATGAATGCGAATACCTTTCAAAATAGTTCTGACTTGAACAACAGGCGGCGGTCTCATTTTGTTAAAAACTAAACAATATGACTTATTTTCACAAATACATACCTACATCCATGTTCCTCAAATCATTAAATGATAATCTGTATTCGTCAATTTAATTTTTAACTCTGCACCACGTTTTTTAATGACTTATAAAAAACTATGAAATCTTAAGACAACACAAAATCAAATAACGGTATATGACTAAAATAAGAGTTTGTGTAATCATAAATAAATACCATGAATACGCTATGTAAATATGAAATGAACCATATTGTTGTACGGTTTTTTTGATGTGACGTAAATACAGCAATTACAGTGAAGTTACAGGGAATAGAGATAAAACATCTTATATTTGGGTGACGACCGCAGTGCAGTGATAGGTAAAGATTTGGGCTTTTAATTTCCCAATAGCTGCGTGTCACTGTGCTGTTATGGGGCAGGCATGTCTCGTCATTTTAAACTATATAAAAAAAAACATACAAAACTAGATTTCCTATTCAATTACCTAAAACCGAGGATGGAAAAAACACGTTACAACAATATTACGTTATGCCAAGTGAGGCGACGGAATTCGTAACAAGACAGATAGCAAAAATATGCACTGCTGATATTCCAAAATAATAATAAGATTACGATAATTTTGTGCCTTGTAATTTCACTACCTAATCAGTTGAAGATAAACTGAATCATATTAATAGTAAAAACGTGTAAGTCTGTGAGAATGAATCGATATTTGTTATGACTTTACGCGGAAACCACTGAATGGATTTTGATAAAACTTCGCAGTCATGTTGAATATATATTAGTAAAACAGACGGTATACTTTTAATCCTACAAAAATGTCTTATTCTGCATTATAATAAGTAAAATCGCGGTGCATAGTTAGTAAGTACCTATGTGGCTTAGAATTAAATCTATTCTAATAATGACTGATAGCGTTAATCTACACGTGACAAAGGCGTGAACGTCTAGGAAGTATTAGTAGGTATTGTTATTTCACTAACATAATTAAACGTCGTGTTAAAGTCGTGGTGGATGAGTGGAGAGAATTTTGATTTCACGAGAGTATGGTAGGATCGAACCCTGCTTCTAACTTTAAGGACAAGTCGTGTGCTGCGTAAGTTTGTCAAAATCACTGGATGGTGAAGTTGAAGGTTTGTTAAGTTACGGCTGGTCTAGTCTAAGAAACTACTGCCGACCCGGAGCCCTGGGTTCAAATTCCACGCGCATCACCGTCTTTTCGAAGACGTGTGCCCACACGTCTTCGTATTGTCGCTAATTTAAAGCGGAGAAGGAGAACATCATGATGATTTCAACTTATACCTAGAATCTTTCGGGGTCATGTGTCATTCACCAAACCGCTTTGGACAAGTATAGTGGATTATGGTCTTGACACTCTCCTTGCGAGAGAAGGCCCCAGCCCCAGCAGTGGGAACATTTAGTGGCCTGCTTATGCTTGGTGAAGGTCGACTTTTCATATTACACAAATCTGCGTTTCGCGATAAACCTGCCTGATGGTGAGTGACAACGTGATTTGTTGCAAGAAGGACATTTTTGAGCAAATATGTTTGTAGTGGTTGGACTCTTGCCACAGTCTGCAGAGGAGACGCCTACCACACCTTTGCTAGTACTAAAAAACATGTAGAAAGATTACTTACTGTGTACCGGTTTAGGTACACACTTAAAATAGCACATAAAATATAGGAAAACAGTAAAACTAGCGAAACAGCTGGCGGCCGTATCGTTGAAAGCGATTTCTTCCAGGCAATACTAATTACAGGAATAATTACAGGCAAAGACAATAAATCATCTTTATTTCTGGATGAGAAACGCAGTGCACTGAAAGACAGTAATTTGGATTCTTAAGGTTTCAATGGCAGTGAGGTATTGTGTTGTAGGCAAACGTGTTGTTTACCATCAGGCACAAGTCTTGCGTCCTTTTTTTCTTTTGATTTAAATAAGTAGGTAGAGTGATCACTACAGGGTTAACTAATCATTTGTCGAACATTTTCCGTTCAAACTGTCTGTAGTACGTCTACCTATTATTAATTTGTTTATTACATTTCTACGCATGTTTAACGCGCAATTTTTAGTGTGACTAATAAAAACGACTGAAAAGTGAGCAAATATTACCACCCAATTCGTCATTTCCATCAATAGTTATTCCCGTTCAGTTGTAAAAAAAAAGTTCGAGAAAGTTCCATAGACACTCTAGCTAGTAAAATAAAAGTTGGCTATAAAATTATAACTTCTCGACAGTCGAGACTGCCTCTCGCATCTAGCTGAGCGCTGGTCAGACGGAAACTTCAAAATTAATTTCTAACTTTGATCGAAAAATGTTTTTTCTCTGTCGCCGAAGCTAAGCTTGGAGCTCCATAGGGGTTACTTCGTGAGCTAGCCGGATGTTTGAATGGATGACTTTCAGTTAGGACTAAGATATCGAGTTTACTCTGGTTGAACAGTTTTATTGATTCTATGGCATTGGGGTCTTAGCTATTATTAGTTACGGTGATAAAATATACTTTTAAAATTTGATTTCAAGTTGAAGTTAACTAGTTTGATGTTCACTAATATGCGTTTAGATAAAAAAAAAGATAAAAGATAATTTATTTGTTCAAAACATGAGTAAATTACAAACACATATGCATGATATATAAAATAGGTCACAAAAATTTTAAAGCAGCTTGTCGTCAGGTTTTGCCTGATATGGTAGAGTTCAAAATGAGTAATTGGTAGTTTCAGTGCCCTACGTTTTAACAATCAAATATTATAGTGGCAATTAAAAGCACTTCAGCTTCAGTTTACACTTCAGCTCAGAAATAGAGACAACTTGAACGATCCATAATTTATTTTTGGTTCTTATTTCTTACGAATAACCCACAATAACAATGTTCATTTGTATATTAATCATGTCAAAACATATTTGTATAATATCAGTTTATTTATAGTATAGTATAACACACCCGTGCAAAGCCGGGGCGGGTCGCTAGTTAATCATAAAAACAATTTGATATTGTGACTAAAACAATTATTATAATTATACCAAAGCATGTGTTCACTCCATTTACTTCCTACACGTATCGAAATAATTAGAAAGTTTTCAATAGGAATGGGTAGGTCTTTAGTTTTTGAAATTTTGACAAAAAGTCTAGTGTTTTATTAAATTTTGGTAAAGATTCCCATTGTACATAGCTTACAACCCTCATCGTAATAACTTGTAAAGATATTGTATCTTGCACGTGTTAGCGCACAAAAGTCGTGCGTTTTAATTGGCAGGCAATAAAACGAGCGAGTCACATATGTCGGCTAATCTCGACTCGCATCTCCGGACTGCAAATGGTCCTGCTATATCCTGGACAGATGCAGATAAACTGGATAAGGGACACCTTTCTATCATGTCAGGCTAATTTTAATTTTATTCGGTTGATATCTCGAATCGAGATTACGTATACGTATTCGTATCGAGAATCTCGATACGAATACGTACGGCGTTACTAAAAACGCCAGCACTAAGTTTAATTTTGTATGAGACTCCAGTTGTTGAAGTTTTTTATCATAATTGCAGGGGTGTGGTCATAATAAAAGTTCTTGTAGTGATGATTATATCAATTGATCTCTTTAAGCAAGACATGTACTTGCTGGTAAGCTGGGAATGCACAAAATGACTTGAAATTTTTGTCGCCAAACCAACCAAATATTATAAATGCGATGGTTTTGATGTTCAGATATTTCATTGTTTGTTGCTCAATCATGTCGCAACGTCTAAATGACGCGACGTAGGTTGAAATTTGGAATACAACTACTAGTTTTACTGCGAGAAAAACAGGAACGGAAAATTAACGGGTAAAACCGCGGAACGCTCCTAGTACCTAATAATCCAAATTACTTTTCTGTTTGGCCAAAAGCTCGCCAAAATGTATTAAAAAATCTGGCAGTGCCTCAGATTTTACCTGTGTAGTTCACAGTTCCCGTAACTTTACCACGATGAAAAGTAGTTTTTGTGCTATCGGACTATAAACTATCTGAGCTTCAAATTTCAACCCGATCATTTTAACCGTCCAATGTGATTGAGCTACAAATAAACAGTCGTCCAAACTTTTGCATTTGTAATATTAGTAGGATAACAGTAAATCATATTTAAAAAACAGTACTTTTAAATTTGCCTTAATCCTCACAACATATTATTATGAACTATCAGTGCTTCGCGGTGTTACCTGCTTAGTTCCCGTTATTTTACCGGGATAACAATTCAAATCTAATAGCTCATGTGTTTTTTCAAGCTATAATCTACCTGTATTCCAAATTTCAGCCCGATCCGTTCATATGAACAAACATCCATACATTGACATTTATAACATTAGTAAGATTTATAATAAATATATTTGATAGAAGTACAGTTTTTGCTATCACAATCAAAATACCTGAATAAGCAACCACTCAGAGGTCCAACACAAAGGAACGATGACTCCGTCATGCCGCGTCAAAGGCAGACAAGATTGAATAGATGATTTTTCTAACATATCAAACAATGAAGCTGGTATCATCAATCTAAAGCTACCGAGTACAGACAATGATGGTTAACTACGCATCGATGGTATCTCCATGGAACTAATCGATTCGGTGGCCGAACTGGCTTTCATTTAAACTATTGGGCCACGGCGATGGTGGAGATAGGTGCCACTTAACCTATTACTGTTATGTGTTCTAAATTTCAATGCTATTATTAGTCACCCTTTTATAGTCAAACTGGCTCCTATCGCCGTATTACAAAACTTGATTTAAGTTGAATTTTCTCTCTTTAAATTCGTTTGATGTCACAAAAAACTTCCGATCATAACTATTGACAGCCAAAAAAAGCGTCTTAAAAATTGTTTGACTCTAGGGTTATTATTGCTTGTTGATCGGAAAACGCTCAGTTTTCCGAAGCGTTCAATTGAACTGTGTTAAAATGTGGTGTAATGTAATGTGAGTAGGTTATTTCTAGAATATCGTAAATCGCAATCGCATCGTGGTGGCCAAGTTCCAGATGCATGTGACAAGGAACCCTAATGCTACAGGCCCGTGAAAGAAATATCATGGGTCATAATATGATACACCAGGACATATCGTCATTGAAGTTCTAACACCACGTATGTCAAAAATAGCAACTTTTTTAGGAGATAAAAAAATAGGAATATCTAAAAAATCAAAAAATACAACCTTTTAATAATGTAATGATATTTTCTTACCTTTTTTCCATAAATTGAGGAGCAACCGGGTAGCCCGTTTCTCAGTATGGAATTAAATGATTTACGTGCTGTTTCCAAATATAACGCCGATTTGGTGGATCCCGTGCATTTTTTCTTAATTTCACGAGTTTTATTGGTCGTTACGTGTTCCTGATTGGCTTAAACGATGCGTCTTACGATTCTCTGGCGAATGGCATCAAAAAGTCAAAATAGCCAAAAAGTGACTTACGTGGTGTTAGAACTTCAACGACGATATGTAGGTATATCCTATAAGTAGGACGCTAGGTCTTAAATCGTAGGAAACAGTTTATTGCCTCTTAATTAGAAAATGTTTGCGAGTAAATAATGCGTTCTAGGTTACACACACTTAACAATTCTAGTAACAGTCTAAGAAATTATTATTAGCCAAATGCTTAGAAGGGCGTTTATGGGTTGTAATTAGTAAGCCCACTACAGTATCGGAGAGCGCAACTGGTCCGAGATGTTCTTTCGATGTACCGCGGTAACCGAGACGATATTCACTTGCTGATATATCGACACGCAACACATATACAGACGATTATAGGAATTTTAACTGATAATAAAAAACTATCTGCCTCTCTTAGTTTCACCAGAAATCTTACTATTTTACTGGTTTGGTATTAACTTTCGGAGTTAGTAAAGTTGCTAACTGATATGGTATCTGGTATTCACTGTTATTGGAAGAGTGAAATTTGGATGTAAAAAGACGCGAGCAAAAATTGTTTAATTTGAATGCATAGTGAAACTTGTTAGATATGAGATACTTCATCTACAGTATTTCGATATTTTGAAATCGATTCGACTCGACTCGGTCTCCTCGACCGAGTCTATATCGCAGGCATAAATACTACTAGTACGTACATGATTTATCCCGATTATAAATCAACTTACCATAAAATTGTGAGAAACTCCAGAAAAGGTATTATACAGGGTGACTGGTGCAGGACCGGCCATAGCAAAATCACGCATGGAGAAGGTTATATGCTACCTATTAAAGCTTACTTTCCCTAACTAAAGTTTTATAGTTTAGGAGATACCAGGAGCGATTTCCAAATAGAAGTGTACCTCACCGAAACACATTTTCTACAACATATCGTCGTTTAATTATTAAAAAATAAAATGATCTTAATGTTTTTATTTTCGGTAATTTTTCCTTTTCAAGCGTAATATCTTTTTTTGTCCTTGTTTAAGCGGAGTTCCGACATAGGTTTGATCAAACATTTGTCTGTGCTAACAAAAAAAAGAATAATTCACTAGAACTTTAAATAAAAAAGTTATAGCAGCTTTAAGGTCAAATTTCGGGAAAATTTTAAAAGGTTTAAAATTAACCTATCTCCTAAACTATGAAACTTTAGTTAGGAAAGTAAGCTTTAATAGGTAGCATATAACCTCCTCCATGCGTGATTTTGCTATGGCCGGTCCTGCACCAGTCACCCTGTATAATAAAAGCAGTTCCAGTTACAATTATTGTTTTGATAACAATTTTAGACAATTGTACAACTTGTAATTGTTTTTAAATATTTAAACTCTACATTTAAAAGTTGATACCCGAGAAGTGAAATGGGCTATTGAATAAATATAAATCGCATGGAAAAAATCAGACTACCACTTACTGATGTACCATGGCAACATATTTGAAACAAATTGTTTTTCTAGATCATCAGAAAACAACTAGACAGTGATGTCATTTATTAGTTATCATTAATGGTGGTGTGTGACTGCAGTTATCGAGAACAAGAATCAATGGTTGCGTTGTACATGCAATACTCGTGTTCACATCCGAATAGTCACTCGTTAATCTATCAGTAGGAGATCGGCCGTCATGCGGAAGCACATCTTTGATCGCAGACCCCTAATCAATTATATACCGAGACTTCGAAGTCTCGATACACAATCGAATTGAAATCGATTCTACCTACGCATTTCGTACTGATTAAAGTCGATGAAATCCTACACCACTATTGTTTGTTTAGAGTAGTGATGAGAAAATTGATGTGATTGATTGTTTCCGGAAATCGAAAAACTTATTATACAAGTACTAACCTAATTTACGCATATTGTGTAGTGTTAAAAAAACTAGACATTCTCAAAACTGTTTTGAGAATGTAGAATTGAAGAATGATGGCACTACCTACTTAAATAGTAGAGGCCATCAGCAGCTAACCGCCATTTGTTCTTTAAAAAAATGAAATGGAACTAGCGAAAATGGTATTATTTTTGTCATAATAACTGTTAGCTAGCTGAGCACTCGGGTATGATAATAAATTAATAAATTTTCGGGTAAACTCGGGATGCTAGAGCGAGAAAGAAAATATAGTGAACAAGTGCGCTAGAGAAAAGTCAACTCCTCTTAGCTATTCCGTCCGTGTTTAGTAAATTCATGATTTTTATGTCGACATTAAGTTCTAGGTACTTACCACATTAATTGAACCTGTCACGATATATTAAACTTGCATTTCACATCCATTGCAAAAAAAAAATTGGTTGTAATATGTTACTGTTTTATCACGGCACTTACATTAGGTTCGTAAACACACGAAATGATACTTATTTTCATCACAGTACTTAGGTACACATACACTATAACAATACATATTTCTCTATTTTTAGCGAAATACCTTTAAAATAATTTAATAACATTTGCTAGGAAATAAATAGAACTCTATTTCCAACCCGCGTAAAAAAATGTTTTTAATGTATTCTTGACCAAGGATACTAGTCATTCAGCCGCATATTGCCTATTCTTGTGTTGCAGTGAAATTGAATATACGTAGTACGCTACGTATATTCAATTTCAATTTATAAATCGTTTTTATTTTTAATTATTTAAGTTATTTGATAGTTTTAAATAGCATTTTTTTAACTTTAAGTATTTCTTATTTTAGTTTTTACTTCTGCCGTGAGGTCTTAAGCGTACACATTTTTTTGTAATATAATGTTTCATTTAAAATATCATGTAAGAATTATTTTATTCCAAAATGGATACACCTCGTGATTTGATTACTAAATGTAAAATAATTACTACCAAAAACAAAATAAGACGCACAAATAAATACTACCATTTATGCAAAAGTTGAACATTAAATAAAATATTAAAGCAATCGAAAATCGAATCTGATTCGAAACGAATCACGACGTCCATAAATAAAATCGAGTGAAGATAGTGAATTTTGGTATTGCAAAGTCAATTCGTGACCGTTAATGTGTGTTTGAGAGCCGAACATAACTCGAATGGTTAACTGGGGACCATTAACTGATATAATAATGTCGAAATAATAAAATATTGCTTTCAGTGCGGATGCCTTGGGACTATCGGAGCATCGGACTTACAAATTAACAATAAATATTCATGTAGCGATTACGAGTACTCAATCGATATACCGATACCAATTGAAATAAGGCCACCGTGTACGTCGAAACTTTCTTATAAAAAATACACATGTCGATTGTGACTAATGATCTTCCATCTCTATTCAATCTTAAGGTTTAAATTGATAGGTGGTGTTTTCCTTTTTTTATTAGAAATCACTACTACAAAATGTCTACTTACAATAGTTCATTTTATGTAAATTTTTTAGGTGTTATTTGTAAATAAAATGAAAATGCAACTTGTACATACTTTACAACTTGAAAATGCTGTGTAAGCTTTTTCTAATTTATTTTTGAAATACAAGTAATAAATAAGACAAATGTTACACGCCACGCAAGATGTTTTTGCAAATGTAATACCATGTCTAAGTTAGTATTTCGTAAATTAAAAGTAAATATTGAATATGAAAATAATGAGACTCTAAAGCGATGATTAATGACGTCGAGAGCGTTACCGTTGCTCGGTCAGGGTTACCAATTTGTTAAAATAAGTCGGATTTATAATGAAACGATATGTTATTACGAGATATTTAAAACAAAACAGGTAAATGGTGGTCAATTTAACTAGTTGTTTTTAGTGTTTTCCATTTCATAAAGTTTACTTTAAGCTTTTTTTAAAGAAGTTTTGAAAACCGCATGTTTTTAAATTGCCGTAAAAAGAATTGATTGTAGCTGGGATTATATATTTCAAGCCTAGAGAAACAAGGACACTTGTAGTACATAGCTAAATTCATTTTTGAAATTGTTACAAATTTAATACAAATTTAATAATACATTATTTACACATACATACATAATTACATTTACATACATACATTTTAATAAATTATCTGATGCCTTAAATTAGAACCAGAATACGATTATTACTTTTAGCAATATAAAAATTATAAAAGTTACCTAAACCTTATCGCTTATCAAATATTAAAAGACAAAACATTCAGAGAGATTTGATCATTAATGTTGAGTGTCATAAAATGTTTTAGACAAAGAACTTGGTTTCAGCGTAGAAAAACTCGTCACCATTTTGACCACTTTTCTTTTCGTTATAATTCTCTATGTCGAGCATATTACAAAACTTGGCATAAAATGAACTGACAAAGTTGTTTGGCTAAATTTTCGTTATATGTATAACTAAGCAATGGAATATGCTCCCCGAGTAGATCTTTCTCAATGGCGATAATCTGGGTGTCTTCAAATCTAGGATGATCTAATGTAACAGGCATGTTCATGAGCAACAGTTACCGCATACCATCAAATTACTCTTATGCATATATCCACTTATATCACATAAAACATACTATTACATTCAAGACACCTGAGTAACGTCCACTAGCTTTAGTAATATTGTGTGGCAACCCTAACTTCAACTGTTAATGATGATCCATTGTAGAATCAGTTACTTAACCACTTGATCAAATATTACGCTTGCTTTGATGCTTTGAACAAACTTTAATTACTGTGTGAATTATATTAAGAAAACGTTGATGTGATATTTAAAAGTTTCATATGTTAATTGCAGGTTTGAACCAAGTTTCGACCAGGTCTTTTTAGGATTTATTAATAATTATGTGTATTTTACTATAATTCTACATCGTTTGTACCTTCAATAGTAAAATAAAATACTGCTAATGGGGTTTAATCACGGATATGGTTTAATTGATTCTGTTATGCCAAATTACAAGATACATTTCAAGCAAAACTTTGAAACAGTGCCACCCCAGGAGAGAAAACTTGCACAATTAGGTACACAATTGTAGGTACATAATAATACCTATGTATTTTATAGCGATATAGGTTATTGTAACAGTGTCGCAGGCCATTAGGGTTTTCTCATTAACATGTCTAATCTTAAAAAATACCCAACACGGCTAAAAAAGTATTTACACCAAAAATACTAGTGGATTATTAATAAAAAGTTAAACATTTTCTATTCTAATATTTAACTTACTACTAAATATTGTTCATACTCTGAGGATAGGTATGTGTATAAAATTTTTGAAATTGTCAATGGTCTTAAATGGGGACAACGTTGTAAGTTACTGTATTATCCATTTCCATAATCTCACTCATGCCATACAATGGTTGCCTCGAAAAGTTCCTTTTTAGTGATAATGTTGTCAATTGCTACTTTTTTGTTTTATTTTAAGTAGCTTTTATTCTTTTCTTTTTAAATTAAGTGTATTAAAGAGTTAAGGTCCTTATTTTTTATTAATAAATTAATATGATACCATAAATAACCTTGAGCAAGGTCTTAAAAGACACCAGCGAATACAAATAGTCTTCAGGCACGATTACCAAGCGCTCTCTACTAATTATTATTTTTACAGAAACATACTTAAAATAAACAATAATTATAAAATTCATAAAAATAAACGATACGTAGAACTACATCTCAAAAACATACATCTAAATGAACATTTCGTAACGTGAAATGTCCCATAAAGTTCACCGCTTCAAAGCAAACAAAACTGGTCACTGACATATACGCTCGCATGTCCTCGGTCTACGGCGTCGGTTCTTAGTTAGGGGATCATTGTAGTCCAGAGATTGATGATGGGCTAATAGCTTGCTGATAAAGACGCGGTGACGCGCTGCCAGGGCTTAATGAATGGATTGAAGCCGGACCTTACCAGTTGAGGTGAGATTGATTTGTTTTTGAAATACACATCGAATTGAAAATATTATACTAGTAGAACCTCGCGGTTTTCCGCGCGCATTCTTGTTCCCGATATCTTCCCGTGATAAAAAGATAGTAATTAGCTTGCTTAGTTTTAGGGTCAGATGGTGTTGTGTGTGAATTTTCCACCAATGTAAATAAAAAGTAATTAAGCTTATGTGCTGTTATGTATTTTTTAGTTTTATTCGGCACTCAGTGATGCCGTCGACTTTTGCAACGCAAGACGTCGTATGGCACCATCTCAGAAGCTGAGATTCCCATTCGTGAGGACATAGGTTGAAATTCCGCCTTCACCTTTGTGTTTTTTCAAGGGTAAATGTTTCAAGGGTAATTAGTACATTACATGTACATTAGCTTCAACTGTGGAGGAAAAGATCGTTAGGACATCAACACGACCCAAGAGAGAAGAACCATTTCTCGAGAACATGATGTGTCATCCGCCAACCCGTACTCGGTCTTCTCGGTAGATTATGGTCTTGACTCTTTATTCTCACAAGAAAAGCCTTGTAAGAGGTCTCGAGTCCCAGGAGTGAGAATATTTAGTGGGTTGTTTATGCTGATGCTAAGTAGGACGTGCCTTTTCCGAATTAGTACAAATACCCTGGCTTAAGAACAGATATTAAGTACAGTTTTATCTCTTACTAGATGCCCGCCCCGGCTTCGCCCGTGGTACATTATATAGCACTCATCAGGATCCCGTACATATACAACGATGAAATAATGACTGAAACCGGTTCAGTCATTCCTGAGAATATCGCTTTCAAACAAAACACCTCTTCAACTACCTGCTACGCCACCTGTCGGAAATGGGTCGTATCAACTCAGATTTAGAAACAAAGATTAGCAAAGGTGAGGTGTTTAATCTGTGATATTCAATGACGCAATCTTAGAAACATGCTGTCATGTGTCATGTCAAAACACGAAACGTACGAATACTCTCAAAATGGAATATTTTTCCCCGATTTTGTTACATTGATTCATGTCCCACTTTTAATAGTAGCGTTATATTCTATAGCCTTCCTCAATAAATGGACTATTCAATAGAAAAATAATCTTTCAATTCGGACCAGTATTTCCCGAGATCCTAGCGTTCAAACAAACAAACTCTTCAGTTTTATAACATTAGTATAGATGTATCATAAGGACCTAAATGCAATACCCTACATGTTAACAACTAGGCGTACCACGAAATAATGGCACATGGATGACATTGTCAGGAGGGCGTGGGCATCGGGAAATCGGGCATTGGCAACCCTAGTTGGGTTGACGACGGCGTTATTCCCATTTTGGGCCACGTGCTATTATTTCCATGTCAGGGTATAAATTACTTAGTAGCAGTACGTCCTAATATCGGAATGACACAAGATCAAACCGGCCTGATATTGAAACTATCTACATGCAACAACATCCATTTCTAATTGCTGACGAAGTCGAAGTAGGTAGTACTTTGAATCACAGCGCAAACGGATTATAGCGAAAGTTTTAACGAACGTACACTCTCCACTTTAGTGGACGTCGAAAATCAATTTTTCAATTTCCCTTGGGTCGTTTAGACCAGCTGTTTTGTATTGTTTGCCGCCGTACTGTCGAGTATTAACTACTGTGTTTATGAACATCGTCCGTGTGTTCGAAATTGCTTCTGTGAACCAGACTGCGTATTCAGGAAAAATTACACTATTTTGACATGAAACTATTTTAAAGGTTGAAAGGTCTAAAGCTTACGCGAATTTATTTTTTTTGGAAAAAATCCTTATGGCAGGCTTGTAAAAGATAGCACGTCAGAACTGACAAAAAATTGAGACTAAATAAAAATGTGCTATATAATGGAAGTGACGCATAAAAAGTGCTCGTGATTTGTGTTTTAGATGATGACGTACTTTATTAATTAAAGTAAATATTACTATATTAATAACTAGCTGAACCCGCTACTTCGTTCGCGTAAGCAGATGTTACTAACTTATACATTAGTTGGAAGTATCGTACGTCAAATATTTGGATAAGTAGTCATTGAAAACCCTTTGAGTTTGAGTGAATTTGTTTTCCACACAAAAATATATTTAATTTTATCATCTTTATTTTTCTTTTTTTTAAACAATATCAAACATACTTAGTAATGTTTCATAGTATCGAACATAGCCGCAAGTGTTAAGTTTGTAGGATTTTTATAGGATACATTATGAAAAGTCTGAAGCGAATGTTCATGATCTGATACCTACTTATCTCTTTTTTATCCGCAAGCTGTTTTCTAGCTGTTACCCGCGAATTCGCCCGCGTAAAATTTGAACGAAGCCTGTGTGGAATAAAAATGATTAAGATTTTGAGTTTTAATGATATTCAAGCAAGTTGAACCCATAAATCTAAGCCAAGTCTTAGTGAAATGTTAATGTATGAATTTAATTGTAGGTAACACAGAAAAAAATCCAAGAACGAAAGAATCCAAATTCGGCATCATAATCCTTTTAGCAGCAAAAACTTATTAGTACAATTTAGAATACCAGTAACGCCACCTAGTGATGAAAGAAAAAATACATACCACAATAACAAAACATCGATTTAAATGGGGCTTTAGTGCTTTTAGATTTAAACTGGCATTAGCGCCGTCTAATGAGAATATTATGTTGCTTGCTATTTTGATTGTGAACGCAAATCACCTATATTATCTACGCCAAAACGGGTGCATCAATTTTTCATTTTAGGCTTTTACCTTAACATCACATCAAGTTCCTTACGAAAATGTATGCTATGCTAATATATTAATATGGAGTTAAATGAAAATATAGACTTATTAGCCCATGTGAAATTTTAGACTCTAAACTATATGTGTTTCGTATGTCAACCATATGGGTTGTCAACCATATGGGTTGACATACGAAACACATATAGTTGTGCCGTTTTGACGTGATAGTTAATATTTGTTTCCTTAGGGTCCATGCTTCTTTTCAGGTTGATAGGTAATACATAAATGTGGTATTTCAGACTATACGTTATCTCTGTTTCAATTTTCTACCAAATTTGCTTAGTCTTTCCGACGTCACAGTAACCTTATAAGTAACCGATTTGCTATTTCTGAGTTCAAACTACGTTTCGAATTCCTTCAAAATATGTTCAGCCGGTCCAACGTTGTCCTGTAATTATTATGAATGTCACTGTTTGGATGTTTGTTACTTAATCATGGCGGAACGTATCAAGTGATCGGGTTGAAATTTGAAATAGAATTAGATTATAGTCTGGCAGAACACATAGGCTAAACATTGCCTATGTATAAGTACCCTATGTATTTCTTAAGCTAAACCAAGAATGTGTCTTTAATTTTAACTCGATACATTCAGCCGTTCCAACGTAATTGAGCAGTAAAAATTGAAACATTGACATAATTGTATAATATTAGGAAAGCATAGGATTTAACAACAATTTAGAAAAAATAAAACGGGTCAAATGCAAATGGTACTCGCGCGCGAAGGGTTCTGAACCATTAGCAAATAAACGGATTTTATTGTATGGGAGCCCCTGAATAATTTATTTTATTTTAATTAATTACTTTTAAAGAGAACATAAAACTAAATATTATGTGAATAGTTAAAGGGTCTACCTGTGACAGGTACGTTATTATTAGTATCGAGCAAGAAACGGTAAAAAGCATGTTTGTTGTATGGGTGCACCTCTTAAATATTTATTTTATTTTTAGTATTTATTGTTAAAGCGGCAATAGAAATACATCATCTGCGAAAATTTCAACTGTCTAGCTATCACCGTTCTTGAGATACAGCCTGGTGACAGTCGGACGGACGGACGGACGAATAGCGAAGTCTCAGTAATAGGGTCCCGTTTTTACCCTTTGTGTACAGAACCCTAACAACGGTCTGCTTCGGTCACCGAAGCTTGTTGAACACTACCTTTAAATTTTAAACAGTGTTTGGATTGAAATAATACGTTTTCTAATAAGTTACGGCTGGTCTAGTAAGTTACAGCTGACCTAGTCGGGAGAACGGCGACTGTCGATCCGGAGACCCAGGGTTCAAACCCACGCGTACCACTATCTTTTCAGAGTCATGTTCGTAATGCCGGTAATTAAAACGGTGAAGAAAACACTGTGAGGAAACCGAAATCTACCTATAATCTAAGTTCTAAGTCATATGTCATCCACCAACCGACACTGGGCCAGCGTGATGGATTATAACCTTGTCTCTCTCCTTGCGAGAGAAGGCCCCGACGCCCAGCAGTGGGAACATTTAATGGGTTGTTTAGGCTGCTACTTATTATGCTGATATGTTTTCTCCAAAATAACAAAAATCTACTTCAGTGATAGGTAATTTAATTCTGTCATTCGACTAAATTTTATAAGAAGCTATGACTATGTCGTAACAGATAGATCTAATTTTATTTTAGCTGATTTTAGCTTTTTGTTGATATTTGAAAAACTACCTCCCTGTTTTCGATATCTAAGATCACCTCTGAAGTATTTTCTACCAAACAAAAAAGGAATTATCAAAATCAACTAACAGTTAGCGAAGTTATCGTGTAAAATAAAACCAAATAAAAAACATGCAACCCGATTGAAAACATCCTCCTTGTTTGAAGTCGATTAAAACCGAATGATGTTTGTTTTCCACACAAAATATATCTTTGACAATTATTTTGTCATCCAAGACGACGCGACGCGATCACGTGGGCACTTTCTAGAATCTAGATGTTCTGTGGATAGTCTGATACACAGAATACTTAGAAGTTACTCGTAGTATGTACCGAACGCGCCGCGCGTGTCGTTATTATTTAATGTTTGTGTAATTTCCGAACCACCAGACCGATACTATTCAAATTTTGACGGGACAATATAAAAACATGTTCTTTCTAACAAAAAAAGAATTAATGAAATTAAACAACGCAAACATGAGTTACAACCAAATACACATTCTGACTTTCACCCCCTCCCGCAAGAAAACCACTCAGAATTTGGGGATCAAACGTAGCCTACAGCAATGTCCTTAGTGTAAACTAAAATCATGCCAAGTTTCAGCTGAATTGAATCAGTAGTTTCGGCGTGATGCGTGATCTCTATACAGAAAGACAGACAGATAGACAGACAGACAGACAGACAGACAGACAGACATGAAAGAAAAAAAATGCAGTTTCGCCATCAGTATCGACTATGGAGTGCCCCAAAAAAATTTTTTTCAAAATATCTTCAATGTACAGAATTCGACCCGTTACAGTTTTATTATAAGTATAGATAGATAAAATTAAGCAATTTTTTTTTCAAATTTTGTTGTTCATTCAAAACCTGGTGTCCCATAACCCCACATTTTTTGACGTGACAACGTCTTATAAATTGGTTTGCCGGGTGACACTTCAAGAAACTGCGTTACGCTCCGCTCACGTTATGCGCTCACAACGAGAGCGAGTGAGAGGCACGCGTCCCTTCCACTTGGGCATGGTTAGCCCGCCTAAGAGCGAGAGAGACAGACATAAAAAGTGAAAGGCACGCGTCCCTTCCGTAAAATTATTTTACCACTCAAAGTCGTTGTCACGTAAAACTTTCGCCCGTATACCGACTTTACAGGCAACCATTTTTTTTTAATAGTAAAATCAAATAATTATTATTCTCGACATTAGTGACGTTTTAACCGTTTACTCGTGAACATGGTACTTATAACTGATGCGTAAAATGTACCCGTAAATATAATTAATATATCAATCAGGAACCAGCTCCGACATAGATCCACGGTAAGTGTCTCGTGATTAATTAGGACCTAGCGATGAACTAAGTACAATGTAGTACTATATAATAAATAACTGTGATAGCTAAAAACAGTGTTAGTAAATTTAGATTTATAACAAACTGTGTTTTCTATGTTAGTTTTAAAACTCGCTAGATAGTTAGCAGATGGCTGAGGCGAAATACTATAGCTTTATTCCAAATTAAAATACGCTATTTTCGTACTTCAAAGTAGATCTGTCTCTGTTGTTGAAGTTTATTATAAAAATACATATTATGTATTTAACTAAACACAAGTGAGACAAAGTTTAACAAAGGACGAAATTGTGGGCAAACAGAGGGCATTGTAGAGACCTGCGTCCCTTTGAGAGCTTGTTATGATTTGTTTATTGTTTAGATGCCCAATTTGGATGTTTGCTAGCCTTTGTAAATAGTCTACGCATTAATTCTGGACAGCGTAATAATTCAATTACAATTTTACTTTAACTTTAGTATATCAGAAGATTTGTTGGAACGTAGTATTAATATATCGTTTATTATCATCACACCCACAGCCTCTCTTATCCCACTGCTGGGTATAGGCCTCTATTTATTTTTTATGCCATCTTCTTCGGTCCTTTGCAAATCCATTCCAGGTTCGACCCGCGATAAAGATGATATCGTCGCTACGATAACATAGCTTTACAAAAAAATATATACAAATATTTTATAGATGTTTTTGTACATTTTTAGGATTTCTAATGCTATATATTTAATTAATTTATTCATGGAGGTTCTGAATGTGATCTAATTTTGAATTATTTTTTATTTTAGCTTCTAGTCGTAGGTATTTTAAGGCAAGCGTGGTGGATATTCACCAACCCGCACCTCCTTGAAAGAGAAGGCCCTGAGTCCCATCAGTGCGAATATTTAGTCTGCTTATGTTAACAGCTCAGTTGGGAAATAAAGCGATCCCGAAACCATAACAAATTGGAGTTTTCTGGATCCAGGTTCTATTAGTGTTTTTCTTTCCTTTTTTTCAACAGTAAATAATTCGTATCTATATGTATATTCATACATCATTATTTCTACAAAATCTTAAGTAAAGCTTGGTCATCCAGATACTTTATTATTTTGCTATGAGCTCATCCGTATATATTTTTTAAACTCAAGCATTTATTGATAAGAGATGAACAAAGCTATCTGAATTACAAGAGTCTATTGATGTTGAGTTTTTATAAGGAAAATAATAAAGTCTGGCTTGTTAAACATACAGCAGTGTCACGACACTTGTGGAAGAAAGTGTTGTATTGTTTAAGCAGTATAATATCACTTTCTATTAGCAGCGTATGCGGTGTAAGAAATGTTTAGTTTTAAAAGTGAACATTTTTTTGGGGACACGACTGACAGATTTAAGTGTAAGTTTTAAGTGAGCTGTAAGTGAGGCTGATCTGTCAAAGATTCGATCGGGTGAACTCGGGACCGCCGAATGTGCCCGAACGAGAAAGATATATTTACTGATGTGTTAACTGTGTTGTTGGTTTAGAATTTAACTAAATAATAAATAGAATTTTTGACTTGGTTCTCATTTATCTTTCTAATACGATCCATCATAATAATACAACACAATATAACATTCAGATAATTAATTTTTCACTTCTGCCGTGCGATTAAGATAAAACAGATGTAGTAGTCTGCTTTCATCGGCGGAAGCCGAAAACAGAAAGCAAGAGAGTTAGGTAGTTGACCGGTCTGCTGCATACGGGAAGCAGATAGCAGTTGTAGTTGTCAGCTTTCATTGGCGTTTTCAATTTGGCGTAAAAAAAATTAAGCGAGATTTTACGAGAACAACGCATGTAATACCGTGATATAGACGTCTTCCACGACATTGATACTTGTAAATAAATGTTTCCGTTGATGATACAGTAGCATGTAATTTTAAAATACAGAGCCTCCGCAAGCGAGCTCGGAGTAAACCGGCAAATTAAATTAAAGTGATGAAATTTAACACGTAAACGGCGTTCCGTTTAGAAGGCAACGATGTTTGTTTTCGTGTCTTATTTTAAACGAAAATAAATACTTACCCGTTCAAATCGGTGCTTTTAATGGGAACCCCGAAATATGTGTTTATGGGTCACGTGTAATTGGTTTGGATGGAGGTAAACGAGCATGTTGTTTTCCAAAAATAACCGTATCGTTTTCCTATTTCCGTTGCAAAATATTCTCTTTTCTATTTTTATACGAATCTATTATATTTATAAAACGTATTATGACTGAATGCTGACCACTATAATTCTGGAAGTACACTATGTTCATGGACTTACTATACATAATATGTATTTACTGTCAAATCGTACTTTGTCTCTCTATATACGAGTAAGATGAAATTGGTTTTTGAAATTAAATTTTTAGCACATTTTCTTATCGAGCCCAATACCTTCTTATTAGCATAAACAGCTCACTAAACGTTCTTCTCTCCCAGGGAAAAGTCAAGGCCATAATCCACCACGCTAGCCTATTTCGAGTTGATGTGGATGAAGCAAGAACTTGAAAGATTCTAGCAACATGCAAGTGTGGATCCAAGGGCAATGTCACCCCCCAGGGCAGCGTCCAGTACTTAGGAAGACATATCACTATTTAAAAGACATGCATGTACTTATCTCACAGTGTTGTGGCTTGACCACGGCTATGTGACCCAATGGCGACATGTGACAACCCCTGGCGTCATGTGACCCCTACCTGGAGCCAAAGCAGGCTCCGCGTTTGGGAAAATGTTGGTTTCTTCACGATGTTTCCGTCCACCGTTTTTAAGTTACGCACGTTACGCACATGACTTCAAAAAGACAGTGGTGCGTGTGAGATTCAAACCAGGGCCTGCGGAGCGGCAGTTGCTATTATCCCGACTAGACCAGCCATAATTCATTAACGAAATTGAAATTATGAAGAAAACTATACCACACTACCAACCTATACACTGAAATATTAGCACTAAGCACAGCCAAATTATCCAAATACCGATGAAGGTATCCATATGGAAGGATAAGAATATCTCAACACCAAACGTTTCATATAGGTTAATCAATTAAATTTTAACATGTTTGAGCAAAATCAACAAAAAAAAAACAAAAATAAAAAACAACATTGAAAAAAAGATAATAATTACAAAATACACGATATAATTATTATTTTATCAGTTTATCACACAAGATTTTTTTTTTCTCATTTTGAAATACCCATTTATACAAAGAAACTCGGCTTTAATGTTAACCATTCGCTTCCAGCAACACCACGTGTAACAGTTGCACCCACTAAACAGCATCAAGCCTTCAATACCCGTAGTGGCCTGTTTAATAGCTTGCAGCAAACATTAATAAAGGTGTTAAACACACAGGAGTTACGATCAAGGAGCGGAGCATGTTGATGGCAGCTTGAAACGCCTTTAATGCCAATCTAAGCGTTTTATGGTGTATCCTGCACTTACGTGTGAAGCGAAAACATGTAACTTCACCCATCGAATTGCAACTATATAAATAAGAAAACTTACTGTAGGTTACTGTAGGAGCACGAGTGATGAAATAAACAAGTCAAGAGCAAGTTGGTCTCACATTGTTTGGCTGGCCTGGTGGCTTAGTTGTTAGTAAGTCTGCCTACGAAGCCGTGGGTCGTGGGTTCGATCCCCAACCAGTGCAAATGTTTGTGTGATGAATACAAATATTTGGACTGTGCCTGGGTATTTTCTATGTATAATAAGTATGTATTTAAAAACATTTAATATTATTTCAGCTATCTGGCTTCCATATCAGATATAGTCAGATGGTGTTGTATGTGAAATACCCACCAATATTTATTTTGTTTTATATCGAGAGTTTCGTACCAGCCTAACGAATAAACATGGATTCCTACTTAATTTGCTTCCAAACACCGCGTTGCCGGTTTGCTCATGGTCGGGTTTAGGTTTTTGTGGTTTAAATTTAACGTAATTATAGACCTAATAATACGACAAACTTTCAAATTTCTTGTATATTAGCGAGTTTATTTTAGGTAGGTAAGTCTTTTTTTATTATTTCTTAAATAGCACAGCTTGATAATTTTTACTTTCGATAAAAATAGATAATACCATTTTTATTCACAACCATCTGAATCAATTATATGTTCTGAAATGATTTCCACTAAATAACTATTACACGAAAGAAAGATACAGGGCTAAATATGGACAATCACACCTATCTTAATATCATCAAAGTAGTAGAGTCAAATCAAAGAATTTATATATACTACGTAGGTATAGGTATAGAGTTAGATTTTTCGCACGGTTTCTTTGTGTCTATCGTAAGCAGATGACGTGCATACTTACTGGAATAGATTATACTGGAAATAGAGTGATGTGCCGCGACAAAGTCTTCTTCTGTTCAAATTCTAAAATCATAATGCATTTTTACAAACAAACATAGACTTCTTTTCCGGTTATTGTACTGCATTGTAATGTAAACTTTGTAGTGTATGGAATACAGGATTTTTTGCTTTACCGTGTACCGAACACAGAACAATGTTTCCAGAAAAAGACATATGACGAAAAGATTTGTAAATCATTATTTCCATGTGACAAGCGCAGCGGTATATATTAATTTGAACTCGCAAATAATACGTCAAGCTTCCGTCATCAATGCCAATATGTCACTCTTTGTAATATAACAACCATATATTTTCAATACCTTAAAATGATTAAATCATACCTTTCCAGGTACTAGGATAGCAGAAACTTTCGGACAAACTCGTAACAGCATCAACTGGAAAGCTGAATCTCGTTACCTAGTTAAATTATCACACCTCCTCAATTATACATACGAGTAGGTACAGCTGTCGGACCAGTAAAATTTCCGCAAATCACATTTCGTGTTTCTAGTTATGTAAATCACAATTTCCATATAGGTACAAGTACTATGGCTTGTTAATGTTAGTGTTATTGTCTTTTTTTTTTTTATTATTATTTAAATTAGCCACTCCACAGACTCCGGGGTCCGTGATCTTTGTCATTACAATTATATATTATTAATTTTTACACATATTTTGGATAAGGAGAAGAAGAGGAAAATAGGAGGGAGTTGGGTACATTTAATATCTAATTCTAGTGCTCGTCTGTAGAGCCGATCACTACCGGCTGGGATTCCGCTAGTAATCGACTCGACATCGAGTGTTTGCCTAATTGCCTTTGCCATTTGCCTAAGCTGCCTCCTCCCGGCCCAGAGCCTCCACAACGGCCGCATTTCTGTCCCTGATGGCCATCTGTAGGTTGAAATCTCGGATGGTCTTTGGTGATGCAGCCCACGCTCGCCGCAAGAAACGACCGATGGCGTCGTCGGTGTCGTCAGCGTAGTATGTGAAGGTCCCCGTGTGCCGTGAGATTGCAACAACCGCATGGGGTACGCTCTCGTGCAGCTTCATGTTTGCCTTGGTTTTGATTGCGATTACCGACTCGTATGTTAGTCCCTGAGCTTCATGGATGGTAAGGATGCGTGACCCGGTGCCTGACCCATAACCCTGGTTTGTCAGGGTCTCCTTCTCCTCTTGAGTGTGAACCAAGAAGAGGGTGTTTGGTATGTTGTTGGGTATTTGCGCTCCCTTATATCTTCTCTGCTCTAGGGACTTTATTCGGGGCGCTGAGGAGTACATACCGGAGTATATTTCCCTCAGCGCATATGCGACGTCCATTGGGTTTCGATGTGTGCAGAGCAACTCCTGGCTGATCTTTGTTACCAGGTTCGGGCGATGATACCTCATTTCGAAGAGATTTTCCCTGTCGATATAAGGCAACTGATTGACGTCTCCAATGAGGACAATTTCACCAACACCAGACAGCCTTGAAGCCATCACAATGGCTCCAAAATGGTTCATGAGAGCTTCGTCCACCATGAGGCGGCTGAAACTTTCTCTACCGAAACCATTTACCAGAGCAGAAGCCATGGTTCGCACTCTGGTTTTGACCAGGTTTCCGATTCGGTGTGATAGCTTTTCTCTTAGATCTTTTGCTGCCTCAGTTGTTGTAGTGATGATGGCGTCCTTGTCCACGTCGAAGTGTCTAATCACCCATGTTGTTTTTCCACATCCTGGAACTCCGTTGACCCACTGTATTCTCGGTACCTCCCAATTTTCCCAACCTGCTTTGACGTTTCCGTTCCCTTCGATGGTCTTGGCCATCTCTAGGATCTTATCGTCCAGCATAATCTTGGTGCATCGGGCAGTAACTACAATTGGGTCGTTTGGTGGTGTCGCATAAACAGGCACTCCCGCGCTCTCTGTCTCTCTCTCGTTCAGTGTCACGAAGCCATTTTCTGCACTGTAAGCTGCCATATACTGTCCTGTCATGGTTCCCTTGATGACCCGGGAAGTGACATTATTGTAAATGGCTGCTTCGGCCTCCTCGAGTTTCGCCTTTAAAAGGCTTTCACTTCCTAGCCTATAGGACTGCATGATGTTTTCGCAGGTCTTGAGGTTGACTTGTCGTGTCGCGCTCAGTGTGGCTATGAATTCGATGAAGGCGTTACGTGCATGGCTCCGCGGCTCCGAAGCCGTGACATAGCGGGGCGGTTCCACCTGTCCCATGTCGGCTCTCGTTCGGCTCATTTGTTGCTGTGAAGCTGCTTTGGGGTCTTTGACGTCAAGGGGGTGATGAATGGGATGTGATTCGGTACGCTCCTTGCTGCTGCGTTGAAGGCAGTCACGAACGCCGTGTTGGTGCCTCGGCTGCCAGTTAGATTGGCTGAGGCTTTTTCCGCGGCTGCCTTCTGCTGTGCTCTTTCGGAGCCGGTTTGGATGGTCGAACTAGGAACAGGATGTCCCCAGCTATCGGTTGCATTTGTTTGGTCGTGCGAAGGGGCTCTGAGGAAGCTCAGATTTTCTCCCTGTCTTCGTATACGACAATCTCATGATGTTTAGAGGCCTCAATGCAACCCAGCCGGTCTGCGACTCTTGCTCTTGAATATTCGATTGCCATCGCATCCACGCTTATCACCCGGGTGCTTCACCTGCATTTCTGCTCAGATGTGCGAGCAGCGCACTTGCCTGTGTGAAAGGCGTCCGACCTTCCGAGTACTCTATTAGTGCAATCGTTTTGTTTTTCGATCGCACCAACCGAAATCGGTGGCCGTCTACCTCGCACACCGGCATGGCGTCGTAGGTTTTCCGCTTCATTGTGACTTTTGCGGTACTCCCATTGAGCAGGCAAGACAATCCAGGTGACAAACGGGCTCGTTTCCGTTCCCAGGCGAAGCAAAAGCTTATTCCGAATCTTTCTTTGTTGCTGTCCATGAAGAGAGCCACTCCGCGGATACGGATCCCTGCTTCTCCTCGGTCTGCGTTCTCCAGTAGTTGTTTGACGGAGATGCTCTTCGAGGAGTTATGTTGGGCGGAAACCGCATGCCACGTGGCGTCTACAGACAGCGGGCAGGGTGTGGTGGCGATGGAGGCGCGTATTTGAGTTAGTGGAGTTTCTCATGGCCGCTATGCGGAATGAGCTCTCCATGAAGGACAGGAGCCGTGTTCTGTTGTCTGGATCTACTAAGATGTTGTGGAGATCCGAGACAACCAGCCTTCTGTCGATCATAGATTCGAGCTCATGTCTTGCGACCATGAATCGGGGACAATCGACTAGCACGTGCCAGACCGTTTCGGGTTGGTCGGGGTCACACTCGCATGCCGGACTGTTCTTGAGCTTAAATCTGTTGTTATTGTCTAAAACTTCTGATTAGGTTTGTAGTGTTGAATCTCCTTTGAATATGTCTGAAGATGTACATTTATTCTAATACATAGAGGGTCAAACTGAAAGTTCTTAGAACTGGCCACTTATAAACAATATAATAAAAAAATAATTCTATAATTTGAAAATAGAACTCTTTGCCAATATTACTGAGTATATACTTCATTCATTTGTCATTTGTTTTACGATTTGGCGGCAAATTGAAAATTGTCTGTGTCACGTCAACATGAATTTAACACGAGAAAATTTTCGTGCAATGATTTTTTATGACTTTCGATGTCATTTAAGTCAGCAAGAAAGTTATGATAGACTACGATTGGCCTTTCACGATGAAGCCCTATCTCGTGCGACTGTTTACAACTGGTTTAATGAGTTTAAACGTGGTCGCACTAATCTCACTGATGATTTACGTGAGGGACGGCCTTCTACGGCGACGACTGAAGATAACATCTGTGTTGTGCGGCGTATGATAGAGACTGACAAAAGAGTGACCTATCAGCAGATTCGGACAAGCTTAGGCATCGGTATGAGTCAAGTGCACAAAATCCTACACGAACATTTAGCGGTCAGGAAGCTTTGCGCCCGGTGGATACCTCATAATTTGACTGAGGCTCAAAAACTCCATCGTGTGGATTGGTGCCGTAAAATGATTGCAAGATTTAACGGAAGTGACTCAAATGCTGTGTTCGACATACTAACAGGTGACGAAAGCTGGATTTACTGTTATGATCCTGAAACCAAAAGACAATCTGCTCAGTGGGTGTTTCCTTTCGAGGAGTTGCCAACTAAAGTGAAGAGAGATCGAAGTGCGGTGAAAAAATGGTGGCCTCGTTCTTTGGAAGGATAGGTCATTTCGCAACAATTGTGTTAGAGGATCAAAAACAGTTTCTGCAGAATGGTACACTACCAAATGTTTGCCACTTGTCTTGGAAAAAGTTCGAGAGAAACGACCTCGCAGTAGGATCCTCCTTCACCACGACAACGCCTCATCGCACACCGCCAAGCGAACGATCAACTATTTGGCGACATCAAACGTTGAATTACTGGGTCACCCGCCGTATAGCCCCGACCTCGCGCCTTGTGATTTTTATTTATTTTCAAAATTAAAGAAAACTTAAAGGAAAGCGGTTTATGAATGCTGAAGAAGCGGTGGCTGCGTATCGCGATGCCATTGAAGAGACCCCAAAGGACGAGTGGGCAAAATGCTTTTCCCAGTGGTTCCATCGCATGCAGCGGTGTATTGACGTGAATGGACAATATTTTGAAAAGATATGATAAAACTAATAACTGGCTAATGTAATCAGTTTTTGATTTTCTAAGAACTTTCAGTTTGACCCTCGTATTAATCCCAGTCTTCTCTTTTGATTCTAGAGGTATATAACTATGTGCAAACATTAAAGCTTTCCGGTTTGATGGGCTACCTTTCTAGTCAACTATTCTAGTTGAGTAGTCTCGAGGTTCCTAGTGGTTTGTAGTATTTCACTGAATCTTAGTTCATATGCTTTATTCTCATCTGCAAATTACGTAACGTAGATTCATTATTCTTAATTAAATTACTAGACGTAAAATTGTGTCTCAGTGAGTGTCACCTTTGTAAAAAATTGTGAAGACTTTGTAAGAATTGACCGGTGGGATAGATCAATTCTGAAGTGGAAAACGCGAATCAGGAAATGTACTATGGGACGCCCTAAGATTACATAGGTGGAGTGACGATATACGAAAGACGGCCAGCGGCGGTCGGAACCGTAAACCAAGGATCGGGCTAAGTGGCGTATAATGGGAGAGGCCTATGTCCAGCAGTGGATGAATAGTGATGATGATACAAAACTAAAGGAAGTAAACAATAGACATGAGTAAATAAATTGGACTTCACGGTATCGCTAAAACTGGAATACGGGTGGTAACCGCGCTCAAAGAATGCTGTTCAATAGTGAGAATACTTTGTTTCTATCTCCTATCACCCAAAAAGGCAATTAAAAAAAAAACTTTATATCCTTCTTTCATACGGTTGCAGAAGCGAGAGATTAAATCCTAATTATTTTTTTTTGCTTTGCTTTTACTCTGACTGATGTTAAGCAACGATGCGGTCTACGCCAGAACAGACGAAATAAAAGTCGTTCAAAACTTTCTGTATTGACACAGGTTTATAAGGGTGATGAATTTTGTTCTATTTCGACGTCGCGTCGGTGGAAGGATTTCCGACGAAATTGTAATAAATAGCGGTCCTGAAAATTTTTAATGAGATGCACGGATTTAGGGGCTTTAAAATAGGAAACTTTGTGCGAAATATATGCGATTTAAATTTATACGTAATTAATACGTGATAACTTATAATTCGATGAATGTCTGTAGCACGCACGAAAAAATGTCCCGTTCACCTGAACCGAGCGTGCAAGTGAGAGCACGAAACAAGCGATTCCTAGAGGGAGTGAGGGAGGGAGAGAGTGGTGCTAGCCTATAATAGCACAACTACTATTTGAACCCAGATATTCAAACATGAGGAGTCCAAATTCTCTCTAATCTTAATCAAACACTGCGCGGCGATCGTAACCCATACATTTTATAAGACGTCTTATATGTGTTGTCACTTAGCCCTGTAGTTTCTTTGGAAAAGCTAATATACATAAAGACCAGAATTAATCTTTTTTAAACTTCATACTCGTAATGCAAGTACGTGATAGGTATACCAATAAGTCAATCCCATGTTTTATGTTTTGCTGCTTCATCGAATATCAATTTCTCACTTTGCGAACAGAGAAAAACGTAGTTCGACATTATTAAATTCCGTCTAGGTATTCTGTCAGCAGTAAGGACAATTATCCTGGATTTTTTGTACGCGATTCGAATATTGAGATCCTGATACTTTTATCAATGACAATTACGATCTGCAGTTTTGTTTGAAAAGGAACGGTTTGATAAATACTATAAAGTATTAAAAGTATTTTCATATTAAAGTAATTTTTTTGTAGTTTTCACTTACATTATTTTATATAACAGATTTTAAGTATAATATATAATAAAGAATATAGAGGTACTATTTGCAGTGTCGGCCTGGGGAAGTACGACTCCTTAGCCAACTTTAGCCAACTATTCTAGTTTGGTACCAAAATTTCTTAGTTTTCTGCTCTCCCCACTTCTCTGTGAATTTTGGTATAACGCGGAAGGCGTAAGACACTACTAACTTCAACTTACTAGATATGCTTACGTATATTCGTGGAATACTTACACCCTAAAACAAACTTTTGATGATGGCATACTTACCGTACTCTACGAGTACTAGATCTAGAATGATGATATCGATACTTTGTGGTATCGATACTCTTCCTTTCGATACCAACACTTTAGTACTCGATATTTTGTTTCCGATACTTTTACTCATTGAGTAGTGTCGTATCGAATAAATCGTATAACATACACACCTATTTATGGCAGCCCTGCTTACAGCTCGTATAGATGCGCCGCGCCATCTAGCTCAGTCGTACTGAACAAAAAGCACAAAAACAAGTTTTTATCCTATACTACTCATAAGTACAGTATCGATACTTTCCGTTCGATACCGTGCCCCTAATGATGATAATTAGCGTAATGCACAAGAGCGCCTTCGACGGTGCTGATTTTGGGCTGCAGTCGGTAGGTATAATCGAGGAGCAGCCTGGCATCTCAAAAGGTGTACGTTACTAGTGATCTAGAGCAGGGGTTCCCAAACTTATATTGTCTGCTGCCACTTTGAGAATAAATTATTTTCTAGCGCCCCCATTTTTTCACATAATTAAAAGCACTATAACTTCAAATTAAGTTAATTAATTATTGTGAGATATTTTAGGGGAGATTTAAACAAACACTCATTCTAAACGAGACCCGCAAGAGTTAACTTGAGACCTGAGCCTAGTAGGTAGTACACAAAACACAATGGACTTCAAGCAACTACACAACACCCCTATTTTTTCTGGGTCTCTTAGCACCTCCATTTAGGTCTGCAGTGCCCACAAGGGGGCGTTAACGCCTACTTTGGGAAAGGCTGATCTAGAGTGTGAACTTTAACTAAACCTGTAATGTTTCAGCAGCGTTACAACGGCTGTGGCCACCAAATAAATTGAGAAGAAGAGATCGTGATTAGGTCCTGTCACATGACACAATCACGTCCTGTCCCAAATTTAAAAAATGTGTAAGTTTAGGCTTTTTATCATCGCCTTATAAGAACTGGGCGGAATACTGTGAAATTCAAAATTTATAATATTATAGTCGAAAATAGCACACAATATACTACATCGTTTTATCACCATAAATGTATATAATGGAAAATATTTTTTGCAAATTCTATGCGGTCAATGTCGCGAGCAATATTTTAGTACATTACAAATAATAACAGCTGTTTCTGTGACGTAGGCACAAATAACAAAATACCATGGAAACATAAAATATTTCGACACCTTAATTTGCAAAACGAATAACTCCATAGTAGCAAATTTCTCAGGGGTCACACTAAATCACCACTAAAATCTATTGCGTAACTCGTATTTTCATTATTTTTAGTGTATATTAGATAATAAGAAACACAATTTCCAAACGGATGTTTGTTTTTTTCTTTTGATGCTTTAATTTTTTTTGTATCAAGTTTTTAGTGGCCCCTGTGATATTTGCTACTATGGAGTTATTCGTTTTGCAAATTAAGGCAGCGATTTGTGTTTTTCACTATACTTAAGTGTTTGATTGTGATTTATGAGTTAACTTTTAAAAAAACTCTGAGTCCAAAGGAAAGGTTAAAAAGATACCCACCTGAAATGATATATCTGCAATTTCATTCAATTGATATTATTTAAGCCCTATATTAGACAGCTGATTATTCAGTTTGCAAAATAATTGATTGATCGAGTGATGGTAGTTTCTGTAGCACTGCATTAAATGATCAGGTTAATTGTTTCAAGTTTGCTTTGGCCACGTTGCGGTTGCTCTGTTTGTGTTAACGTAATGGGGGAAGCATATAACGTAGACTAATGAAAGAACACTGAATGAAATAAATTAAAAACATACTCACACAACACAAACATTTAGAAACGGCTCAATTGATTTTAGTGTTTTTTTCTATTTTGAATTAGGTATCGGTTTGAGAATAGGTCGTAAAACATTTTCAACTTTTTTATCCTGCTCTGCATTTTTACCGAGACTTCAGTATTTTTGTAAATTAACAAAAGGTACACTCCGCGAGGTATAAGCTGAGCTTTGCATTAGTGTGAGTGATCACCAATCAGGCAGGAGCTTGAAATTTTGTCCGCGAGGTATAGGGTGAGCTTTGCATTAGTGTGAGTGATCACCAATAAGGCAGGAGCGCGGCGAGACAGAATGGCGCCGCGCCTAAGGCCGGTTGTCACACCTACACTATCCATATACATTCACACAAATGCAAAGCTCAGCTTATGCCTCGCGGAGTGTATCCAAGTAATGTAACCTTCGCCGTTGTGTCACTTACACGAAGATTCGTCTCACTAATGTCCGAGATATTCGCGGCTAGTTTTTCAAGCTAGGATAGCAAGATAGTGTTAGTAAGCTGGCCAGCTAGCATTTCTAGCTTCCCGTAGACAACGCTATGCAACAATAATTTTGTCTACACGAAGCTAGAAGTACTTACTAACGCTAGCTTACTATTCTAGTGTGAAAAACTAGCCTTGTATAGCTCGGGCATTAGACATGACATTCGGTAGATCATTCGCCAAAACAACGCTTGTGGGGTTAGCTGAATTATACTTAGGTATACGTTTACATAGATCATACTAAACCCAAGGAAATCCCCCTAAACATACCACCACACCACCTATGCGTAATTGCCACTCCCTTCAGCACGCCAATAATCACAGCAATTATTCTCTAATATCCTTCTAAGCTGCGCAATCAGAGTCCAGTCGGACAATGAATATTCATAATGTAGTTAATAGTGCCATTAGTTGGAGGCTTTCATATCAGTTGATCGTGAGATTTGAATTTCGGAATGGGGTGTTAGGTTTCGTTTTCTATTTCAATAGTACTTAACTAGCGGAACCGACAGACGTTCAGTCTCTCGCTTATTTTCTGCGCAACTTTCTTCGCAGTACCGCCATAAAAACTTGATTTTTTTTGCAGTAATTGCTAACAGAAAATTTATAAGGTTAATAAATGATTAAATGATGGATTTGATAATAGCCATATTTTAGTTGACCATGAAGTTACGGCTGATCTAGTTAGGAGAAGGGCGACTGCCGATCCGGAGTCCCCGGATTCAAATACCACACTCACCACTGTATTTTCGAAGTCATGTGCGTAATGATTAGACTGTAACTTAAAAAAAAATTGTACACGAGAAAACACCGTGAGAAATCCGATATGTACCTAGAATTTTTCGTGGTCATGTATCATTTACCAATTCGCACTGGGCCAGCGTGGTGGATTATGGCAAGGAGAGATTTAATTCTCTCTTTGCGAGAGAAGGCCCCAAGTCATAGCAGTGGAATTATTTAGTGGGCTGTTTATGCTATGTGTAATATTTTAATTGGCTTGTTGTCTATTTCACAATTGTTTTTGTTTAAAAGTTTTAGACAGTATAAGCCAGATAATGACAAGATAACGTAAAAGTTTTTAGAAAATATAGAGCACTTTTCAAATGGCTGTGACAAGTTTCAGAAAAATTATGTCGAAAAAATCTTACATAACACAACTTTTAATATTCTCTAGTCATTTTCTGCTAAACGCCTCAGGAGTCTTAACTTACAAAATTCAGGTGGATTTTCTTATGTTAATATCAAGATCCGTAGCGTTTTAGAGAATTAAGGGAGGCGCCTAAAGCGAGTCCCGTAATGGAGAAGGTCGAGAGCTGATCATCAAAGGAAGTTTACTCGAGTGCTGTCGACGACCATTGCCGAATGCCCTTTGATCAAGCTGTTAGGAAAATCGGGCCAAATATTTGGAGAATACAGATTTTTTCAATTTGAAATTAGATATGTGAATTCCTGATACGTTCCTAAAGTACGGCGAATTATTAATTTTATTTGGGCTCTCTCCATAGAAGTAGAAGTACGTATCTATCTGGTTATAAGTAAAGTTTTAAAATACCGTTTTAATAGTTTGTATCTGTGTGTTTATCTGTGGTACTGTAGCTCAGAAACGTATTTGTTCAATGTAAGTTTTTAAAGTAAAACCAACTGTGTTTCATCACTTGAATTCAGATAAAAATACTCACGGAATTTGGTCTAGTTTAGTTTAGTTTAGGTTAAATAGCTAATAACATATATCAACACAAACATTAGCAAACTAAAGTGGCCATGGACTGGTCATATCTGAGGCCGACCCAATAACCGTTGAGGTAGACGTGATCTGGAGTGGAAACCGCGATCGGTAAACGTAGTACGTGTGTACTTGTTGTACGTGTTAGGACCTTTTACTCCGAAAACTAACGTGGATTACAATTTTTTTTACAATTACAATTTTTAAATCCAGTTGAGTCGGATGGAACCGACCATTGTAACGTGAAAATTGGGAAGGTTGGGCATCCAACTGGTTTGAGTTGAAAACCTAACCTTCAAAAAAAAGTTTGAAGATGAGTTAAAAAAAAAAAAATTAACGGACAGTTTTCAAACATTTATTGTAATAGCATAACAGGAAGATAAAGCCTGGGTATAATATGGTAAAAGGTCAGGGTTCTGATCGCTGTGGTTCTGCTACTTAGAACTAATCGACATATTACAACTTATCCGAAGAATTTTTATTTAGACTCCAACGGTGAGTCCAAATAACCAACAATACCACCATATCACTTGGCTAAAAGGGGTATTGGGAGAATTAATAGCAATATTAATATATGACTTCGCTACTATTAACAAAAGTCTTTATCGGGACGAAACTGCTTCTCGGACCCGTGTGCTGGGCGACGGCCAAGAGAGAAAGAAAATGGCGGCAATCAGCGTCACCTCGAGACGACAATCTAGTTCCCCTCCGAAATCGCTGAGGGCGCTGCTCACCAACGTTCCGCTTTACGCAGCTAGCTAAGCTAAAAAAAAACGGTGTTACACCATCATCATCATCATTATCACACATGTGTGATAATTCACGGATACGGATTCACTACTTTCTACTTAATTCACGGATAACTCATGAGTTATCCGTGAATTAAGTAGAAAGTAGTAACCAGCCGTGAAACTAGATGGAGTGACGATATATGAAAGGGTGGCGTTTGACAACAACGACCGTAAGAGCGCATTGAAAATGATGATATCAATCTTATATTTGTATCATTTTTTGAGCTACTAAAGTGCATCACATACTTCTATATTGCAATGCATTCATCTAATATTTTTTATCTACACATTTATTTCTACTTAGATGTAGAAATGATTAGATGATTTAGATATCTAAATTAAATTGTATCCCTTCTAGTTCGATGGTTCAGTGAAGTCATTTTACATTTACCACTAGTTGATAATTATACCTATTATGATTGCGAAAGTTTGTGATTATGTATGGAAATTTGTTAGATATTCTTAAGTACGAAAACTACAGCAGGGATCTGGATTATTGCATAGATAGGTCAATCAGTATGAAGTAACACATATGCTAGTTGTGATGTCGAAAAAATAACGAGATCGGAAACTACCTGAGTAAAACCGAAGGACGCTACTAGTTACAAACAAAGATAAAACAACTAGAACTAGCTATTACCATTAACAGTGATATTAATTAAAACCACCAAACTCATCAAAAGTAATACATGCAATTTCAACGCTCATTCCACGACATCGCTTTCCGACTCACATAACCCTGTAATCACGCCCGTGCAAATAAGAACTCGACATTACGCATTGCGTGCGTTAATGACCCCTAAACAGGTTAAATCCGCCTCACGCTTGGCTCGCCCCATTCACGATATTTTGATAATAGCGTAAATTTATGCAGCAGTACTTCGAAATCCGTATGCATAATGACTTGGTGTCGGTCTTGTTTTATGCTAAGTACGATGAAAGAGCCTGCAAATGTATGCAGATCGCTTGCGTGGGAAGTGGCAACAAGTGTTTGAGACGCTGATTCGAAAAAAATAATCTTGATATCGTTTGCCCGGCGCATCGGCGGCGGGTTAATTAAGACATGAAACTCAGGGGTAATGTGATCAACGTATGTATGTCGCGTGTCTCTTAAGCATTGGGCATCTTTATTTTTGAGCAGGTTTTTCCTTTTTGAAATTATACTTTTTTTGGCGCTTTAAACAAGTAGAGTATTTTTTACCAGCCAGTGAAGATTATAATTAACATGTAGCGTTGAAGATATTACTTATTCCGTGGGCGAAGTTAGATTTTTTAGCGTACTAATAAGTGTGTACTCTTTCTTCCTCGTGAGGAATAAATAGTATTACACACTTATTTTGTCCAAAGATAGTTTTACACTTGACTGCTAATCGCTTTACGAAATGCGATGATTCGGAGTAGAAATATTTAATCATGTTCTGGAACATAATCGGAGCGGATTCCAAATAGATAATATTATCATTATGAAATTGCAAATAGATAACCTGTGAAATTTATAGACATTCTAGCAACAGTTATATCATGTAAATTATATCGTAATGCATAGGCCATTCCGTCGATTCAACTTCTGTTATTTATCTGTTCCTTTCTTACATTACGTAAGTAATTATTTACGTGTAATCTAAAAAGTACTCGAGTATTTAATAAAACCGTAATAGTTTTTAATCTAAAAGTGTCAAGTGCATGATAAATTATGTATTTAATGACGATGGACTCTGCAATCTACCGGATTTTGTGGTATGTTCTTGAGTGTAATCAAACCGTGCAACTTTATATAATAATCAAGGTCGTATTTTTACAACACAACAATTTTATCGAAACATTAACCCTGTTTATCAACATAGTTTTATCAGATAATGGGCAGTAATTAATCTTTGCATTTTCTAATTCTCATTATTTGATAGCGTTTCGTATATTACGTCAAACGGCCTTTTAAGACCTTGTGATTTCGAACATGATTTTCATAATCTGCTTTTAATTTCACTGATTCAATGCAAAGATTAACAGGAACATTGTACTCAAAAACATATTTCTACCACAGTCAGGAATCTAATCCATTCCAGTGAACATATCAAAATGTACCTTACCACTGTACCTTAGAGTTTACTATTTTGAAATTAAAGAACCAATTTCAAAGTCGTTTAATGTTATCGAGTTTTAACATTTCAAACATTGAATGCTCTATATCAAATGGCATGGCATTATGGACGATATACAGGTTGTTTTAAAACATCATGATACATTAGCGTGTAGGAGGCGTGTCGTTACGATCGTATCATCTGTAATTATACACCATCCACTAAATTTTCACAAACATTTTATCTGATCGTCGTCAGTATGTTAATAGCACATATCCCGAATGCCGGCGCGATTCGTAATCGTTTTTTACCGCCCGATTCGTTTGCGGAATTGGGGCTGTAAGTGGATATCGGATTTTTAGGTTAATGTTAGAATAGGGCTGGAAAATTCTGATGTATTTTTGCGATAAACGCGATCGCGTCCCACAACTGAGCTCAAGTCTCTCCGAAGGTCACTCAGCCTGAGCTATTAATAAATAATATATATTTCCACATAAAGATTTTTTTCTCAATTTCGTTGCTTATAATAATTACGTACTTAGTACAAATAAAACGATGTGTTGTAATTTTTCATCCCAATGCAATACAGTCACGTATGTTAAATAACTTTGACAATAACGCGTAAAATATAGCATGCTAATTTTAATTTTGTTAATTTTTAATCTTATGATTACATCTTAAGTTTTTGTGTTATCTGAGATTAAATTACTGCCGCAGTATGTAATGAGTGTCACGCTGACGATGGTCAAATGCGAAGCTAAGCAAGCTTGAAGAGGGTTGACTCTACTTTTGTGATAAGAATGTCTAGGGTGTAGAATGCGTTGCTTGAGTGGGGTTTTCCCGGTGGTTATAATCTTGGTGTCTTCAATACGGAGTAAATTGGTTTCTTTAAGGTAACCACGCTCCATCGTAGACCGCATCGTTGCTTAACATCAGGCAAGATGGCGGTCAAGTTTAAACATATAAAAGTTTTAAAAAAAAGATTGCCATTGCAGACTAGGTTAGCACGTTCCATAATGTATCAGGCGAGATGGTCTTCAAGAGCAAAATCTATAAAACCACTGAAAAAAAACCAGCTCAAAATATTTACAAAAAGATTGACCTACAGAAATGGAAGATGACACAGCAAAATAAAAAATGTCAAGCGCCAAACATAAAATAAAAAAGGAGGAAACACAACCGGTTTTTACTTAACAACTAAATTCGTAATAAAACTCTAAAAAATATATTTCCTGACCTAAAAACAGTATAGTAATGGATTTATTTACAACTTGGGTGACGTGTTGTGAACAATTGCAAAAGTCTGTAGTGGTAGGACTCTTGGCAGAGTCCGCCTGGGGTAGTACCACACTTTTGCCAGTTATTCTACCGCCAAACAGTAATGTGCAAACATTACTGTATTCCGGTTTGAAAGGTAATGTTTCCAGTGAAATTACAGGGCTTAGAGATATTATAACTTATATCTCTGGGTGACGAGCGCAGTGCAGGGCTAGGTAAGGATTTGGACTTTTCATGTCCCAATAGCTGCGTGTCACTGTGCTGTTATGTAGCAGGTATGTTGCTTATCATCAGGAACATGTCCTGCTCGTCTCGTCAAGTCCAGCAACGCTCTTCTTTGTCAAATAAGGTTATCAAAATACCGTATTACGAGTATTTTAGAGTGAATTCTTAAATACTTATCTTGTATGTGCGACGGTTTGTTATGCAAGTTTGAAAACTATTGAAATATATTTAGTTAAGTTCTAAAAAAGTACACTTCACTGTTTTTTTGTAATTATATAAGTTTTGTCAAAATTTGCCAACTTACCATTTCGATCCAACACAGTGGGTAGCTGGATACATTAAATAAATAAACACACTCGGTTTTTCTAATCAGGATAAAACCAGACGAATTGGTATTTAACAGTAATTAATGAACACTTAAAACTTGTACTAAAGCAATTCGGCATCGTAAAACAAATTACGTAGTCATTGTATATACCTACGCTTCAAAAGTATTTTATCTATAAACATTAGATGATAGAATTCAAATTGAATAACTTCATGACCCGTTTTTAGTTTGTTTATGAAGTTACCGAGTTAGCACACCCTATGTTTAAGTAGCTTTTAATTGCGTTGCGTGAATCCGTTTTGTGTTCACATTTTGCATTAGATTAGAAATGTTTATGTGAGTATTAAATAAGAGCATAAAATACTCGTAATTTTTGTTCCTCGTAAAATATGCATTTTTAGAGTTGCAGTGAAATTTTAAGCGTTTAAACTTTAAGTGCGGGTTTGTGGTAAGTGAATTAGGTTCCTGTTTTAGTGACTTCCATTAAGTAGAGCTAAATTAATGACCGGTCTTGTGGCTCTGAGTAGTGAGTCGTAGGTTTGATTCTCACTAAGGACAAGTATTTGTTTGACGGTGTTTGTCCTGTTTCTATATTTTTTTATATGTGTGTATTAAGTACATAAGTTTTCTCTTTGTCATGATTCAATTCGTTTGGAAATCGACTAGTTTGGGTAAAATATGTTAAATTAGAAATTTTATAATTCAGTCGCAACTCAAAATAATGGAAAATTTAATTATTTAATTTTTCACTCAGCTTGATTTCATATTTTTGTTATTTCCACGTATACGTATTTCTACAATACGTCGCCCAGGTAAAAGTGTTTGTAGTTTTAGTCTTTTGTTGATATTTCACAAACCACCACAATGATTTCCATAAAATTTATACACCACCTCTGAATCGAGACCATTTCTGAATATTATCTAGCAAATAAAAAACAATTACTAGAATCGATTCACAATCGGCATATCGAGTAACATAGGTACATACATTTCATAACGTGTTTGAAGTGGTAAGACACTTTGCGAGAGTCACACTATGAGAGTCCGCTTGGGGAAGTACCACACCTTTACTAAGTATGTAGTTATTCTACCGCCAAACAGTACTTATAATATTATAGAATTGTAGTGGTACTTAGGACTCTTTGCTGAGTTCGCTTGCAGTAATGTGCAAACAAAATTGTATTCCACTTTAAAGGGGAATGTTCCCAGAGAAATTACAGAGTATAGAGACATATCATTTTAAATCTCTGGGTGACGAGCGCAGTGCAGTGATTGATAAAATGATTTACACTCTTTATTTATCAATATACGTGACACTGTGTAGTCATGGGCAGTATTCCTTACAATCAAGCCCATGCTCTGTTCGTACCGTTACTGTAATTCTGGAAACATTGCCTTTCAGACCAGAAAACAGTCACATTTGCACATTACTTTTTGGCGGTATTGTAACAGTAACTGGCAAAGATGTGGTACATTTCCAGATGGACTTTGCAAAGAGTCCTTCCATTATTAATTATTTAAACGGGATTTCCATTGAAATAAAAAATCGCGTCTCTTTTCATTTAATTCGTAATAACGCGGGGTTTGTAAGTAAAGTATGAAATAATATACTAAATAGAGTGATTAATATGAGAGGTGTGCATAAAACTTATTTCCTTAAACTTTTCTTAGAGGTCGTAAATTTATCGCTGTAGGTATTTTGAAGTGCACACTGCAACTATGCAACCGTATGACAAATCACTTACTTGGTTGTACGTGGACTGAAGCAAAATAGTAGCTTCAGGATACCGTAGAAAACAGTACTCCTATTTGAGTAGGTATACATAAAACTCAAATAAGATATTTTGTTACGTCTAAGATATATACAAACATACATATCCAATACAGGTATAATAATCATTAGTACCTATAGCGTCAAGCCTCAGGCAAGCAAAATAATTGTCTCATATATGACATTAAAAGTTAAAAATATCTTAACCTGAGAGTCATTATATTCTACGTATTATATCAGCTGTTATAATAGCTTCCATAGTACAAGCTTTACTTAATTTGGGTGTAGATGGTGTTGTGTGGGTGTCCACCAATATTTATTTATTGATTATCGACATAGATGGGCTCTAAGGAAATTAAATATAATATTTAGCCAGGGTTTGCTACCTTAAATTGTCTAAGTTTTCATGTATCATCCACTCTGATTTTCAACATCGGGGGAAATAGTGCAGTTACGTGATCCATCCCAGCCCACAAACTCGTATAATACATTAATTAGTAGGTACCCGTAGCTCTGTTCGCTTTTAAAGAAATAACTGTTCATTAAGAAACTTAAAAAAATATTAAATCTTAATTATGTGTCACTAACAGTACTTCGAGGATTTACCGCGTAGTTTCCGTTTCCTAAAAAGTACCCTATTTCAATCTTGATAAGATTGTTCAGTGGTTTTTTAATGAAATAGTAACAAACATCGATCCACACAAACTTTAGCATTTATAATATTGGTATGTTAATCTTGTTTCCTTACAAATCAAAGGTTATCTGAAAGAGATCGCTTTTAGCGATAAGATCGCCTTTTGTGCTCATTATGTTTTTGTTACTTTATGTGTTACTTATAGTCAACTTTGTTTGTGGTGCCAATAAAGTGTTTTGTGTTGTATTGTATGAGCTAGTCCAGACTAAAATCTGAAATAGTTAATTATATTCAATTTAATAGTTTGTTCTTTCAACTTGATCAAGCACCAAATGTCAAAATTTTCGTATTCATACATTTGAAATTCAATTGTATCAAAAAACTTCTAATGCAGATACCATGAAAATATTATATTTTTAGGCTACCTTTGCAACTGACACGTGCGTCGTGCTCAGGGTCTTGGGCCATTCTGCAATAAACGTCACGTGTCAGGTGGTAGGGATATAAATCTAGTGGCGACGCCGGCTTGCAATGAATCACCCGAAGAAATGCCAACTTTCGCTGCTAAAGGTGCGCTTCCGAAGCTAGCGTCTCGTAGTTTAGTCACAACTGGAGACTACAGACGAGAGAATCTAAAATATTCTATTTTACATAGCACTGCATGAGTTTTATACAATTTGCTACGTTTGACGATGGTTAAGAAACCACGAACCGGAAGACGCAGTGTTGGACGGCCTCCCACTAGATGGACAGATGACCTCACAAAGGTCGCTGGAAACCGCTGGTTGCAGGTTGCGCAGGATCGTTTGTTGTGGAAATCTAGGGGGGAGACCTATTTTCAGCAGTGGACGTCTTGCGGCTGATGATGATGATGATGATGATGATGAAGAAAGCTCACCTTAAGAAATAAATAGTTATGAACCTGCAGCTATCTCGTTGCTTATTCAGAAGGCTGCTTAAATCGGATACTGGTGGCAATATAGTAAATCGTTCGCTTATTTATAATGTATGATACAACGATTGATTCATAGAAAAGCTACAAATAGATTACTTTGTAATCAACTATAAAGAATGTCATCATGTGGTATGATAATAAATATAGTAAAATACAGAGACATAGCAATGTTGGTGCAGCGGCTAATTCTGTAGACCATCTTAACGGCGAAAATATGCAAACTTCGATTGCGGTTATACAGGGTTATCGGTAATAAGCCTGGATCCTTTTTAGGAGATGTTAAGTACATCAAATACTTAAATTTTTGTTCATCAGTTTATAAAAATTCGTATATTTTTTTACACACCAAATAAAAAAGTTTGTTCGGTCTAACAGCACCGAACTCTTCGTAATAAGAGCGCGCGCGTTTTTAACGCTCGATGAATTATGTTTAGTGTAAAGTGAAGTGAGTAAACACTAAACAGCTGCTAAACATCGCTAGAGACGACAGCAAACACTATTTTTTAAGGGATATGTATTGAGTTTTAACAAAAGTTGTACAACGAAAGTTGTTTGTTTAAATATGCAGAACATGCCCTTAAACGGATGCAGGCTGATTAACAGTAACCTTGTATATTTCAGCTTTTCAGCGTGGAGACCGAGAGCTTTTGGAAGGCATTTTCAGAAGGCTCGTCTCGTTTTCAAAAAACATTATTGAGTCAAAAACTTTCCTCCAAAGCATTCCATGCTTGTCTGGCAGTAACCAGCGGTCTACCTTTGGCCCACCCTCTACTGTATAATAAGCTGATGAAATTCAATTTGCTTTATCACTTTGGTCGGATTATAATGGTCGACGGTTCATGAATTCAGAATTATTAACCATTATCAATAGCCTGTTCATACACAGGTGGCACCTACAAAAATAAAGATGCGCCGTGACCGGCTTACCAGGTATTTCATCATTTTTGTAAGTTGTTGGCAAGTTTGCAAGAACAGAGACTTCTGATCCGGAACCCCCTAGTTCAAATCCTACTCGCACCATTGCCCTTTCTCAAGTTACGTGTGTAATGCCGCTATCTTAAAAAGGTGAAGGAAAACATCATGAGAATACAGACATGCACCTAGAATCTTTCGAGGTCATGTGTCATCTACCAACCTGCACTGGGCTAGCGTGGAGGATTATGGCCTTAACTCTTTCTCTTTTTACGAGAGAAGGCCCCGAGTCCCAGTAGTGGGAACATTTAGTGGGTTGCTTATGATTATGCTTGCAAGTCTACGGATTTGGTTTATCACGACTTCTTTTCGTCAAACGTAACAAAACCTTTGTTAAGATACTGCACTAGTATTATCAATTTTTTTTAATAAAAATTGACGAGACGAGCATGACATGTACCTTATGGAAAGCAACATGCCTCCACATAGCAGCACAGTGACACGCAGCTGTTGGAACATGAAGGGTCCAAATCATTACCTAGTACTGCACTGCGCTCGTCACCCAGAGATCTAAGATGTTATATCTCTAAGCCTTGTAATTTCTCTGGAAACATTGCCCTTCAAACCGGAACACAGTAATATTTGCATATTACTGCTTGGCTGTAGAATAACTGGCAAAGGTGTGGTACTTCCCCAGGCGGACTCTGCTAAGAGTCCTACCACTACAATAGGCAACATATACAAATACATTGGTAGGGATATGGTATAGGTCAAAATTGTACCATATTTTATATTTAAGCATGTTGTTAACTGTATTCTCTTTTGTTTACCTAAATTTATAAATAAATAATGTGTGTGCTTTACAAAGGCAACAAATACATACGGTTCCATACTCTGAAATGACAAAATATAGTTTTTCTTTTATTTGTTTAAAATTCAATTTGCTTTTATTCATGATTGTATTACTGTAAGTAAACCTTATATAACTACCGGACTACTGACACTACTCGTTTTTAAGTCTCTAGTTTGCCAATTTCCATAGTTCCGTTCAAAATTCATTTATTAGGGTTCCCGTTACACATGTATTATTCAACAACAGACACCTACTCAATGGAAATGCAATGAAATTCGCGCCAATCGGTCACTTATCACGAAATGACATTTGCACGAACACTAGGAATAAAGATAAATCTACACAATATTTAGTAAGTAAAAAAGAAGCGGTGTTGATGTTTGAATGTTTTTTTAATAATAAAATATTTAATGACACAAAAAAGATATTTACTGTAAAACATATAAGAACTAGTCCCACAAATGGCGGCCTTATTACTGATAGCAATCTCTTCAATGTTATTTGGAATGCAGTACATAATCGCAGTTTGAAAGAATACGTAATTGAACAGACATACACATAAACAGCCACGTCAAATATATAAAAGTAGAAATATAGATCAGGCTTAAAACGGCAGTTTTTATACTCATCCATCGCCTTTTGTGCCCATTATGTTTTTGTTATTTTATATGTTACTTATTGTCAACTTTGTTTGTGGTGCCAATAAATTGTTTTATTTTGTATTGCATTGCAATGCATTTATTGCATTGTATTGTATCTACAAATATTATAAATGCCAAAGATTGATGTTTGGATCGTTTTGCTTATTCACGTCTGATCGGGGCGGATCTATCGCCTAAGAAAAACTCAATACTCAATCATTTATTGCTAATATTATGGTACATTTCTTGGTCTTATTAATAAGTACATGTCATATGTAGTTACCATAATTACCCTGATTGGGTGTGGCAATATAGTTCGTATCATGCGGAGCGGATCGACTCATTTTATTATTAATTTGTCGGCAAGATATTCGTCTATTGTATAGTAAGCTTTCTCGAGTAATACATTTTTTAAGGTTTTGGCAAACTTTTCGTCAGAATTTATTTGTTTTAGTTTGTAGGGTAATTTGTTGTATATTTTTACTGACATTGAATTTGGGCCCGAGCTATGCAATGTTAATTTTGAATGTGGTAGATTCAGATTGAGTTTGTGGTTGGATCTAGTAGGGTAATTTCGCCCGTCAGTCAGTCTTGTGAAGAATTGCGGATTTCTTCGCACAAATTTACAAAGTTCCAAAATGTACATGGAGGCTACGGTTAGAATTTTACTATCTTAGCTTAGACATTGTTCTTTATTTTCTTTTCAATAGAAATTATGGAGATAGCAATAGCAAAGCCAAAGCCGATTTAGTAATATGATATAAGGGCGAATTTAAATTTGGAACACTGACAGAATATAGTTTGGAATCACACATAGGCTACTATTAATAACGAGAAAATAAAGGGAACACGAACTACGCAAGTGAAACTGCGGGGGCTGCTAGTTGTTTAAGGTGCAATTCTACATTACCTAACTTTCAATTTGACTGACATTGTGATGGTAGTAAGTCTGCCTGCGAATCTGTGATGATGACACATATATTTGAACTGGGTGGGGATCTAACCCACGACCCACGGATTCGCAAGCGAAATATTTACACTGTGCCTGAGTGTTTTCTATCTATGTGTTAGATTATATATTCGCTTTTTATATATTAGCTTATATTTGTACACTGTGTCGTTACTAACTAGCGCGAATTTTAAAAGAACCAATGCTGCATCGAGATGGCAGCACTATCGGCGTCTGTCATTGGCTAAGTTGCAGCCAATAACAGACTCTAGTCTAATCCCCTCCATAGTCACGATACTTTCGTCGTGCGGAAAATATAGTCAGTCAGTTGAGTTCAATCGAAGTAACGACACAGTAATATAGCATGTATTATAACCAAGTGGTAATTTAAATATAATGGACTATGTGAGTATCTCAATCTTTTATTTTTCTCCTCCAGAAGAAATGGTACAACCAGGCTTTTCAATCAAAAGGCTGGATGTGCCATTATTTCAAGCAGGGATTAACTCGCGCGCCCTAGTTAAATGGGTACGACATAATTAATATATCCCAATATTTTGCAAGAATTAGGAAATGTTTGTGATCACTGTTCGACCTAGATCGAGAACATACAGTGACACAGGCCCAAATCCTGATAGCGATTGGATCGCGTCAATTAAAATACTCCACAGGGTGAATAAGAAAAAAAATACGACTACCCTCATTTTATTTTTGTCTTTTTTGTTTTCACATAGTTGAAAATAAAATTTTTTTTTGGTTAAATGTCACCCCAGTCAATTTATATTCAAAACTACCCGTACACCGTACACTTTTTGTAGTGCGTGAAATTAAAACTATTGTGGTGCATTGTGAGTTAAAGTAGATTCTGTCTAAAAGTTTAAAGTTTTATATTGGAAGATTTGGAAAGAGTTGTTGAAATAAAAATTTCCACGACTTTCCTTTTAAGAAACTCCGTTATTCGCTTGTACTTGTATTATCATTTATTTCCACAAACGTACATGGGTACAACATGATTTGACAAAGCCATCAATTATTGCTGCCGACCATCTTTCGGCCCTGATGAGAAGAAGAGAATTGAATCTTGTATGCCAACTACCAGACTATTTATATGAATGTTATTAAACTTCGTAGGTTGGTACACTGTAAAATAGCTGCTTGCAGGATGGTAGTTAAGAAACGAATAGTTGGTAGGTTGGCACTACCGGAATTCAACACAAGTGTTGCCATGTTTAATAATGTGAAATAATAAAATTCGACTAAATTACGAATCAAGACTAAAAATCATGACATTCGGCCATCCGACCACGTGTTGCCTCCCGGCACACACTAAATAATCTCATATTATAATTGTTTGTGAACTAGTGAATAATAAATACAATTTCAAATGTGCTAACTTACAAAAGTACTAAACATAACATAGGTACCTACATAATATATCAATGACAAGTACCTAAATAACAATGAATTATTGCTCAACTGTTCTTATCCCAAACTAATTTTTTATGTCTTATCAACACCATAAGTAATATATGTAATGTATAACAAATGATTCGACTATTATCCAAATATGTATCTTGAACATTTTATTAAACAATTGTATGGAAAACAAATGTAAGTTTTATTTTACATGAGGGAATTGCACATATATGTACCTATAAATAAACTAAAATCATACATACGTACAGATTTATTACATTAGACTAGAAAACTTAGCATTCAATAAGTACACATAATGTATTGTGCAACAAGTAATTTGCTAAATAGTGTCCAAAGAGACATTACAAAAAATATATTAAGTAGGTACAATAATTCAGCGAATTTAACAATATTTCAAGTAAGGCATAAATAATAACTAAGTTTCAAGCCGTTTAACGTCAAAATAAATTATAAACTTCTTTATTTGCGAAATTGGATAATTACAAGATCTGGAGTGTTCACATTAAGAACTCCATAATCAACAAAGAAGTTGGAAATCAACCTTAAGGCATGAAGACAAACGTCACTACTATAAAGCTGCCCATTCAAGGGCTATCAATTTTACATTATTATTATCTACATTCACATAATTATAAATTGTTAATTTATTTGTAACAAAACAATGATAATGAACGCATTGCAGCAATAACTTTAGCAATGACAGTAAGGATACAAATGTTCACGAATAAGTAAAAGCTTACAAATCTGAATCCAAGTTATTAATGCAACCAATGCCTATACTCCAGCAATAAAGATGATTTGATTAGAACTCTTATTGGAACAACCATCAGAACTATGATTAGTTGTAATTATCATTTACTACTACTACTCTAATCTCAGGGACAGACACATTTTAAATAAATTGCCAAACAAAAGTTTGATTTGATCGTTTTGGATACCTATCAAGGCTTATTTGGTATTTAGTTTGCTGTAAATCTGAATTTGTTGCATTTGTTGACATATTACATTTCTTAAATAGCCGGGCATTTTAAACCCAAACAGTTTCTGTCGCCATTGTTTCAATGCGCTCTATCACGTTATTATTTACACTCACTGAATCTTGCTCAAGCACTTGCTCCAACCGCGCTCATGACTACCACTATTTTATCCAGTTAAATAGTTTAGTCTGATAGAGCCTTTCTGCTTGACAGTTTTGTTTTATCATCAAAATCTGGCTAGAGTAATAAGATTTTGGTTCCTAAATCTTCTAACCTGTTCCCGTTCAGCGTGAAAAAGACTGTAGGGAGGGGCAATAAGCTACGGATTTGTTATGTGTTAATCTTATCTTTATAGTCTGGTCTACGTCACCCTCTATTTCTCCTAAATTAGAGGATAAACAGTCACAATAATTCTGCAATAACTGATACAAATTTTTGAACTACTTAGCATTAAATCCAGGGCCTGTCTTTGTCCTTCCTGTTGAGAGGCTCTAGTTGATCTGGGTGTTTAATATGCTATTTACGTCACACTTTGTTCGGTAAACATAGCTAGTAAGCGTGATGACTCATTTTTGATTTAATGTCAAAAAAAAAGGCTACTCAATAAGTGAAATATAGGTGAAAGAATTACTTTGTTACCTATTTTAAAATGAAAACTTCCCATGATATCACGTTTTTTTTTAAATCACAATTTTGGTATTTCCCAAAAACACTACTAAAACGTGACGTCACAGACCGGTACTTTCCATGCACCGCGCGCAAAGTTTCCATGTCAGCTATATCAAATGTTGCGTTTAGGAAACTGGTTTCATAACAAAAGTCACTCTAAATTTAATGGTTTATCCAATGGTAAATACATTTTCTAATAATTTCCTACTTTTAAAACAGACCTCCCATTGCAACTTTGAATGATCATAAAATAAGTTAAACAAAAAGACATCAAAATTAAAGTTGATACGTATCTTATTCTATTTACAGACGGTCATTACATCAAATAGTTCAACATAATTTCAGGATCAGTCATGTCTATTGTCAAGAGTGTTGTGTTAGTGTGCATCATGCGGAGATAAGTATTTTATCACGGCTGCTCTCTAGCCACCATGAACACTGAATCCGCCTAAAACAGACTACTCGTATTCCTTTCCAGGTTCAAAGTGTTCACCGGGGTGCACTGGAAAACTGCTCGGGTTTACCATACTATTAACGTGTGTACTATCAATATGAAGTTTTAAAGAGCTTGAGCATTGTCCGATAGAATATCCTTGTTCGGACATTTGTAAAACAAGAGCTTAGTCCAATTTTTCAAATCAGTAACGCAAAGCAATGCCATAAAATGTTGGTCCATTAGCAAAAGTGTTTGGAGAACCATCAAAACCTCAATTGATTATTTAATTGATCTGAACATTTATGTACGTCCCACCCGGTTGCAACGATTGCACTTAATTATTGGTCTAGAACATTTGAAGTATGAATGCCTTTGGAACAGCAACTATAGCATGCTATTATGTTAAATCTAGAGTTAATTATACTAAGACCAGGATCTGTTTATTTTCTTAATAATGGTTGTAGTGTTATATTATTTGAATAAGTTTGTAGTTTTTGAAATTAAAGAAAACAGAACACGTGTTTCGGCTTAAAATAATGAAGTACTTGTGCTCCGTTACTAATTGATCGATTGTATACTCCCTAAATTACATAATTATTAATGTACCGCTTTTTTTTTTTTTGCAGTAATCTCATCTGTGTACTAGACTTCAGTTTGCCATAAAATACCTATTCGTGAAGATTCTTATCATTGCGTGAAGTTAGATATAGTAATTTTGTTTTCTTTCAAAGTTAACCACAATGTTCTTCACTTGGGAAGTTTTCAGCAGTTTATTCTGCCATTCCTCGCAAGTGAAAACAACTGTCGTCCAGGACTCGAACCATTTCTTTGCTAATTCATCTAATTTTAATACCATGTTTTACGAGAAATGTATTTTATTTTGATTGTCATTTCAACCGTATACACTTGTTGACTTGACTTGTTCTTATCCAGAAATCAATGGTTTGAGCTCTGTTTTTTGGCTCCAAGTGTGATGAAACACGATCACTTACAAGTTTTTCTTGATTCAGACTTAACATATTAACATTTACAGCTTACTTGTTTTCTTCCGGATCTTTAGAGGTGGCGAGAGTTCATTACTAGAACAGGTCTGAAGAATATCATCAAAAAATGGCATCAGAATCCTTCTCCTCTTCTTAGTCCACCGCCACCCATGTCGTGTACCCGGGAGTGTAACCACATCGTCTTCAGGCATCCTTGTACTCACTGAAATTGAAACGTAATTTCCGACGTAATCTGTTTTCGGACTAACAGTAACACAGTCTGAGATATCTAATTATGCGATTCATTTGTTTTTTTTTTTTTATACGAACATTAAGATTTGGGCTAGTCTTAAAATTGTGTTTTTTTCACGAGTTAAACCTTGGGATGCATATAATTGAAAATTACAGTTTACATGACAATAATGATTCTGGTTTGTTTTTTTTTTACATGAATATTAAACCGTTAACAACATAACATAAATGATTATTAAACCGTTCATAAACCAAAATAGAACTAGCTGCCTAATCAGTCGGCTCAGCTAGCTATCAAGCACTAGCGGTACCTACGCTTTCGCTTTTCATAGGTAAACATAATAGGTACATATAGTCAAGCTCAGACTTTTATGTAACCCTGTAGTACAACATTATTTATGTAGTGTCCGTTATTCGGAAAATGAAATATTAAAGAATTCGATGCAACAAACAATCAAATCTTTCTCCTTATAATATTTGTAACCAGTATAGAAAATAATTTATTTTAATAAATTACCTGTATAACCAATCAGTAGATCTGTAAAAAGAAGTTCTAATATTGGACTAATTACATTTGTTAATCTGTAATAAAATTTTAGGCACATTAAGCATATATTTTACTCTGTTACATCATGGGGTAATATCGATTAGTCTTCTAGCGAGAAACATACAGCTCACAGTAAACTATCCAGCAAGGCACATATTCGCTCATAGTCAGTTACCCAGCGAGAAACATACTCGCTCATAGTCAATTATCCAGCGAGAAAAATACTAGTTAATAGTCAATTATCCAGCGAGAAACATACTCGCTCATAGTCAATTATCCAGCGAGAAACATACTCGCTCAACTAACTATCCAGCGAGAAACATACTCGCTCAACTAACTATCCAGCGAGAAACATACTCGCTCAACTAACTATCCAGCGAGCGAAAACATACTCGCTCAACTAACTATCCAGCGAGAAACTAACTATCCAGCGAGAAACATACTCGCTCACGCTCAACTAACTATCCAGCGAGAAACATACTCGCTCAACTAACTATCCAGCGAGAAACATACTCGCTCAACTAACTATCCAGCGAGAAACATACTCGCTCAACTATCCAGCGAGAAACATACTCGCTCAACTAACTATCCAGCGAGAAACATACTCGCTCAACTAACTATCCAGCGAGAAACATACTCGCTCAACTAACTATCCAGCGAGACATACTCGCTCAAATAACTATCCAGCGAGAAACATACTCGCTCAACTAACTATCCAGCGAGAAACATACTCGCTAACTAACTATCCAGCGAGAAACATACTCGCTCAACTAACTATCCAGCGAGAAACATACTCGCTCAACTAACTATCCAGCGAGAAACATACTCGCTCAACTAACTATCCAGCGAGAACCATACTCGCTCAACTAACTATCCAGCGAGAAACATACTCGCTCAATAACTATCCAGCGAGAAACATACTCGCTCAACTAACTATCCAGCGAGAAACATACTCGCTAACTCACTATCCAGCGAGAAACATACTCGCTCATCCAGCGAGAAACATACTCGCTCAACTAACTATCCAGCGAGAAACATACTCGCTCAACTAACTATCCAGCGAGAAACATACTCGCTCAACTATCCCGCAATAGAAAAACAAACTCAAATTCAATTAACACAAATTAAAATAATAAAACAATTTATCAGGTTTTTATATAATCAGGAGTCACGGGTAACATTCCAAAACAATACGAAGTAATTGACCACTTCGTAAAAAATGTAGGTATTTTTCTCTTTAAATAAAGTGTGAAATAATACTAGGTCCAATACAATTTTTAACGAGGGTAGTCATAAAATGTTGACGTGCCGATAAAAACAAACTTTGGTAAAAGATAGGTGAGGTAGTAGAAAAATTAACAATCGCGATTTTCAATTGTGACGGGCAAATAACAGTAAATATCAAACATTCCAAGCCATCAGAGAGTAGCCCTGATCACGCAGTGAAATGCCCAATTTAATACGCATGCAAGTGTACGGCGAACACTGCCAAAGAGTAGCCTTGGCCGAGGATCAACGCACATCAAACACACAGTAATCTTACACATTATTACGCGTATCTCTTATCAAATCTCGATTTAAAAAATTGACAATTAACTATACAAAAATTGCAAAGAAAAACGACTAGCATAACACAGAACGTTTCAAACATTTTAGTGCTATCAGAGAGTAGCCCCGAACAAGCAATGAAATGTTCAATTCAAAACGCATGCGAGTGCACGATGAATACTGCCAAAGAGTAGCCTTGGCCGAGGATCACCGCACATCAAACACACATTAATTTTGCACGCTATGTTACGCGTATCATTATCCAATGCAATATTAAAAGAAAATCAAATATCATCGTGGGCGTTGTATCAGCAATTCAACAAAGGAAAATATGTTCACAAAGAATAACATTTTTCAACATACCTTCGTTTCTGGTTTTGTTCCCTCTTCTGAGTTTTTAAGAAACTCCGTTATTCGCTTGTACTTGTATTATCATTTATTTCCACAAACGTACATGGGTACAACATGATTTGACAAAGCCATCAATTATTGCTGCCGACCATCTTTCGGCCCTGATGAGAAGAAGAGAATTGAATCTTGTATGCCAACTACCAGACTATTTATATGAATGTTATTAAACTTCGTAGGTTGGTACACTGTAAAATAGCTGCTTGCAGGATGGTAGTTAAGAAACGAATAGTTGGTAGGTTGGCACTACCGGAATTCAACACAAGTGTTGCCATGTTTAATAATGTGAAATAATAAAATTCGACTAAATTACGAATCAAGACTAAAAATCATGACATTCCTTTGTCATTAATTGTTCTTTACCATTGTCATAAAAAAAATTAAACAACCGATAACTATACTGTTATTAAAGTGATGCTTTACTTAGTCTTAATACGTAACTACAGAACTACACTGGTAAAGTTGCTCTTTTCTTTTGTGGTTATTGTCTACCCGTTACTGGCGAGAGTATTTTAAATTCCAGAGCGTTCTACTAGAACGGGAAGTGTATGCTCCTCGATCAGAGCCTGATCTTGGAGCAAATGCAGAGCAAGCGTCGTGCAGCCGGTCCTGAGAAGACGCTCGCGGAGTGCTGAGCAAGCACCATCAGAAGACATGCGGGTCGGCAAACACTTAAACGTCGGTCCCACGGTCTGACTTTCCAGTGGGTACGCCACCCGCCATTTCATTGTCCTAGAAACAGTCTACTCCTACGGCAGCGCTGACACGCAAACTAGAGTTCAAGGGTTTGTAAGATATTCAAAGCACTTAATTCCCAGCCGTATATTTACTGCATAATATTTACTAAGTTCAATTTTCTCTCGCTACGAGTGCAATTATGCCACAAGAAAAACTCGTACGATTGCAATGCCGATATTAAATATACCAATAAAATAGTTATTATGGTCTACCTATCCCTAAAAGATAGACATAGAAATTAGACATACCATTTTCGACTACAGGAGTTACATTATCATCATAATGGGACTATGCTTGTAGCTCAAAAAAGCGACTTCGTTTCATGGTTGATGTTCCAAAGTCACAAAAGAAATTTGGTTCTACTTTTGTGATAAGAACGTCTAGGGTGTGGAATACGTTGCCCTGAGTGGGGTTCCCTCGATGGCTACAATCTTTGTGTCTTCAAACCGAAAGTGAATCGGTTTCTTCTAGGTAAACGCGCTCTATCATTGAAGACCGCATCGTCGCTTAGCATAGGCGAGATGGCGGTAAAGTGTAAACCTAAATATGGTAGGGTTCAGCCAGCGCTTGCAATTTATGTATGACCTCGAATTAGAAACCTGTAAAATGATTAGTGTTTTTCTAATATTTTATGCACACATTATACGTAGAAACCCTTCTTTTGAATAAAATCTGTTTGGTGGTTTTAAAGGTCATACTCGTATACATAGACAAATAAATAAACATTGGGAAATGGCTTTATTTTGTTATATAACAATTTTATGGTCATAGATAACTAGTGTGGCCAAACATTCGTGTATTATTTAGCTAATTACATCAGATGAGATAAAAGAAATATGTTTCCATTCTTTTCGAGCTAAACGTCACTAAGAGTCTTGCGGACGGCGTCTACGCGGCTGCGGCGGACGGCGTCTACGCGGCCTGCGGCGGACGGCGTTTACGCGGCCTGCGGCGGACGGCGTTTACGCGGCCTGCGGCGGACGGCGTTTTCGCGGCCTGCGGCGGACGGCGTTTACGCGGCCTGCGGCGGACGGCGTCTACGCGGCCTGCGGCCGACGGCGTCTACGCGGCCTGCGATGGACGGCGTCTACGCGGCCTGCGGTGGACGGCGTCTACGCGGCCTGCGGTCGACGGCGTCTACGCGGTCTGCGGTGGACGGCGTCTATGCGGTAAGCGGGCAGTCGCGAGCGGAGTTCGCGCGGCCAGTCGCGAGCGGTGTTCGCGCGGCCAGTCGCGAGCGGTGTTCGCGCGGCCAGTCGCGAGCGGTGTTCGCGCGGCCAGTCGCGAGCGGTGTTCGCGCGGCCAGTCGCGAGCGGTGTTCGCGCGTCCAGTCGCGAGCAGTGTTCGCGGGGCCAGTCGCGAGCGGCGTTCGCGCGGCCAGCCGCGAGCTGAGTTCGCGCGGTCCACGTCTCTTGTGTGGCCTGCTTCGGGCGATATTCGCGCGGCCATCAATCACACCCACAATCGGGAACTTCCCGTGAGTTATTTTACTAAGCAATTTAAAGTTTTATATTTTTAAGGTTAAAGGTTTGATTAGTTCTCTTTATAACAAACCTAACTTCAAGGCATCAAAGCAAAACCAGACTTCCTTTGTCATTTTGCACTTCCATGGTTGAAAGTAGAGAGAAAGGGAGTGTGGAAGTCTTCTTCACCTCTGTTCGTCTCTTTCATCAGTTTGATGGCAGCGTAAACTTTAAGTAACTTTACCTCACTCGCCTAGTCTTTGAATTGTTGCGGTCAAATGTTAAACGTAAGTCAACTATGCTGATAAGACCGCGGAGTGAGCGGTGTCTAGATACCGTGAATTACTATCGATCTTAGATTAATCATCATCCATCAAAGGGGCTATTGATTCCGGAATCTAACCGTACACTCTAATAACCCACTGTCTAACTGATAACTGACTAGGAAGGACTCCCCACGGACACTGACACAAACCACATTTTGTACACGGTTATAGATATATGACAACTACCTCACATCACGTCTCACTTGGCCTTTCCTAGTATATGACATCGGTAAAACTCAAAAAAAAATCGGCAAAGCTAGATGCCAATGTCATAAAGATATTGAAGTCATGGCTCAGATTGGCACATCCGGCTGATCCCTCTACTCTTTTTAGGGATCACAATAGTTTTGGGCTGAAACTAAAGAAACCGTCTGAACTTTACAAACACCTAAGAGTTACAAAAACGCATGTTTTGGGAAAGTCGCAAGACGAATTAATTACATCTCTCCCAAAAGACAAAACTGCTTCAGACCTGGAATCTAGACTTCAATTCTATAAACAATTTATGGCAGGTGCACAAGTAAATACTGCTGGGTTGGGTGCGAGAAAAAAAAGGGAAGACCGAGACATGGTAAAAACCTTTCTACAACAAGACGAAAATGACGGTTACAAAGTGCACACTATGAATTTAGAAATGCAAAGTGAGTGGTTAACCATAGGTGAGTTCTGTATCCCATTAGCTCTAAAATGGCGCACCTTGATCTATGACTGGTCCCCTGCCTTATTAAAATTTTATCTAAATGCATTCCAAATGACCCTCCTGACCAGAGTAACTTGGTAAGGTGGGAAAAGCCTCTGAAAAATGTTGCTATACTTGTGGAGAGGCGATATGTACAGCAAGGCACATATTGGTGGGATGCAAGGTGCTCCTTAATGGGGTCATTACTCACGGCGTCATGACAGAGTACTTGAAATCATACGTGAAGCCATGAGCCTTTCAGTAGCTAGAGCCCAAAAGGGATTGACGACAAACAACAGACAAATTAACTTTGTAAAAGAAGGCTCAACTTCAAACTCCAGGAACAAGCCTTACTCAATCCTGGGTACAGCACCTGATTGGACTATTTTAATGGATACGTATGAAAAGCACTACAAAATCCCAGAAGATGTGGGTGTTTCGTCATCCAGACCGGACATTTTCCTTTTTCTAGAGCTACGAAACGCATAGTCCTTGTAGAACTTACCGTACCGTGGGAAACTAATATACCTAAAGACCACGCGATGAAACAAAATAAGTATTACGACCTCCTAAACGAATTAACAAAAAACGGCTATGTAGTTAGTTTATACGCTGTAGAAGTGGGAGCGAGAGGTATACCAGCAAAATCTCTCTATAACCTACTGAAAGACCTTGGCTTATCCAGAAGTGCAGTAAGTTCTATACTAGAACGTGTATCTAAAGCTGCACTAGTAGGCTCATATCAGATTTGGCTGGGCAGGGAGAGAAAAAACGAGTGGTGAAGGTGAGTGTTGATGTACGTCAGAAAGGGGCCCCTTAAACCTACGCCCGAGTCACAAGTCTCGGGAACTACTCGAGTTTTTCTCTCTCTGCCACACGATGGACCCGGCACCCGCACGGTGAATCCATGGAATGCTAAGAAAATCGTCTCATAATTGATTCTGATGATTCTAACGGTACCGTGTACCCAGTCAATTAGAACATGCACAAAGTGCTCCGGTGGAGTGATCTGATGATAAAGATTACAATTATGAATTGTCATCTTGTGAATTGTCGAGCGTTTTACGCACACGCACACACCCACATCCTCACCCTCTTTTCTTCTTCTCTCACCATTACACACAAACTGATGCCGTGATAGCCGATTTAAACCTCTCTTGTTCAAATGAAACTATAAGTGTAGTCTAGTCTCATAATTAATACTCCAGATTCTTACTGAACAACCGCATTTAATTATTGTTTATTTGACAAATACCTAGTATTGTGCAGATCAATCGTCCTATAAAATTAACTCTGCGGAAATCGGATAAATAAAAATAAAATTATGCTTTATTTAGCAATACCACGGCTATTTCCAAAACTTCAGTGGTCTGTGGTGAGATTAGTTCACAGATTATTTAACCACAACAAATCTTTCTTCGGGACTCTTTATCTTCTCGAGAATGATAACTTGTCAACTTGTATATTACCAAAATGCTTCGTCTGTGTGCGCGGTCTAGGAGCTCACTTAATTAATTTAAAAACGTGTTTCGTAACTTCAGCTGATAGTACAGATTTAATAATAATATATCTTATCACCTGTGCTGTTTTACATATTTAATTGGATAACAGGACACTCACGTATATACGGTCGGTCAATCCGACTCGAGTTTCGACCGCGTCCGGCGGCCTTTTTCAAGGAGAGTGCACGCGCGCGACGGCTACCCGTTTGTGCTGTTTTATCTCGCGAGGTCTCCTTCCAATATTATGCATCAAGTGTTAGGTCTTCTTCGCCAAATGGGTTAGCTCGAGTAAGCAGTTTCAAAAAAAAAAAAAGAACACGGTACATAATTTCGATAGTTAAAGAGTACCTCCGATTTAAAGATTTTACTAGTCGTAATTATGTCGTTACGAAGTAACGAATTTTCAAACAGCTGTTGACTGTTGTCAATATACATACAACACATTTGTCTACAGGTTTACCTATTCGAACCATTAATTTAGAAGGTCACTGGTAACGTTAAGAGCAAAGAATTTGTGTAAACACGAGGTTAGGGAAGCTAACTTCCCCTATGAAAACGAAGGTTTTTATCAGTTTCCTGAGATAGTTAAATCGTACCGTATGTTTTGCTAGTTTCAAAAATATTGGCAGTCATCAGGGACTGCCGACAGAAGTGAAACTAAAAAAATAACTCTGAGCTTAATTGTGCTAAGTGTGAGCTAAATCATCAGAGCTTACTCGAATATTTCCTTACTTTACGAAATATGTGGTGCACCACAGTGAAATAAGAATAAAGCAGCTGTCTTGCTTTGTGGTTAAAAGGAGCCCTGTCAATCAGGTGCCATTGTGAACAGGATTCAGCATTTTTAAAATAACAAATTACCTAAATAACTGACACAAACATTGTAAAGATTTACGTTAGTAAAGTATTATTTATTTATTCGTTTCGATGAGCACACAAAACAGAATGTAATAAACACAAACTACAACATAGAGTATACTGTACAGAACTGTATTACATTCAAAGCTATGTAGGCCTAGAAACAACATTTGTTTAAATACAGTGGTTTGATAATAATAATATTAAATTAGAGATAATACAAAAGGAAAATTAGGGCAACAGATCTGAACTTAAAACTTACATAATAATATAATAATCGTTTATTTCCAAATAAAATAATACAATATAGCACATTTAACATGATGGTGAAATTGCTTAAATTGATATAATCTACTAGATGTACCATTGAGCCCCAAACTAGGCTATGCCTGTATCTTGGGCGCCCCTTCAAATTTCCGAAACATTTTAAGTAAGTTCGCTGTTGACAGTACTTATGCAACTTATTGACATAATTAATTACATGCTATTAACGTAACAAAGAGAAAAAAATCACATAAAATAATAATAACACTGCATGAAAGCCAACATCAAAACTTATTCACTAAACTCATTGATTCAGACGCAAAATAGTATCACCTAGGTCTTTATATAGATCGTTACATTATTTTACAGTCTAGTTTATATTAATTGGGACACGTTAGTTGTTTTAAACGTATGTTGACATCATTATGTATATAATAATATAACATAATATAATATAATTCTAGTAGCGCTGCCCAAGTGGTTGAGTAGGAGTGTGACATTATCTGTGTCCGTAAGCGTATGAGTGTGTGTGTGTGTGTGTGTTATATGTATGGTTGTTAAGGAGATACGTTAATCGGTGGGTATATTTCTTTACGTATCATTTCTGTATGGGTAACAAGTCTTTCTACTTGATCACCAGTAAGCGAAACTAGCCATTTAAATACTTTTGCTTTGCAATCTCTGAAAGTATATTTATCGATTTTAATGTGTTTACAGACCGAATTGTAGGTGAAAATATGGACATATAGAGGTAAACGGGCACCAAACGCAGTATAAACTTTAGGAAGAGGTATGTCACGTAAGCGATTTTGTCTGCCGTGTTTGATTCCACTAGACATGCCTTGGCACTTAGCAACGGCACGCATAACGAACAGTTGACGAACTCTCAGGACCGAAGCTTCTTCGTAGAGTCTATCCGTGGAGTACTTGCGTGGTTTTCCTAACATTACTTTAAGCATGGCCCTTTGTGCTCTCTCAATTTGGTCCATGTGCGTTTTAGCTGCACCTCCCCATACGCCTATGCAATAGGTAAGAAGAGACTGGCAGAGTGACCTGTATATAAGCAATTTAACATTATCATGTGTTGTGGCTCTTAAAGTTCTCATTATATAGAGCATTTTGCGAACCCTCCCCGAAATGTAAGAAATATGCCGCGAGAATGTCATGTTTTGATCAATAATTACACCTAGGTATTTAATACTACATACTCTATCCAATGAGGTATGAGAGCGGTTACCTTCAGAGTAGTACGTTTGTAGGGTAAGTTTAGTTATCGAAGTTCCAGTAGCTGCTGTAATGTGGAACGCGATAAAGTTAGACTTTCCAACATTGAGCGTGAGGAGATTTCTGTCCAGCCATTCCGAAAGAGTATTCATGCCACATTCGGCAATTCTGACGACGGTTGCCCAGTCTTTTCCGTAAAAAACAGCAACGGTATCGTCTGCGTAGCAAATGAGTTTACAGTTCGGTATGTTCAGACTAAAGATGTCATTTATATACAGCGTAAACAGGGTTGGAGCTAAAATTCCGCCTTGAGGAATTCCGTAATCAACTTGTTTTTCACTACTCGTGTCATTCCCTATTCTCACTCTCTGTTTTCTCTTTGTTAAATAACTGGTAAACCAAGCCAACGAAATTCCCCTAATACCAAATGTCTCTAGTTTTTTCAGTAGGAGTGTCTGCGATATAGAGTCAAAAGCCCTGGTAAAATCGAGGAAAACACCGATACATCTCCTCTTTCTATCCAGATGAGAGGCCACTGTCTCAGTCAAAAGCTGAACTGCGTCTTCAGTTGATTTACCTCTTCTAAAACCGAACTGATTATTGTTGAGCAAGTTATATTTTTCAATAAAGCTTACAAGTCTCCGATTAACCAGTTTTTCCAAAAACTTTCGAAACGATACTTAACAGTGAAATCGGCCTGTAGTTGTTGGGGTCCATCTTGTCACCGGATTTATAAGCCGGAATAACTATAGCCGTTTTCCAGCACTCCGGAAAGGTACCTGAAGCCAAGCTAAGATTGCAGATGTGAGTGAGTGGCTTTACCAGCGATTGTTTAGCGTGCTTAAGCAATAGAGGCGTGAAAACGTCAAAGCCAGGGGCACTATGTGTTTTCAGGTTTTGTATAATACCCAAGATTTCCCCATAGTCTGTAGGTGCTAAATATAGGGAGTCCTTATTATTACTTCTACACATCTGTTGCCGAGCTAGAGTTTCCTGAGATAAGTTTAACTTTTTTTAGTATACTTGTAGCAAGGCGAGTACCCGTCATAGCAAAATGTTTATTGCACCTATCTAACGCAGTCTTAGGGTCGCTGTCTATGCTTTTTAGTGCGTCACTTGATATTTTTTTGGAGCTTGGTATGTCACAAACTTCTTTAATAGATTTCCAAAGCATCTTAGAGTTACTGTAGTTCTGGGTGAGTTGTCTATTTGCATATTCCAGTTTGAGTTTGTGTAGCAGATTATTGCAAAAGTTTTTGTAGCGGACATAAATAGTCTTGAGCGACTCATCATGTGGACTATTTCTGAGTTTTAGATGTAAGTTATCTCTATGTCGCATACACTTCAGCAATCCCGGCGTAATCCACGGCTTGATGTTTTCTCTTGATCGGCTAGTAGTTACTTTGTGTGTGTGTTTGCCAACTATGTCAGTCATCACCTGATTAAAAACTAAAACTGCAGTATTCACATCTTGTTCGATCAACATTTTATTCCAATCCACTTGTTTAAGTTCCTCCGCGACATTGAGGAAGTTAGTTCGAGAGGTACTGGATTTATTAAATCTATTTTTCCTACTTCAAGAGACATGCCAACACACAGAATATCGTGGTCAGTCACCGAGGAGATGCAGATTAAACCTAGACTTTTGCCCCGAGACTTTATAAACGCGTGGTCTAGACATGCTGACCCTCTAGTTGGTTGGGTTATTGCTGGTAGGAATCCATGGCCAGCCAAGAGACACTGATACGCTGCATTGTTTTTTCCTGGTGGTTCTTCGAGAAGATTTATATTTATGTCGCCCGTGACCAATATAGACTTGCAGTTCTTGTTGCTCAATAAAATGCTATCTAAGTTATTGTTGAAATTTTCTAGATCTTTACCCGCCGGAGATCTGTATATTGCGACTATTTTCAGTAATTTACCCACCGTGAGTACAAGACAATTGGCGTCATCAAATCTGGGTTCATAAACGGACGCCGACCAACAATTCTTGACGTAAACGACAACACCTCCACATTTGTTGATTACTCTTGTGGAATGAAAAGCCTCGTATCCCGGTAACTGTGGAATATTAGAGTTAACGTTGAGCCAACACTCCGATAAAACCAGACCATCAAACTCACACTCCATTCTGGTCAGTGTTGGGAGTAGGTTAGAAAAGTTTTGGTTTAGGCTTCTAATATTATGCGACAATATTTTAAAGTTGTAGGGGGCAATGTACTTAGTGCATAGTTCTGGTTTCTCAATGGTATGACACATTACTTGCAGATTCTCGTCTAATTCATCATAAATATCCAAACTCGCCATTTTCATGAGTATAAATCAAAAGTGAAGGACATTTCATTCTGATTGAGATTAGTAACCCGCCATTTTGAGACCCTACATTGCAGTTATGTATATTTCCGAGGATGAATATGTTCCCAGTAATTAGATTTACCATGAGACCGGGATCTATCCCAGAGAAGATCAAGGGCAGAATCAGGTGAATGAGTTTTGTGAGTGAAATAAATATGTTTGTCTGTTTAAAAAAAAAATATGTCGCTGCTTTAGAAGAATAGCGTATTATTACCAAATACTACAAAATTGAGTTTTCAACACCATTCAACGTAAAATGATCTGTTTTATATACTCAGTAAAGATCGTATTTCTGTAACAACAATTACGGCCGTGGCGCCACCGAAAGACTGTTTCCAATTGGTCAATTTTGACCGCCATTTTTTATGGATAGCGTTGTATCGCCAGTTGCAACTTGTCTTTAGAAGTGAACACTCGGTTGGTTTTATAGAATATGGTCATATTACAAAATAATACAGATTTTGAGTGCGCATTTATCGAGGACAGTGTATTATTTCGAGATGTGACACTATCGTTTAAAATAATCTACAAGAACTTTTAGACACTTCTCATAAACAAAGTATCATTTGGAATTACTACATTGTTCTACAAAAAGTAAGTATAACTTGAATGTATTAAAATTAGATATTACTGTTTATAATAAAAAAAGGGGTCGGTAATATTTGTGCAATTAAAATTAAAACGTTTTTCTAAATAAATAAATTCGTGACTGTAATTGTATTTTTCGTATTAAGACTTTATCGAATAAACAATCTGTCGTATTGTTGTACTTGACACAGTATTTCAGATAAAAAGTAACTTGAAAACGCATTTATTTTTTTAAATTTCAGAAATCTAAGTACCTAACTAATCGTAATGAGCTTGCAGAACCTAATGTTTTAGTAGTTATTCTTTTAACTATTTACTGTTTATAAGTAAGTAATTAAGGTAGCTAGTATTAAAGTAAGTTAGGTAGCTATATTCTAGGTACCTAACTAACGATTACTTGTTTTTATTTTATTTTATTTTAGAAAACCGACGGACACTACAGATGTTCCGGAACATAAATGCTCCGTTGAGTATCAAGGGAATTAAAGAAGTGGTACGTACTTTTACCTTTAGTGTAGGTAGTTGGACTTTTTTATTTTATACTATTGCTTAATTTTAAATTATGAATAACTATCGAGAAGAATATTATTTAAAACTTTTTTGATTCATACTTTAGTGGTTATTTTTTATGTTTTGTTTATGTTCCAGAAAAATCAAGCAGAAGACAGAATGAGTCAAATAGAACGCGTGATACTATCTCCTTTACCGTCTGAAAACAACAAGCTTCAAGATGCAGAAGATCCGCTTAGCCAGGAAGTACACGACTATTGTTCAGATGACAGCGTTAAAGACCCGAATTACGTAAATTCTGATGACTATTATTCCGATTCTGATCATATTGACTTAAATAACAAGAAACGTGCAAAGCGATTTAAAAGAAATAATTTTGCTGAACACATCGATCCCAAGATTTCAATTGCGAATAAATATTCCAGTTCAAGTGAAATGAGTAAGCCAAATTCTCCCCAGAAAATTGATTATTCAAGCAAGCCCAAACCAGGTCCTTCAAAAATATCGTATATACCACCGAGTAGTTCATCTAGTTCAGGCTCTTCTTTGGACTCTTCTGATAGTTCATCATCGTCTAGCAATTCTTCAGACACTTAAAAAACAAGGTATAGAACAAGTTACAGAACCAGATACAGAAATTGATATAGAACAAGATGTTGAACAATATATGGAACAAGAAGATAAAGATCAACATATAGAACAAGATATAGCACAAGATATAGAACAAAATACAGAACAAGGTATAGAAAACAATACAGAGTCTGCGAAAAAAATTGGACGTAAACGTAAGGCAAATCCTAAGAACTGGATATCTATAAGAGCAAAAATTTTAAGAAATCATGGCAAATCTTACGTGAATAAAAAAAAATTAAGTAATTCCCAACAAACAATTGAAAACTTCATGCGGAGATAAATGCAAATTTAAGTGTAAAGAGAACATTACAGAATTACAGAGACAAACTATATTTCAATACTACTGGGATATGGGGGACTTGGAACGGCAGCGAGAATATATTATGCGACATATTTCCGTAATCAAACCGAGATACTCGTACAAAGTACACAGTAACAGTAATCGGGGAAACAATTTTGCTTTTTATCTTTCAATAGCGGATAATAAACTTAGAGTTTGTAAAACTTATTTCAAAGCCACTCTTGATATTAACGACAGAGTTATTAAGACTGTGATCGGTAAAACGTCAGACTTGGCTATTTTAGAGCAAGATCGTCGAGGCAAACACGAGAACCATGCTCGTCTTGATCCTTTGGTAAAAGATAGCATAAGAAAACACTTAGATTCTATACCGAAGGTTGATAGTCATTACTGCAGAGCAGACACCAAGCGAACATACATTGAAGGCGGCAAGACTGTAGCCGATTTACATAGAGACTATGTTGCTGATAGTAAAAGTAAAGGTTTACCTTTTGGTAATTATCTAGCATATTACAATATATTTTGTTCCGACTACAATACGGCATTCTTCAAACCTAAAAAAGACCAATGCGAAGACTGTACAAATTACACTAATGCGACTGAAGACGACAAACTAATTATATAATATGATTATGAACTTCACTTAAAGGAAAAACAACTAGCAAGGGATCAAAAAGATGAGGACAAAAACTATACTCCAGATAATTGTATAGTATCAGTCTATGATCTACAAGCTGCAATGCCTTGTCCTAAAGGTGATACGTCGACATTTTTTATTACCTATCCAAGTTGAACTGCTATAATTTTACTATTTATGATATTAAAACTAAAGATGTAAACTGTTACGTATGGCACGAAGGCGAAGCTAAACGCGGAGCTATTGAAATTGGTACCTGTGTACTAAAATACATTGAAAGCCTGGAAGAGACAGCCAAAAAACTTGATTCAAAATTGGATTTGATATTTTACTCAGACAATTGCTGCGGGCAGCAGAAAAATCATTATTTGATCGCAGTATACATTTTTGCTTTGCATAATTATGATTTTATTAATTCAATTTGTCATAAATTCCTCATAAAGGGTCACACACAAAATGAGGGTGATAGTGTTCACTCGGTTATAGAGCGTCAAATCCAAAGAAGCCTCAAATCTGGTGCTATCTATACACCTGATCAATACACACAGATAATACGAAATGCGAAGAAAACTGGTGCCCCCTATAAAGTAAATGAACTGACCCATAGCGACTTTTATGATGTCAAAAGTTTAGCAACTGCTATAGGCAAGAATTTTTCTAAAAATGCAAACAAGCAATCGGTTAAACTTACAGATATAAAAATTTTGAAAGTTGATCCAGACGACACTCAAAATTACGCCTTCTACTACAAAACATCATACGAAGAGGAACATTTTAATAAAGTTATTGTTGATAAGATAGGGAGAACAAGAAACACACAAAGTAATAAAATAATTTTGACACAAGCATACAAAAACAAGATGGAAGTGTGTGAAAAGAAGAAACGAGGATTGTTAGGTTTACTACAAAAGAATACAATTCCAAAATGTTACTCATTATTCTATGAGAATCTGTAGGGGTTTTTACAGGGGCGCTATCATTAACTGGCAAAAAATTATAGTAATTGCTATTAATATACGCTTATAAAAGTCCCCACAGTAGTCATAATAATAATATGACACGTTAAAAGTTTTTATTTGCGTATTAGTAATGCGAACTGATTTTTATGATCTCAAAGTATTATAGTTAGATATTTAGATAACTTTTTTAAATGACTGTTAATTGAAAATAGAGACTGATATAAACTCTGTGTCATGTTTAGAATTTTCAAATTCTTCTTATTTTAAGTTGACAAAAGGTATATTGTTCAATTTTGAGCTTTTTTGATTTGTATGTTTTGTTTCCTGAAATACTAAAGCGTTAGCTATTATTAAAGATGTTAAACTTTCTCATTTTTCTTATTTTTAGTAGTTTAATTACGTGCTGTAAAACCAGTTAATACTTTACTTTTCCATAAAACATGTTACATCCAGCAAGCATTTTTGTAAAACAACGACCACATTGGTATTGTAACACTATTGATATAAAATAAATAATGCCAAGATGTCACAACTCAAAATGTATCAGTATCACTGAGAAACACAAAGTGGATATTTTGTATTGTTTCGAAAAACACCTCTGTTATCAAAAATAACTTTATTTTTTCCAGTATTTTTTTGTAATGACCCAGTAATCTTCATAATTTTATCTGTAATTTTTTGTTATAAGTCGGAGACCTAGTAGTCATTTTAAATTTTTAGTACTACATAAGTATTATTTTCTCAAAAACATCTAATAAACATAAACTTCAATATATTTTACGTGCTTTTATTCAAGTTTCATCAACATTTGTGCAGTAAATAAAAAAATACAGCATTTTAAGATTTGAAAAAAACTTTAAAGTGCTCTACTGTAAAATTCACTCAATTTGAGTTACGACAGTATTCTTTCAAAGCAGCGATGTGTCTGCGTGAGTAGTATTTGTGTTATCTATGTACGTAAGTAAGTATGATGTGCACTTTGTAAAAACACAAAGATACCAATAGTATTTGTTAGTTATTCCGTATCTAGCCATTAAATTTAAGATTATAGTTATTTTAGTTGAAAATGTTGAACAAATAATAGAAAATAAATATATCCACCAAAACAATACGTTATAGTTAAGTACACTCAGCTGAACATTTGTATCAAGTTTAATTGAAAGAGCTACGAAAATATTTAACATATCATCAATTATTCTTCGAGTTATTGTGGTACATAAGCATTGTGACAGACTGTGATCAAAATAAAGGATGCCGTTACAGAATAACTGTGGGAGATGATTCTCGAGATAAGCCTTTTTGGCCGACGGCAGGCAGTAGCTGATCCAGCTCTTCGTATCTCGCAATGTGAATAGCCGGACTTCCTTCCTTTTCGAGCGCTTTAATTCTAGCGGAGATAAATTTTCCTCTTGACCCAACAATACTTGTAGCCAGAGATCTTCGACCGCAGTCTGGCTTCACGAAAAAGCAGCCTATTTTCTTTCGTGAGATGTTCGTTTAGGTATATATTACGAACCAGACCTTTCAGTTCTAAACCAGCAGATGTCAATTTCGAGTGTCGAACTTTTGCAGCCTTTAAGATCTCGTCTCCTCTTGATCGCCTTGTCAGCCTTATGATTATAGGTCTGGGCAGTTTTGTATCATCATTATTATTCTTCATTACCCTATGGAAGCGTAGTTCCAGAGTGTCATCCGGTATGAAGACTGGTGTTATTCCCTGGAAGTAACATTTTGGGCAGTTATTGTGGAGCTGTCTGTATCAGAACAAGAGCGATGAGATATGGAAATTTAAGAGTCTTCAAAACCCAAATTTGGGCAATGTAGTCTGTATTAAGACAAATTTCCAGTCTGATAATGTCTATTGCTTGCTTGAATTAAATAAAATCTATTGTATCTATGAGTGTAAGTATACTAATTTGCATACGCGGATTTTCCGTTGTATGCTTTAATTAATTTTACGTGTGTTTGCTTCATATGTTTGCAGGTGCTGTACACATTCAGACATTGACTTAGACTTTGACTTTGAGATACGCGGTCTATGCCCGTCGTATAACTTTGACTATGAGATACGCGGTCTCTGCCCGTCGTATATTGACAATGTTACGTGGGTTCTGCCCTTCGTAAAGTTTTAAAGTGCAAGGTGCACTGTTACGTGGGCTCTGCCCTTCGTAAAGTTTTAAGGTGCAAGGTGCACTGTTACGTGGGCTCTGCCCTTCGTAAAGTTTTAAGGTGCAAGTTGCACTGTTACGTGGGCTCTGCCCTTCGTATAGTTTTAAGACACTATGTGTAACTAATACGTGGTCTTGGCCTATCGTATATGAAATAATCATCTGTGTTAAAATTATATAAACAATTCATATAGTAATGAAATAAGATCAGTATTTCTTTTGTTGGATGAAATGGAAATGTCTAAAATAGAAAGTTGTAATGTTAGTACAGTAATGTTTTACCGTTACTCATCGTTCAGTAATGCCTTGCCTTATCGGCTCTGTTTAGTTTCCTATAATTTAATAACAAACAATGCAGAAACTGATTAATCGTAATTTAATGTATAATAACTGTTGGTGTACTTTATGGTAGAAAATCGAATTGTTGATAATGCTTTGTTTTCACTTTTTATTTCATATTGTATTATTGTCATTCTAACACTAATTATTTATATATATAGAATCTTTATGAATGAATTTAGATTCAGTAATTCACTACAGATATAAAATAGGCAGATAACCGTTGAGCTGTTCGAAATACAGAGATATAAAGTCCATTATGAATAAACAATTGTTACAAACATTATGCATTTGTATGGACACCATGACGCTATGTCAGTCAGATAAATATTTTATTGGTGTTTTGACAATTGTAGTCTATTAATTTATATTGAAAGATTCATTTTCTGACTAATAATCATTTACTGGTTTATCCAGTTAACATTTTAGTCATTTTGTAAATGAAGTATTTTTTATTATGTTTAAGAATTTTGTAACAATGATAATTACATATAAAATGTTTTATTTAACATTGTTTAGTTTGTACTTGTTTGTATGAGGTCATACAAATTTGTTGGATGGCCGACTGTTAGATTATATATTCGCTTTTTATATATTAGCTTATATTTGTATACTGTGTCGTTACTAACTAGCGCGAATTTTAAAAAGAACCAATGCTGCATCGAGATGGCAGCACTATCGGCGTCTGTCATTGGCTAAGTTGCAGCCAATAACAGACTCTAGTCTAATCCCCTCCATAGTCACGATACTTTCGTCGTGCGGAAAATATAGTCAGTCAGTTGAGTTCAATCGAAGTAACGACACAGTAATATAGCATGTATTATAACCAAGTGGTAATTTAAATATAATGGACTATGTGAGTATCTCAATCTTTTATTTTTCTCCTCCAGAAGAAATGGTACAACCAGGCTTTTCAATCAAAAGGCTGGATGTGCCATTATATGTATTAAAAAATGAATAATAAAAAAATTATATCAGTTAGTTGGGTTCTGTGGTACAAGTTTTGCTTAGTTTGGGGTCAAATGGTATTTATTGTGTGTCAAATATCCATCAATATTTATTTAGTTAATTTCGTGGTTGAATCCGTGTGTTCACTTGAAAACTATAACCTGCAATGGTGGATATGCGCCTCATATCTTTTAAGCGTCCATTGCACGTACGGGCGTAAGTCAACTGGCGCCCGGGGCAATGCAGTTATGACGTCATTAGCACGTTATGTGACGTCATAATTCTCAAGCTATCTTCCGGCTGTCGGCAATTACCGCGATGGATGGGGATACACGTGGCCCGAATGTGCGTTATTATTTCGGTGAGCCAGACGCGTTGCTAAAGAACTAAGGAAAATAACTAGATTAAGCTGTGAAGTGTATGGAAATATTGTTGCATTGTTTTCTATTTTTTTCTATAGTACCTAAAAAGTGACGGGATGAGCAGAAGATGTGCTTGATGGTAAGCAACACGCCTGGTCATTACAGCATTGCGACAAGCAGCTGTTTGAATACGAAGAGTCCAAATCATCATCAAATTACCTAGCACTGCATGTGCTCGTCACCCTGAGATATAAGATGATTTATCTCATTGCAGAGTACTTTCTCTGGTAATGTGTCGTACAATCAAAAAGCTAGAACCGCTTTTTTCTGGCTTAATGTACGTTGAGTAATAAGCTCTTTCCACCTACCAAAAACATATTATTTCAATTAATTGTGTGTAAAATTGCAAACTTTGAGACGAGTATTTAACTTAAAAATTTCAATACACTTCGGAGAGTGTGCGACTGATTTGCACGATCTAATACCACCTTGCCCTTTTTCTATCGAAATGCTCGTAACTCGAAAAAGCGACATCGTTTCATGGTTGATGTTCCGAAGACACGAACGAAGAGATTTGACTCTACTTTTGTGATAATAACGTCAAGGCTGTGGAATACGTTGCCTGAGACGGTTTCTTCTAGATAAACACGCTCCATCGTAGATCGCATCATCGTTTCACATCAGGCGAGATGGCAGTCAAGTGTAAACCTTTAAAAAAAACTGATAAAATATTTGATTACAGAATTACGAGCACTACATTCTCAGAACTAAAATGGAACGCTCAAGCAAAAATCGTCCATACATTTGAACAGCGAACTACAGGACGTTAATGAGAATAGTTTGTGTAGAGACAATGGCTGCATAAATCGAGTGATCGTATCTCGGCAAAACTATGCTAAAATAGCTAGAATGAGCTACATTCATAATGCGTATTTAGTAGTATTGTAATGAATGCGAGCCCCTAAATGGAAACGGCCAGTTTATGGTCATCCTTGCACTTGTACACTACGTACATATTTGCAGTTATTTGGTTGTCTAGATATAACGCGATGCCCGAAAAAAAAGTGGTATGTAGAAGAAGGTCGGATGTTAGATTAGATTAATTACATTCAGATTTGTAAGCTTTTATTTATTCGTGGATTACTAGCACAGCTAAATGTATCATAATATATAATACTTTCATTGTCAAAACTTTTGATAGAAAAAAAAATTTCGTTTTTTATTGTTTCCATTATCATTGGATTGTTATAAATGCCTTGTCAGTTTTTGTATAATTATGTAATGTAGATAATATTAGAGTAAAATTGGTAGTTCTTGAATAGGTAACTTAGAGTGATGAATTATAAAGTGAATTATAAAGTTTTTTTGGCAAATTGTCATAGACAACCTAATATTTGCATGCCGTAAGGTTGATTATGGAGTTCTCAATGTAAACATTTAAGATCTTATTGTAATTACCAATTTTTGCAAGTAAAGTAATTTTATTTTTATTTATTTTTAACCGACTTCAAAAAATGATGTTTTTCAATTCGACTTTTTCAACAATTCGTTTTTTTTTAATCAAAATAACATTTGATTTTATTCTCATGAACCCAAATCCCATTATATACACTTAATACTCACATTAAAACTCGGACGCAACTACTTACGTATTTCTAATTTCGCTACATTTTTATGCATAATACCTTCACATTCACCCCCTGCGTCCCACCTGTTGTCTCCCCTCGGACTTAATCCGACCGTCCTCTTTGAACCATTGTCGTAAAGCGACCCTATTTTCCTGTACTCATACCTCTTTAACGAAATTCTGTACCTTTGTAGCCTCAGGTATTTTCGAGACGGTTTGATGGTCGCATTTATAATGCGGCGTACTTTCCATCTCTTGTTTTTGAATTGTATATTTTTACTTGCCTGAACCAAATCCGCTCGTGTCGACTTCGTCGCAGCTAACATAAGGAAAACACAAGGACAAGTAAGAATACGCAATCATTCCATTAAACGTGCACGTATAGGGATTTGCTGGAACCCGTTATCCTACGGGAATCCAAAGGAAAAAGGTCGAGTAATTTGTCTTTACTTGGTGGATTTATGTAGGGATCACTGGTGCGCTCTGTAAAGCACTGCCCGTTGAAAGTACCATCACCATGGCGTGTGCTTCTACGGGAATGGGTTCCTTTTAATTGAATAAACGACGACTGTTTATCTACCTTGACGGCCATTTGGCTCACAGGTACTGAACTCTTTCAAGAACTCTGATACGTGGTAGATATTAAAGGGAGGAAACTTTCCACATTTATTGCCGTGTACGTAGAAATCGTAATATTCGGGGCATTCATTAATCACCCCATCTAATACCTCCTTGCCGGTTTTTATCAGACTGATCGTAGCTCGAAAAAGCGACGTCGTTTCATGGTTGACGTTTTGAAGACGTGAACGGAGAGGTTTGACTCCACTTTCGTAATAAGAACGATAACGAACCAATGATAGCAATCGTGGTATTGTTTAATATCATTAATTTTTTTTAGTGGTAAACTCTTGGAAGATTCCGCCTGGGGAAGTATCGCACCTATGCCAATTATTTTACCGCCAAGCATAGTGTGCAAACATTACTGTGTTCCGGTTTGAAGGGCAATGTTTCCAGAGAAATTACAGAGCTTAGAGATATAAGATCTTAGATCTCTGGGTGACGAGCGTAGTGCAGTGCTAGGTAATGATTTGGACTCTTCATGTTCCAATAGCTGCGTGTCACTGTTCTGTTATGTGGCAGACATGGTGCTTATCATCAGGCACATGTCATGCTTGTCTCGTCACATCTTTTTTTAAAAAACAAGTAGGTACCTAACTTGATTTTTGGAACGAAGTTCCTTATCGCGCGTTGTGGGGGGCTAGACAGAAAAAATTCTTACGAAAAGTTGTCACGACACTTTTTGCTATTGTAAGCTGTGCGGCGTCGCATGTTTCTCTGTCTGTCTCTTTCTCTCTTATAGAAAGCAAGCCAGATATTGGAACGAAGTTCCTTATCGCGCGTTGTGAAAGGGGGCTAGACGGAAAAAATTCTTACGAAAAGTTGTCACGACACTTTTTGCTATTGTAAGCTGTGCGGCGTCGCATGTTTCTCTGTCTGTCTCTCTCTCTTTTATAGAAAGCAAGCCAGATATTTTCATTTCTATTTCGCATTGAACAGTGTGGTGTCACGACGATTATTTTTGTTGAGTGTATACAGGTTTTTTGTAAAAAATAAAAAATAATAATAATTCCTTCACTAATTAATCGAAAGGAACTTCGTTCCATCTGGGTATCCCTTGACACCTCTTAAGTTTTTTTTAACTTAACGCGAGGCAGAATGTCGTACAGCGTAAACCAATAATTATTAAAAAAAAAAAATACACATAAACCGATAACTTTTTGAGTAAAGTGAAGTTTTTATGCAAAGTTTTGTGACGCAAAATTAAACAAAGTGACTAAATTGAGCTTTAGTAGTTTGTGGACATTGGAAATTACATTCATCTTACCATATATGATAAGATGACTGATGATGATGGACTCATTCACTTTAGTGAATGAGTGTGATAACCGAAGTTCTACTTCAGACAATTCAGTCATGTACACAGCCAAGCGTATAATTAACTACTTGGCATGTTACATAATGTATTTGCATAATAATATCCATGTAAACACGAGTTAGGACCGCCCAAGGCATTTGATATCCACCCCATTACACTGGCATATAAACGTTAAGCAGAATGCCTTGAGCACAAATGCTTAATGAGTTCTGATGTAAAATTTCCAATGGAGGCTGTTTATAATGGTTCATAATATTAATTTTCACTTTACTGGAAGCATTAAGTAAATTGTTATAACGTAGATATATCGTATGGAGCAAAAGTTAGTTATTCATTGAGTTTTAGGTCAAGTTGATCTATTATTTTTTTAAATAAAAGATTGAATAATTTCGCCTTTGATCGCCATCTCTCCTAATGATAGGCAACGATGTGGTGTACGTTGCAGCGCGCTTACTCAGAAGTATTTCTTCTTTCCAAACGTATAATTACTAAATTTCACTTAAAACTTTTTTTTAACTTTAATTTACTAAAAATTAAAAGCTACTTATTTTTCATCTTTTATTTTCTGTCCAATTTGGATAGACGTTTCATTACTACAGATAAATAAAATTATTACACCTACTTTGGGGAATATGTAGTTACAATCCGATTGATACCAAACGTTTAGCTTAGTATAAACTGGAAATCAAATTAGATTCATTAGTAAGCTTCCTGTAATGAAAAAGTGGATAACACTTAAATTTTTCAAATTTCTGTTAGAGTACTCACTATAGATCACGAGTATAATTTTGAGGCACACCTCAAAATTATTTCTTTAGACCAGATGTTAGACGACATGGTCCCTTAACCTTACTTAGTGTGTGCAGAGAAGTGAATGCAATTAAAAGTGACCAATTTGCCGTAAGCTCGTGTTCAGACGCTACTAACGCTTTAAGAGGCTGCTCTCGAACTAATTTATGAAATAGTGTAGTTCATATTCTTTGTTATATCCTCGCTTACCAACATAAGAGTTGGTGTTCAAAATCAGTCTTATTCGCGCAAAAAAGTAGTAGCACTTTAGTTTAAGACACTCTAAATAGTCCGCTTGAGGAAGTACTACATCTTTGTTAAATAATTATCGACAAGTCAACTAATAGGCCAACATTGCTGCGTTCCCGTTTGAAGGGAAATGTTACCAGAAAAATCCAAGAGTGAAGAGATAAATTCTCCTGTATTTCGAACTGTATTGTTATGGGCAGGTGCGTCGCTTTAAAAGGTACTCGTGTAAGCTGTATGCTACGTAATTTTTTTTTAAATGTGTAGTGACGAGATGATTAGGACATGTGCCTCACAGTGACACGTACCTATTGGAACATGAAAAAACAAATAATTACCAAGCATTGCACTGCGCTCGTCACCCAGAGATCTAAGGTATTATATCTCTAAGACCTGTAATTTCTCTGGAAACATTGATTGCCCTTCAAACCGGAACACAGTATTGTTTGAACATAAAATAATGACAAAGGTGTGGTACTTCCCCCGGCGGACTCTGCCAAGAGTCCTACCACTAATAAAATTGAGATCTCTTGTCTTTAATTAAAAAGAAGATGACCATATTTTTCATATTCAAGTTCAAGTACAAAAGGCACGTACTAAAAGTAACAGAGAATGAGGCATTACCAATTCTTAACAAAAACTTGGTGCTGCAATTTATGACGTAATATCAAACTGTTATTAAAATATTTACAATCAATCAGGGGTCTCAGTGAGAGCCCTCGCGGCGTGTCGTCCAATCACCTCATTACATTTCACGTCAAAGATTTACACTACCCGTACACGCACGCAATCTCTCTCGCGTGCTTTGCAACACTTGGATTGAGGTGCAATTTAAAAACGAAGGCGTTTAAAAGGAAAAAGAAACTCGTAAAACAAAACACAACCATTCTCTCGATCTCGATTATTTTGGAATCGCATCCAAAGTTTTGTTTACTAATTTCACTTTGCTCTGGCAACCCAATTCATGTTTCCACTGTTGGGACTCAAGCTTCTCTTACGAGGAGAGGGATGTTGGTAATTGATCAAGTGGGGATAGCGAATTACGCATGATTTTCAAAGTTGCCTACTTTGAAACATTTTCTTACTGTTATTTTCTTTCACCGATAATAGCAGTGGCGACGAGTTATTGGAATATCTGAACCTGGAAAAATACTCAGAGGTGCAGGTGGGGTTCGAATTTACATCACTAGGACTTCTCGATTTCAGAAAATGTTGAATTGCTTGATCAAATAGTAGGAAAACTGCAGTAAAGTAAATACCTCTTCAGGCAAAAGAAGTTTCTATATCCATACAGTAATTAACAGTATTATTAGACAATACGAGTATAATGTCTTGTCGTGTAGACAACAAAGTGGTTATCAAATTTCCATTAAAAAAAGGAAAGAGAGTCAAAATTGATCCCTAGCTGCAAAAAATCTAGGTGTCTTCTCAAAGGTGCAAAATAAACCCCATATCTCAAAATTGGCCATCTAAGCAAGTTAGCGGGTAAGCATGTGTTCTTAGTACGTACTAACTCTATTCAATTGTCCACATTTCGTTCATCAGAAAATACATGACGTCTGGCGGCGTTAGTTGATTAGTAAACGTATTTTCAGAGTTTCGGAACGGTATTTCTTTGTTTATGACTTGCACCGCATCTATTTTGTATTATCCTACTTATATGTACTCGTACCTTTAGGCGGATCGCTTCAGCCATAGCGGAATGAGGAGTACTTGATACATAATACATATTATGATACATAGATCGACGACATTAGAATCCTATGTGAAAGTATCGTAACAAGTTTAAATCGTGCCACATTTGATGAAAAACTGATATTTCACTAAACAGCTACAATATTTTAAATACGCTATTGTGGTGCAGCCACATATGTGGCTACACTGCTGTGGTGTATGCGAAACGACCATATAAGAAACAAAATTTGAGTAGATAACAAATTGTAGTACAAGCAATCTCGGTCGCAGACATAATTACAGAGAGTATGTGCTTTGTGCTAGATCTAAAGTAAGGGAAACAAGTCAGATTATTACCTAATTTCTTTTAAAATGGCCTATCTACGATGGCGCGCGATTACATAAAAGATGCTTTTGCCAGATTTCAAGGCACAAAGATTTTATCAGTCGGAAAAAAAACAGACCCGGATTGCGTTTTCATGAACAGAACTCTAAACAGTTGGACAGAAAAAAAGTACTAGGCATAATTATATTGCACAGATCAATAAATAGCATACTACCTGAAATGTAGATATGTGTAGTCTTAACTAACAATTCTGACCATTATGGTTATAATAATGCTAAGAAAATAATAAGATATCTATCTAAGTCCGTATTAAGTTTCTTTTTAAGAGATTCTTAGGTATATTAAGAGCTTATATCATGAGGAAATAACCACAGTTCTCCCAAACATCTAGGCCTACTATAGCAAGGATCATGGTGGTAGCGCTACACATACCTACTGCTTGAATTCTTATGCAGTCATACTGCAAATTTCGTTGGGTGAGTCTCAGCTTACGTAAAAATATAAGGGACAGTGACAAATCATAATCCTAAACTGATACTTTTTGCAGGACTTGAAACTTAACTGAAGTACTCGTATTATTAAGACTTAGTTTTAAGGTTCTTTCGAATATGGGAATCACTCTAGATGTTTTTTTTATTTGACTTATGATTATATCATTACTAATCATTTAAGTCTATTATTCTATGAGGGCAGAAGTTTAAATCGAAACAATATTTACGAAAAGATTTATCAGCATTTCGAAGATAGTATCAATATCTAAACATCTTATAAAATTCGAACGACATTTTTGTATCAATTGAACATCTTTGTTCCTTCGTGCTCTCTTGATTGACTGTAAATAAAAGTTGTCAGTATTGGAAACAGTAACATCGTTCAGAAATACTGTACCTGTAGATAGATTTAGTTTGATGTTGTTATGTCGCATAGTATCGCTTTTGGTCGCTTACGTAGAGCGATGCCAATAACGGCCTCAGAATTACTTATCGAGATCTGATCAATATTCAGACTTGGGATTTATTGTATTCCGTAAATCTAGTTACAGTAAATAGAGAGAAGATATTGAGTTCCATAACAAATAAGAAAATCCTTCATCCCAATTTAGAGATTGCAAATTATGTTTGCTGGAAAACATAAGAAAGCTTGATTTGGGCTTGTTATGTTAGATAAACATATAAAGAGCCCACTTTACGAATATACCCTTACTACTAGGTTTCGGATACAACGTTTATGAGAAGACTGTCAAGCGCTGACAAAGTTATAATGTCACATTATATAATGCGAATATCGCACATTTCGTGCAAAAATGTTTTTCTTGGAACGTGTTTCCTTTTTCATGTTTTACTAGCTGTAACCTGCCACGCTTCACTGTGGCATATTCTGATGCAAAAATTAGATAAGAACAATCCTTGATGCGGATTATATATCATTGTAAAATTTCAGCTCGATCGGTGCAGAGCTTTTTGAGTTTTTGAAGCGTACACAAACCTACATAGCATTTTTATATATATAGAGATTTCATCGTTAAAGCAAGTATTAAGAACATGCTAGAACATTTGCACTTGGAAATATACTTAGAAGTGTAATTTTGGGGTTGAACCACGATCAGGTGACTCGTAGGTGAACCACGATTGATATCGCAATCGGACGTTCTCTATGCTATCGTACACAACAGGGATGTTATGGAACTCTGCAATCGTAACCGAAACTATCAGATATCCGAAATAAAAATATATCCGTAACTGTATCCCTTTGTCAAGTTTCGGATAGTTTCAAAAATAATCGACAGCTTTTTGTTAAATATATTCTTCATCTGCTTAGTTTTGACTATTAGAACTATTTTCAATCTTATATCTGTGACCGAAACTAACGGATAATCCGAAATAATTACATATCCGTAACCGTATCTAAAAGCGATACAATTTTATTCCTATATCCATATCCTATCCTATATTCGTATCCAGATCCGAAATATCATATCCATTGCTACATCCCTAGTACACAATATCCATGTTATGTAGACGGAAAATGTTTTGTTATGTCTTGGACTACGCCTATGCTAAGATTTCAGCTTAAGATTTCAATGTTTCATTCTCAGTAAGTAATAATCTTGTCATGTTATATTCTTAAAGATTATCGAACTGAATAAAGTAACTTCTATTTAACTAAATTATTTCTCTAGGTGCTGCAAGATTTCGTCTACCATGTATTATTTTAGCCAGGCACCGAAACCCATGAAACTGAGACTCTAATTAATTAAACATTATATAACATGAGACATACATTACATTAAAACATTAGACAGTAACATTACACAAGATAACATCGTCAAAGGTCGTGGGTCCCAGAGACGTCTGAAAGGCAGACAAATCCAGTGGCTTACGTCCACTAATTAAACCAATCAGATGTATGAGAAAGCATGTTCTTAGCTCGAGCTAAAGTACTGGAGATACCGCGGTATCATAGATAAAAACAGTATGGGTGCGATGGGAATCAATTACTTTTAGAACACAGGAACACACGATGTTTTCCGTCAAAGTTCAAACCAGAAGTGTGTAACGGGCCATGTACGACCTCGTTAACAGAATTCAAATCAAACTTCTTTAAAGTATTGCGTTTCAATTTTATTTTTAAATATTCCAATTTTGGGATTTTTTTGTTGTTTTTTGGATGTCAGAAAATTAGGGAAGTGACTCGGTCACTCTCGGGGAGACTCGGGGAAACGCTCTCGAAAAATAAACTCGGAAAAAATGAATTTTTTAAGTATAAATTTTCAAGAAAATATCCTTTAACTCGTGTGTTAAAAGTGCTACTAAGTTTCGTAACCCATACTGAGATCCTGTTGTAATTTGGAGCTAAAATGAGGCATCGTGTAAAATAGACAAGGAAAGAAGGAAAGATCCTACATATGTGAGTACTAACATTTATATATTTTGCAGCATTTTTAGACCCAGGAATCCTGAGTCGAGTCCAGGCGTGTCTTATGTCTTGGAAGACAGTCACGTATTTTACGGAGAAGATACAGAGCTCTGGTTCTAGTCCAGGCATGTCAACGTATTTCTGAAGGAAGTCAATGAAGTGCTCTTTAAAAAAAATAAAAAAAAATAGTTTCTAGTCCGTCTCTAAATTTCATATGTGCGGCATCGGAGTGAAGAGATAGCCATGAATATCTGATGCAGAATGACGCTTTAGTTCAAATGAGGCTTTAAAGTCAATTCGTATAATTGATTAATTTTGTATAGAAATCAAACAGTAAAAAGAAACGAGTCTATTATGATTCACATTGAATCCTGATGTTTTCCTAAGTGTTTTAAGATGACAGCGGTTATTCAAAATATGTATTAAATTTTGTACAGAATATTGTAATCACTGATTAATTAAGTTGTATGTTAGTTTATTCCTTGGGGTTTATAAAACTCTTAGTTCTTCAACTCTAATAGAATGAGTATTTTGGTCTGCCAGACTTGGAAGACGGTCTGAGAGCCAAGCATAGCCGAGCTCGTTAGTTTCCTGTTACTTAGAACGGACAGGGTTCTGACACTGTGACTTTCCTTCCGAACTTGCAGGGCATTATCCTGATTTTATTACTATCTAGGTAGTAGTAGATTATATTATAATCCCCAAAGAATACTGTTTTGGGTAAAGTGTAGTCACTTACCCCGATTTGAGGTTTTCTTTGTTATTTTATTTCCTCAAGTCTAGGGCCTTGCGAAAATAACGGTCACAACTTTGCAATGAGACGTGAGCATCCTCTCGGAGTCCGTCTATGCTGTTTAAGCCAAAAATAATAAACCAAACTAAAATTCATATACTTGTTTTTCATTTGTAGTGAAAGTAGATAGCTATATAATTCTGTAGGCAGACAGGTTTCAATATCGATTATCTTATCATAAGTAGGACTGTTGAACTTTTAGATTTAAACTCACAAAACTTCTCTTACAGATATCTAAATTTTGCGACCGATTGTTCTGTCGTTAACTATTATTTATGTTTGACTGTAGAGTTCATTTGCTGTTTCACATTATAATGCTCTTGTTTTGTGAATTTGATCGAGATTTCAAATAACTTCAGATGCCCTTAACTATTCTTTCTTTGTAGGTAAAATTACTTCTGGCTTTACAGTTCTCTAAAATCGGAGACCTGTAGACTAATGAAATATCTTTCTTTAGTTTGTTATCTTTTGGATCATCCAAGTTTTCAGTAAAATTTAAAATTAGGACTGTGGATTAATAAAGAAGCGATGTTAACTTTGATAGAATGAATTTCATTCTAAGACTTGGTTGATTCTAGAGTTCACAAACTGCATCTTAACCATTTAGGCAGGCTAAATTCTACATCGATAACGAGCTGGAAGTTCTGCTGCTGCTGCTACTACATACTTCTAACTGTAGGTATATCTAGGATTTTCTCTAACTGTATTTTAGTAGGTAAATTATACAAGATTTCTTTCTTAATTCTTATTTCTTAGGCATATATAGGTAAACCGTTTTCCTTTAAAAAGCCTTCAGCTTAATTCAATATGTTTTGGCCTTCAGCCATAGTAGTTCTTTAAATTACTCATTTTATTTGGACTCTCCCAGCAGAGAACAGCTCCTTGGGAGTTGCATGTTGGATCTTTTACATTTTGTGCGTGTGATAGGATATTATAGGATTAATAATATTATTGTGTTGTTTTTTTAATTCGGTGAGCGAAGATCATTTACAATTCGGTGAGCCGTGACCAGGATGGACAATATGTATAATATATATCTCGAGCCTTCTTGAGCCTTGAACTTTTACAAGTGATGACAATCTCGTATATCTTAAACTTGGAATGACTGAATTTTCCCAGAAAAAAAAAAACTAATCTCAATTTATAATTAAGTTCAGACACTATTAAATTTCATAAGAAGTTACGTCGCCCAGATAAAAAAAATTAAGTAAGCAAATTTTTTTTGTTGATATTCCAAAAACCGCCATAACAATTGCGACAAAACTTATATGGGATCTTGGGAAGTATTTTACACCAAACAACAAAAAAATATCGAAATGAGCGGAGCTATCGCGTCATATGCAAAAAAATAAACATAAACCCGAATTGAGAACCTCATTCTTTTCTGAGGTCGGTGAAAAATACCCAGAGATGCAGGCGAGCTTTAGACCGATTGTGAGGTCGGATGTTCTAGTCACAATGTTATCACAGCTTTTCAAAATCACGTAATAGTTCTCTATTACATGATACTGGATGGACTGGTTATGATGATGATGATGCATTGAAATTGTTCTCAATTCAGCAACCAGCCGCATTCAACCAGACCGCATTCTTCCACTGCTGTACATAATTATGTCTCTCCTATAATACGCCACTCAGCTCGATGCTTGGCTTTACCTACGTTTGCAACCGCTACCAACTGCTTTTCGTAAATTGTAACTCCAGCTAGTCTCTGGGAATCCTCCTACTCTACGTACAATCATAAAAATTAAACTCGCATTATTTAATTGACATGTTTGAAACCAAATAAAGTTTTCAGAGTCAATGATAGTGTCATCAACGGAAATAATGTTCAGAGTGTCCTTCATTTTCTAAAAAGGTACCGCTCCACGATATACGTAAAAAGCGAACACATGGGAAGTAGTACCTTTTGAAACAAAAATATTGGTTCTGCGTGCTATCGATTAACATACATCGAAAGTATCTCTTTCCAAAAATAGGATAAAAAGAACTCTACGAAGAACTAACAAACTTAAGCTAAGTACAATAAAATTCCATTCTCATACAATCAAATTCTTTGAGTCCAAAATACCCCAATGCCTAAAGACGAAAGTGTTTAACCAGTGTATGTTGTCAGTGATGTTTTATGGAACTGAGACGTGTTCCTTCACTGTGGGCCTCATAACGAAGCTCAAAGTCACACAGCGAGCTATGGAGAGAGCTATGCTCGGAGTCTTTTTGCGCGACAGAATCCGCAATGAGGATATTCGCAAAAGAACGAAAGTGGCCGACATAGCTCAAAAAGTAAGCAAGCCGAAGGCCAAGGCCAAGGGCAGGCCTATGTTCAGCAGTGGACATCTTGCGGTTGATGATGATGATGATGATGATGACAATAAAATTAGCTAAAGTTCTAGAAAACGGAGAGAACCGTCCATACTGATTTATTTATCTATTGTAGAATAGCTCAAAGCAACTCTCTAATAATGAAATTGAGATAGATTACAGCAATAACTTTGTCAGACGTTCGAAATCAGAAAACCTTCGCTGGCCCAGGGCTTTTTGTGGTTCTCCTGAAGTGACTTTTGGCTTTAAGAGTCTAATAAGTATAATGATTAGATATAAATTCCCACAATGAAATTCATTGTCTACCTTGAAAAATTCTGTGCTCTATTCTTTTAGTTTGAAACTGTGTTGGATAACAATGGCTAGTCTTTCAGTTCAGTTGATTTATGTTTACTTTAACGGTCTACTCGTAATTCCGAGAGGTTACTAAAGTCTAAGGAGATTTTATATTATGTCAAACTTCTAAGGAACCTAAATTCGTTTACTATTATGAACCTAGAACAACGCAGTCATATAAATTGTTAAACACACCGAAAGGGATGTTTTCCCGTAGGAGACCGAATAAATTGTTTAAGAAGTTCCTTTCGCAACCTTTATACGTTACAGAAAATTGGATTCTTAAAATGAGTATACCCTTGTTTTCCTTGCTAAAGTGCTGGCCATCACAAACTAGACAGGTAATTTTCACATGAACAAATAGGTTCTGTTAGAGAAAAGATACTGGGTGATGTACTCTTTTCTTTAATTCACTATTACCTATTAAAATTAAGTAAAATTAAGTTTCTTACTAATAAAAACAAAAACGAAAACAATATAAGAACAAATTAAAGTATTTAACGACAGTAATTTATTGTTAAATACTTTAATTTGTCACACAAGAAAAACAACTGAAATAGTTGTTTTTTCTTTTGTTTTCAAATGAGACAATAGCCGTGAGAAAAAAGTATGTTTTAATTATTTATATAATTATTTATTAATTCAATGAGCACACAAAACAGAATGTAATAAATATAAACTATAACATAAGAGTATATAAAGTAGTCCACTTTATTATTAGACAACGTTAAGTAGTACCTCAATTTTATTTACGCAATAATATAATCCTTATAGTTTACTAGATGTCCACCCCGGCTTCTCCCGTGGTACAAAAATAGAACTCATCGGGATTCCGTACATATCCAACGGGGAAAGAATGACTGAAATCGGTTCAGTCATTCCTGATAATATCGGTTTCAAACAAAAAACCTCTTCAGCTACCTGCTACGTCACCTGTCGGAAATTGGTCGTACCAACTCAGATTTAGAAACAAATTTGGACATTGGCGAAATTACGGTGAGATTACCGAATGGAAGCCAAAAAAAAAGTTGAAGTTGACGCAATCTTAGACACATGCTGTCATGTCAAAGCACGTTCTCAAAAAGGAATATTTTTCCCGTTTTTGTTTCCCCTTCGATTGATAGTAGCGTTATGTTCTATAGCCTATAGCCTTCCTTGATAAATGGACTATCTAATAGAAAAGAATCTTTCAATTAGGACCAGTACTTCCCAAGATCCTAGCGTTTAAACGAACAAAGAAACAAACAAAGTAAGTATAGATTTGAACGTAAATGTCAAAGTAACGCCTAAAAGCTCAACATGGCCAGTAATTGGAATAGATACACATCGGAAAGTAGAAGTACGTTGAAATTTACTTTTTTGCCAAAAACAGACAGATTTGTTTGCGTCTTTCCCTCGTTAAACTTGACCATACCATCGTTAAACGTGAGATTACCGAATGGAAGCCAAAAAAAAAGTTGAAGTTGACGCAATCTTAGACACATGCTGTCATGTCAAAGCACGTTCTCAAAAAGGAATATTTTTTCCCGTTTTTGTTTCCCCTTCGATTGATAGTAGCGTTATGATCTATAGCCTATAGCCTTCCTTGATAAATGGACTATCTAATAGAAAAAGAATCTTTCAATTAGGACCAGTACTTCCCAAGATCCTAGCGTTTAAACGAACAAAGAAACCAACAAAGTAAGTATAGATTTGAACGTAAATGTCAAAGTAACGCCTAAAAGCTCAACATGGCCAGTAATTGGAATAGATACACATCGGAAAGTAGAAGTACGTTGAAATTTACTTTTTTGCCGAAAACAGACAGATTTGTTTGCGTCTTTCCCTCGTTAAACTTGACCATATTGGCATCGTCCCATACGAAGGCTGCCTCAAAGACCTTAGATTTAGCTGCTTTCTGGAACTTGTATTTTTAGTTCATTTGGATTGTAATTTGGATCGTATATACAGTAGCTTTGAATGGTCCTTTTGATCCCCAAGGAAATCATTGCTCAAAGCAAATTTGCAAACGTTTTAATCAGACAAAACTCAAATTCTATTAGTGCATCTTATCCAAGAAGTTCTTTGATATTCCCAAATAGATTTAAATTGCTATAAATTATTTCAAAATCCCTTTGAAAGCATTCAAATTAGTTATCTTGAGTTTAAACAATAGTTTAATTTATTTAACCCTGTCAAAACAAATAAATTTAATATCACATAAGTTATTGTACTATCTTAGAGATAAAGAGGTTGAATTTAGATTAATTCTAATTTACGTTCGGATAGAAAGTCGGTTGTCGAGTCAAAAATTTATTGAGATGATCTCTCTAATACAAGTAGGAACCTGAATGATAGTATGCTTTGTTGCAATATTACTACGTAATTTGTATTGCTGATTAGATTAATGTAATGTACTTATATTTCAGTTTCGTGGTTTCAGTACAAGCTCTGGTTTGTTTGAGGTTGGATAGTGTGGGTTCAAAAATGTACAGATGTAGCACTAGCTAGAATAACTAACTTTAGCTAGAAACAACCTTTATAGTTTGGATAAAAAAACAGGTGATCATTGGAAAAAATATCAATTGGTATAGTACGTCGTTAGTGAGGTATATATTGGTAGTACTCATTGTCATTTAGTTTTGTTATTAAAAGTACTGCTCCCTTTTTGTCTCAAAGTTGATGAAAACGTTATTAGTTTTAATATAAAAAACAAACATGAGGCAGAGAATTAATTGGGTTTAACCTTTTAATATAAAAAACGAACATGATGGAAGCACTGTCATCTAAACACCACTAAGATCAGCTTTAAAATAATCCGGTAAATGCCACACAACATTACACGTTAGTTATACATTTACTAAATTATAGTTTAGTAGGTAAAACACAAAAACTGTTAGAAAACTACGCCTAACTCATTTATTAAGAATGTAAGTTTCTAGACGCTCATAAAGGAAATTCCACAAGGCACGACAGTATGCAGATGTTAATGAAATTATTTCTACGAAAGATCTGAGATTGGTGCATTGCCCTGAGTGCTGCCAGCAATTTGCATTTTGCATACTAATGACGGAGTACTCTTAAGGTGGCGACTGACTTGTAACATTCGTCTGGTTAGAGTGTTTGTGAAGTGTAACAATCGTCGCAGCAAACCGTGATTTTCGATTCCAGCGTAGAATCCATCATTAGACTGTTGGCTTTTGTAATAACGAAATTATAAAAGGCAGGCCGTGCGCTGGATCTTCCACTAAATTATCAAGTTTTACTCTAACCATTTTGTATCGTTTTGAGATTGTGATTCAGTTCACGGAGCCGACATTCTCAATGACGGAGCTAGAACCTCTACTGGATCGTCAACTTTTGATAAGAGTCTTTTTCTGTAGTAGCTGAGCTTTGAACAGAGCTACTTGATGCTCTCATCTATTAACAAATCAAAAGTTTAGGGGTTTGACAAGAACTTAACGCTTAAGCTTGAGCGCTTAATATATACTTTATTCTATGACTATTCTACTCGTATGACTACACACAAGGTATTTTACAGTTCTAATATTCACATTGCGAGCAAACTGAGAGAAAAAAGGGTAAGGTGTTATTTGATGATGTTGATCGTTTCTACATTCTCCGCAATGTGTGCAAAAAATCCCAATAAACTTTTTGGCGATGTTAATGACTTTGTAGTCTTTTTACTCGTAGAGTGAGAGAGTCGTTGCCTATGAACTCTTGAATAAAAATTAGCTTATTGTGTAAACTAGTTTGAAATGAAACACAGTACTTTTTTATTATATACAGAGGACCACCAGAGGATAGACGAGCAAGAACTAATGGTGAGCAACACGACTACCCATTGCAGAACAGTACCACGCAGATATTTGAATATATTATCGTTATATGTATATGAGATACGAGTATTTTCTGGCGTAAATAAAGTTATTATTATCGACTGCTGGGTATACGCCTCTTTTTTATCATAGCATCTTCTTCGATCCTGTGCTAGTCGAATCCAGGTTCGACCCACGATAAACATTACTATGAATTTCTATTTGAATATGAAGAGTCTGAGTTACTGAACAGAATTCAGTAGGTAAACACCTTTAAGCACTGCATTAGACTTAATGCTGCATAAACTATAGCAACTGATTAAAACATTGCTTAGAGTCACCATCGATGAGTAACTTTGTTAATGCAATTACAATTTTAATTGAGAACTTTAGTAAGTAACTTGGAACTGTGAGGTGTGGACTTCATAATCATGCCTGTAGTGACTAACTAATTACAATTTGTAATACCGATCGTTTTACCGTTACTTTGTAAAACATGTCTTTTGCTCAATTTTTCAAAAAGACTTCCAAAAAGTAGGAGGTTATCTATTCGACCCCTATGTTTTTTTAAATCTTTGAGTTCTTTTGACGTCATACATTTCCATTTTTCACTTTACTAAACATTTTAAAGGTTTTGTCATATATATGTAAGCTTTCTTGAGTAAATGTTTGAATTTAATAGTAAGTCTAGTAATACACATAAGCATAATTGTACCAAAACATGAATAAAATATTACTTTTATTGGATTACTAGTGGTCCGTCCAGTTTTCCATGATGAACCCGATTGGGTAAGGCAATTTGATACGTAGATAAGTACATGCCATGCGAAGTGGATCGACTCATCTAATTGATTTATCGGCAAGATATTAGTTTATTTTGCAGTAAGCCTTTGAAAGCTATATGTATATTTTGTAATATTAACATAATGATTAGTTTTACACTAGAGTTGATTTTTTCAGTATGTTGGGCAAATTGTTGCATTTTTTAACTAACATTTTTTTTTTAACTTTTGTAGGTTTACACTTGGCCGCCATCTCGCCTGATGTTAAGCGACGATGCGGTCTACGATGGAGTGTGTTTACCTAGAAAAAACCGATTCACTCTCGATTTGAAGACACAAAGATTGTAAATTTTTAATTCCGATCTGTACACAGAAACTAATGTCAGATTATTTTTTTTTGTAAAAAAATATTTTTATGAACTGTGCGCCGTTAATGTCCAAGAGTTTTAATAGTGTTTGCAGGGTTTAAAATATGTGGAACAATATTAATTTATATTATCATGGAATAACACTGCATAACGATGCAGTTTAAAGCTTTATACTCTTTTACATAAATAAAACTGAATAGATCTAAAGTTATCAAAGTCTGTAACTCACTCAAACAAAAACAACATTCTTCTAGGCAAACGGCGTGAAAATCCACCCGAATCACATGGCGCAAAAACTGTGACGGCAACAGTCCCTGTACGGAACGGAATACTTCGTGTACCCAAATAAACAGTAGTTAAACGCAGCGGTTTTTTGCCACATATAAACAAAAAATATTAAGAGAAAATATGTAACACGACTATGATAAAAAAGATGTTTATTCTAAAAATAAGTCCAATGCTTTTTAAGCTTTAATGTAAGTCTATTGATAAGTTTACTTTTGTTTTCAATAAAGTTATTATTTTTACTTGAATGAAAATCCGAGATGTTGTCCCAAACGATAATGGATCGCACTCGATCTCCTGCTGAAATATAAGTAATAACTACTCATAACTATGTACTCATAAAAGTGTTTTCTAATAGATTGTATATCTTCATAAGATCGTATTTATAAATAGTCTCAGTCCACAAATCAAGAAGCGCAAGTGTGGTGTATGGTACGGTGTCAGTTATTAAAGTTATTTTCAATGTGGTCTGCAAAACTTTACTTTGTGCACATTTTTGTCATTTTATGCCCGAGCGACACGAGGCTAGTTTTTCAAGCTAGGATAGCATGCTAGTGTTCTTAAGCCCGCAAGCCATACTTCTAGCTTCGTGTAGACATCGTTACGCATCGACAGTTTTGTCTACAGCTAGAAATACTGGCTAGCCTCGAGCCGCTCGGGCATTTCTGATGACGTCAGCGTTGTAAATTTTATAACTCTCTATAGATTTGACACTTTACTCAAAATATCTTTAGCTTTTCAGCTTTTAATGTTCAGGATACGGCAGCTAGTTTCTAGAGTTACTGTACTGTTTGTAAGTACAGTGTTGGCAATAAGGAGTGCTTTTATTAAATTTTCTCGCATCGCCTGACTAATGTCGTCCAGCTGACGCCGACGACAGATTTACTTTCTTTTTCACCCATTCGCTGAATTTATGCCAGCGATTCACTGAAGATACTATGAGGAATAGTGGATTACATGTTAGTTGAGATAAAGGCAAAACGTTATTTCATACCAGCTATGAATAGATTAAAAAGCTGAGGATCTGATTGAGTGGCTTATTGCGGTATATACCACGTTCAACGATATACTAACATGTTTACATTTGGGCTGAAAATGTTGTTTATATTATGGTGTATCTATGAATAAATATGGAAGATGGGAATTTTTTACTACACAATTTTGATAGCTTAAATATAATAAGTAGAAATTAGTTGTAGAAATTTCAGGGCTTAGAGATATAATATCTTAGATCTCTGGGCGACGAGCGCAGTACAGTGCTAGGCAATGATTTGGACTATTCATGTTCCAATAGCTGCATGTCATTGTGCTGTTAAGTGGCAGGTATGTTGCTTACCATCAGGCACATGTCCTAATCGTTATAAAAAAAAGTAGGTGCATAGTTACGCTTCGCGTATTTAGCATTAGGTAGGTATGTCAATATCATGTGCACAGTTACGGCTATTATTCGCCTCTACCTATGCCATTTATTTTTGGAGTTGAAATGTAGCGTATGTACCTATTAATAAGACCATCACACTATTTCTAGTTATGTTAAATATTCAGGATACTTGTTGTGGTTTAGGTATATTTCTGGATCAAAGTTTTTTTACCTAGTTGCTTGTTCTACTGGGTGTCATAGTAATAAATAGCAACATCATGATCGATTTTTTCTGGAGTATCGTCTGATAACTACATGATTCCTATCTAAAAAGCGCTTATAAGTATTTACTATGTTAAATATAGTTATTAACCTTTCAGCGACACAGATGAGATACTTTGGAGAAGTTTGGTGATACTGTTACAGTTAGTGTTGTGGGACGTGGTACACATGTAAACTAAAACTAAAACTCTACATGTAAACTCTTTGGTTACAACGGTTGTGGTCACGAGAAGACCACAACCGTTGTAATCAAAGAGTTTAGATGTAGAGTTAGATTTTACGCACGGTTCCTTTGTGTTAATCCGAAGCAGATGACGTGCATACTTTCCATGGCAACAGTAATGTGCCGCGACAAAGACAAGAAAGATGCTACCCGTGCTTTCGGTGTAAACCGTTTGTGCCAACTCTATACGTAGTACATATATGTAAACTCTTTGGTTGTAACGCTGGCGTAACGTCGCGGTAATCAAATAATAATTTTAGTGGTGATGGAGTCCTGTGTTATGTTTAATAAAATATGTTACTAAATTAAATTAAAATCCTAAATGAAATTATTATGAATTACAGCATTGATTTCGAAATCTTAACCATTAGTCTCTAAAACAAGTACCTAAACTTGAAACACAAGGCAAATGGTCTTGGGCTACTTTTCCACCAGAGATGTGTTATGCTACGCTGTTATGGATGCTGTTCATACGTGGAAACGGTCATATAGTCCGACCATAGCTTTCGCATCCACGCAGCTTAGCTGCATAAAACACGTCTGGTGAAAAAGCATCCCAGAAACGAAAAGTCTCAACCAACATCTTAAGCGACTTTAGCTAGACTGTGGATTAATAGTTGGATGCAAAAGACATTTATAAACAAAGCGCATCATCCGTTTCCTCACGCTGCAACCCAAATTACCCGTAGATTAGACTTTGCCCCACTGCTAGAGGCGATGTTATAGGTTTTATGTTTTTTGAGTAGATATTTTTATATCCTCTATCAGTTTTGTAAAAATGTACATAGTCATCATCTATAAATCTAGATCTAGAATCTAGAAAATGATTAAAAGCTAAGTCTCAATTAATGACTTAATGAATTGAGAAAACTAGCTTGTTTTAGAAAAAAAAAACAAAATAATCAGTCAACTAAAATATTAAATCTTTATTTGTTCGTAAAAGTTAAAGTCACATAATATTGGAAAAAATATTGTAAAAATATAAATGCAATACATGCTATCTTAAAGGAACTATCTATTACACAAAGAATAGATCCGTGTTCGTATCACAAAATGAGTGAATAAAATATATATCGGTGGAAATTCCGCAAACAACACTAACTAGCTGCAAACTAAACAACCCTTGTACTTTAGATGCCAGGTAGCTGATATGATACTCACATAATTATAAACACACGATACATAGAAACACTAGAATATAAGACAAATGTTTGTATTTTATACATTTCACAAATACATATTTGTATTGGGTGGGAATCAAATCCACAACTTACCCCTCTGCAATCAAATTTATTCCCCTGGTATCACATCTATAGTAAAGTTTTCACTTTACGTCACACTATTACGTTTTACTTTGTTTTTCATGAAATTAATCTAGATATTTTACTCATTCCACTACAATAACCAAAATTTCAAATCCCAATTCACTGATAAACAGAGCTAGATTAGCCCAGTGTCTATAAAATTGGCCTTAAACCGTTTACAAAACGTTTGTCTCGTTGGAAATGTTCGTATTAATTAAGAATGTTCGTTTTGCGAACACTACAGCCGATCGGGAGCACTTCGCTCGTGACGGTAGGGCTACCACAGTTTACAAGTAAACTCAGAAAAAAAGTTTTAGAGCTTAGAGGTAAAGAAAAAAAAATGGCGTATAAAAAATAGTATATTTTAAATAAACATTCATTATCAAATAACTATAATACGATAAATCAAGAACAAAGACGGTGCAATGTAATTTTAATCTAGTGTCTGTTGCTATGCTGGTAATAACAATCTAGGCTCTATGGACCTATGGTCCAATTCTGAGCATTGAAGAGCTACAAAAAAAAAAAAGCTGACTTCAATTTAAAATTAAATTCAGACACTGGACTAAATTTCATAACAATCTATCACTATGTCGTCTAAATACATGAAATCAAAATTTAGTATTTTGTTCATATTTCAAAAAGCACCTCACGGATTTTGATAGAATTTATGTGGAACTTCTGAATTTGGACCTACCAACAAAAAAAAAACCATCAAAATTGATTCACAATTGGCGGCGTAATCGCGTAACACACATAAAAAATATCAAGCACCCGAATTGATAATATTCTCTTTTTTTGAAATAGGTTAAAAAGAAAGGAAATTAGAGAACATTTTTTATTATTTATTATGTATGTTTATCTGTACGTATCTAGGCTGCACGCCACGTTATAAATAGTTATCTAAATGTATTGAAATTCGTTAAAATAATAGTTTATATTTCAAGGTGGATACACAATATACAAGCCACGTTTTATCGCCAAATTAAGTGTGTTTTTTTGGGAGAGGGGATGAAAATTAAACAGTATTTGTTTACAATTACTGTTTACTGTGTATATTGTAAAATAAAATTGTAATTGGTGTTCAATTTCTAAGTTCAGAAAAAATACAAGAGCTAAAATGGTTATTACGGATAAGGGGAAATGAATTGAATTAACAGTCAGATTGAAATGCACGATTCGGTCTGACAACATCTGTAGTATTAGACAAAATCAAAGTTTCCGAAGATCAACCAAGGTGAGGCAACCCTAACTTTCGGTTCCACGAAATTCATTAATTAATTTAAAACATTCATGCTTAATTATCGAACTCTTCAATTAAAATCCCCTTTTAATTTGTTGCTTTATTTACTCAACTACACTCGTTAAGTTAAATGCAAATATCGGACTTTTTACCACAATATCTACATGCCAGCATATCAATGGTTTGTCGGATATTAAAACGATTGACCGAATAATTATTTATTATCGACAAGTAATGAGTTGATTGCATTTATTTATCAGGTTTTGTAGTTTTTACAGAATTATCTGAAAGTAACTAATTTTGTACTGATTTTTTGTGGCCCATAATTGGTTTTTGTAACTTTCATTTCACTTGCAATGTTTTTACGTACATTTGGGTAAATATTTACAAATTGTTTAATTTCTTTTTTTCTATTCTTTGTGAACTATTTTGTTTTCTAGTGCATAATCTAGATAACAATTAACATTACTGTTAGTACTGACTGTAGTTTTAATAATTTTCGTAACCAACTCTGTGGTGTATCGTGTTTTATGTGAAACGATTGATTGTTTAATTTATGCGTGATAACATTGATGCTCGTGCGTTATTACCGCACCTTAGCCACTCATAGTGTGTTAACAAATTCTTACCTAAGATAACTCGAAGTTCAAGTGAAACTGATGACTTTGTGGCGTGAAAATCCGATCTCACTATTGTGAGGTTGTAGATTTGAAACTCTTCTGTTGTGCTCTGAGAATACGAGTATTTCTATTTGAAGAAGATCAACAGATTTGTTGTCCCCACTAGCTTAAATGGTTAATGTAACCATCGTGAAGAAACCGACGTGTTCCATGGAAGACATTTCGACGATATCCGTCTTCCACTGACCCGCACTTGGTCAGTGTGGGTTTTGGCCTTGACTTTTTTTGTGATACAAGGCCTCGAGTCCCAGCAGTGGGAACAGAATTTCGGATGCTTATGCGGATGCTATTCGGTTGCGTTTGTTTTCAGGATTTTTATGACTAGCACGAAACTGACCAAATTGACAAACTTTTGAATTTTTATTTCGTTTTTGTCAGTTTCAGTTAATTGGTCCTTTATTGTCAATTTTCAATTTGAAACGAGCTCCATAAATGATTTTATTTTGAGTACCAAATTGCGAAATACTCATTAACTACTATCGGAGTAAGCTATGCGGACTCTACTATAGTAGACGGCTTTGTTCAATCGGTGTGCAATATATTGCACAAAGATTGAACAAAGCCGTCATGTCATGGTCATATTGGAACTTTTGTCACAAAAAAAAATTAAAATACTTTTTTAACAGACTTTCAAAAAGAAGTTGTTTCTCAATTCGGTTGCATGTTTTTTTGTATGTATGATAGCTCTGCCAATTGAAAATCGATCTTGATGGTTGTTTTTTTTGGTAGATCATAGTTCAGAGTTCCATGTACATTTTATCAAAATCGGTGGGACGACTTTAGAAATATGAACCAAAAACAAAAATTTAGTTTTATTTATCTGGACGACGTAGTGAGTTTCTTATGAAATTAGGTAGAATATCTGAATTTCCTTTAAAATTGAAGTTGATTTTGTAATCAACAAATATAATAGAGAGATGGGACGATTAAGTCTAGTGTTTAATTGTAAGCAACATGGCTATATGTAACAATAGAGCTATTCGAACATAAGGAGTAACAGCATAATGATCTTCATCAAGAATTAATAATTTGAAATGAACGGCCAAATGTGGCCGACGATTTTAGTACGACGCGACGTTGTGGCGCAGAAATTTGGGAGATAAGGAGTTAAAATATAATTGGTTAGCGTTAAGAAATATAGCAAAAGTGCAGTATTCACCCAAACGGTAGAGAGTCCTACCACTTTAATAAATTAGAAATATACTCTACTGTACTGTAGCAGAAAAAAACAACTCTTCAAATTTGATCTAAATCATAGCAAATTCAAGGAGATAATCTATACTAATATTATTTAAGCTGAAGAATTTATTTGTTTGAACACGCTAACGTCAGGAATTACTAGAGCGATTTCAGATCTTTTATCGTTGGATATGTTCGTGATGCCAGTACGAGGCTAGTTTTTCAGGCTACGATAGCAAGCTAGTGTTAGTAAGCTAGCAAGCTACTTCTGGCTTCGAGTAGACAGCGCTAGGTAACGCCAGAAGTACTAGTTACCTTAATATTTATTTCGCGCGGACGAAGTCGCGGGTAAAAGTTAGTAATTTATAAAATTCTTTTAAAATGCTGTTTCTAAGCATAGGAAAACATTTAGCAGAATATTAATTGTACAACATTTGTGAGAATAATGCTTTTAAGTGATACATTAATTACTTGCACAAGTAAATACAGACCTGGTAAATATGTACATACGAGTACTTGTAAGTATTTTGATGTTAGTAGCATTGTCTATGAGTATTTCATCCTCAAGTTGCCAATATCAGCTGTAAGTGTGAAAATGCTATCAAAAATATCAATCCAAAGCCGCAAACGGTCGAACAACTCTTAACGATACAAAAAGAGAAAACGGCGTCTTGTAACAAAAAGAAATTCCTAGTAATGTGCCATTAGACGCAATAATGGACAAGTCGAACCAGAAACTACAAAGGCGCAGTCGTTTCGCGCCTACGCGACGAATCAGAAACTTTTAATGGTTTTCGTCAGCAATCTGTCTGTCCAGACTTGTACAAGCTTCGGTTACAAAGTCGAGTAATACCACACTTGAACTGAAATTCTATATGACTCTGGAGTACTGGGGTAAAGGTCTACAGAATTCTTGGTCATTATATCTAGAGAAATTCATGTTTATGTCAAAGAATGTTATTATTTTACTTATTTTATTATTTAAGTGTATAATATTTATATTTATTGAAATATATTATGATTTAAACCTCTTGTCATTTAAAAACGTAACCATTATCTGCTAGGCCTCATGAGTCAGTTAGTAAGTCTGCCTGCGAAGACGAGGGTCGTGGATTCCCACCCATTGCAAATGTTTGTGTGAGGAATTCGAATATTTGTTTTACCAAACGTTGAGATTCCATCGAGACCTGGGCAGAGCTTCAGTCTCTCCAGCGATGCCGCATCGACTATCGCTATATCGAAGTGTGAAGTGTACAGCAAAGCCACAATGTCTGTCTGATTACAGGACCAGTGCACAAAACATAGCCAGCTGCAGAAAGGCGTGAGACAGGGAGATGTTATATCTCCGAAACTGTTCACTGCCGCGCTGGAAGATGTTTTCAAGCTACTAGACTGGAACGCATATGGCATCAATATCAACGGCGAATGCATCACTCACCTTCGGTTTGTCGACGACATAGTCATTGTGCCGGAGTCGCTGGAGGACCTCGGTGCTATGCTCAGGGACCTCAGTAGAGTATCCCAACAGGTAGGTTTGAGGATGAATATGGACAAGACGAAGGTCATGTCAAATGTTCATGTCTCACCTGTACCGGTTATTGTTGGGAATACCACACTCGAAGTTGTTGAAGATCAAATTAGGTAGATCCAACTTCGACAATGGGGTCCAGCGAAGGATCCAACTCGGATGGGTAGCGTTCGGGAAACTTCGGCACATCTTTGAGTCCAAGATACCCCAATGCATAAAGACGAAAGTCTTTAACCAGTGCGTGTTGCCAGTGATGTCTTATGGAACTGAGACGTGGTCCTTCACTGTGGGCTTCATAACGAAGCTCAAAGTCACACAGCGAGCTATGGAGAGAGCTATGCTCGGAGTCTCTTTGTGTGACAGAATCCGTAATGAGGATATTCGCAAAAGAACGAAAGTGGCCGACATAGCTCAAAGAGTAAGCAAGCTGAAGTGGCAATGGGCAGGCCACATCGCTCGCAGAACTGACAACCGATGGGGAAGAAAAGTTCTCGAGTGGCGACCACGAACCGGAAGACGCAGTGTTGGACGGCCTCCCACTAGATGGACATATGACCTCACAAAGGTCGCTGGAAACCGCTGGTTGCAGGTTGCGCAGAACCGTTCGTTGTGGAATTCTAGGGGGAAGGCCTATGTTCAGCAGTGGACGTCTTGCGGCTGAGGATGATGATGATGATCATTTTTGTTTATTTAATTATCGATCGCATCTCCTCTAATGTTAATATTTGCTATGAAACGATGCCACTTTTTTGGACTATTAGCAGTTCAATAGAAAAAGGCAATGAGGTATTAGATCACGTTGATTAGCTGCAGCCGCTCCGTAATGTATTAAGTAATTAATCGATAAACTTGATTGATCTTTCAGGCAATGTTCAAGAACAAAAACTGACCGCTTTAAGAGAGAAAAAAAGATTTCAGTACGGTGTAATACGGTGTCGGCCATCACAAATGTCTACACCTCTCTCGTTATCGAGCCAACTTTCCACCTGGCCACTTTCGATAACACGATAAAATGTCGAGTTACCGTCGAGTTGCTGCTCTGTTTATTTTAGGATCGGCTTCAGCACACGGTATTCGAGATATTAAGCGATAACCTACATACAAAGACCCTGGATTTAAATCCTAACGCATTTATAATTGTACGAGTTATCCTGCAATTACAAATGAGATAATAGTGAAATAACTTCCTTGAAATCCCGGTATTGCTCTCTCTTTACAGTGAGACAATTTTGAAACACAGAGCAAGTAGCAACTTCACAAGAATAAAAAAGTAAGAAGGTGCTAGAAACTCTTCTAGAAAGAAAAAAGTGGTAGGAGTGGAACAAAACTCATCCTTGGTCTAGTTAAGGTCATTTAAAATACTGTTTTCGGTTTAAATGCTAGCTTTCTGCAGTTATCCTCGACAAGGATTCTAGGAGTGGCTGTTACGATAGTTAATTAAAAGTTTAATTGCGTATATCAAAAATTGTAGGACACTGTAGTTAAAATATTATGTGCGGAAAGTTTTGCACTTGACTGCCATGATATTTGTATTGATATTTGCAATAAGAAATTAAATAAAACTATGCTTTTAAGGGTATCAAACTTTTGTTCATCTGATTCGATGGCGGGGTTCTACCACTTTCTTACTTCTTTACTCTGAAGAAGAAGCTACTATTTTATGTTTAAATAATCTCACTAAAAGAGGAATTCAAGGAAGTCATTACACTATTTTTGCAGATAAACCCTTGATCCCAAACACTATAATAACACTATAATCTATTAGATTTGTTAACTTAAATCTAAATGACTAACCTAATACTATGACAATTATGAAATGTTCTCCAGTTTTCTTTATTGGTATTTCTTCGAGGTTTTTGCGAATGGTGGACTAAAACAGCATAGATATTGTTTACAAGGCATAAATAGAGGAACGAGCTTGTAGAGCTAGCGTAAGCTCGTTTGCCTGCGGTTAGGCTGTGGTCTAAGATATAAGAGTAGCAGTTTGACTGGCTGGGGTTTTATGTTGTTGTAGATCATGCTACAAAGGCTTGCATCTTAAGCCCACTTTAAGTTCCCATAGCTGGAACTCGGAGCCTTATATCGTAATGCGAGAGTCAAGGTCATAATCCCAACACGCTGGTCACGACTGGGTTGTCGGATGAGACAAAACATATACATACACAAGAGATTTTTTTTTTAATTAAAGAATGACGAGACGAGCAGGACATGTGCCTGATGGTAAGCAGGCATGTTGCTTGCCACATAACAGCACAGTGACACGCAGCTATTGGAACATAAAGAACCCAAATCATTACCTAGCACTGCACTGCGCTCGTCACCCAGAGATCTAAGATGTTATTTCTCTAAGCCCTGTAATTTCTCTGGAAACATTGCCCTTCAAACCGGAACACAGTAATGTTTGCACATTGCTGCTTGGCGGTAGAATAACTGGCAAAGGTGTGGTACTTCCCCAGGCGGACTCTGCTAAGAGTCTTACCACTACAGATATCAAATACAAGATATCAAACGGCTCATGTCGATTTCCTAAAACTGTGTTTTCTTTTACTAGTAGTGCTAGTGGACGTATTAAATTGGTACATCTGCTTGAGTTTAAATTCACGAGAAACTTACTTCAGATTAATACTACAGGCCCGTGAACAAAATGTATGGGTCAAATGAACCACCAGGAGACCTATGTAAGATGATAGAAGGGTATAAAATAATAAGATTCAGCACTATCCCGTCACTTGACAGCTGTCCAACTGAGTGCAATTGAAGATAGGGGGTTGCAGATCTCGATCATTTTTCCTTGTAACATGATTTTTGGACGGTGTTGCCGATTAATGGATTAGAAGAGGTATTGATACTAAAATACTGTAAATTTAAATTTTATTGTTATTTTTGTCGGAAAATGTTTTTATTTTACAATGAAATGTACACCATCAGTTTTAACAACATGATTGACCAAAAAAACCCCACACTTATATTGTTTGTATGTAGAGGTAAAGTTTGATACTATTTTATGTAGAGCCGCTTTTCATAACGCTACTCTCTTATGTCGTGGAGTAGTTGTTGAAATTTACATGCCGAACGAGTGGCGCGGATGGGTCTCTGTCCCGCCAGCTTTTCCTTCGGGCCTCCGACTGAATGGACACATATTTCTAATGGTCTAAATGATGTCACTGGAAACTAGTGTTTCATGTATTGAGGTTTATTTATAGGATTTTGTGTGTGAATCATTCACAAAACATGGATAAACAGAAGTTACAGTTTATAAAGTAAAAACTTCTATGATTTTTGTTAAACTTTTGGGTTACACAAAACCATAGAACTCGCGTCATCGCCGCTGAATGTTATCCATGAGATATATTATGTACCTACGTATACTGTGTGTTTACGGTATTGTAAACAATTGTAAGTTTTCACTTCTATCGGCAGTCTTTACAACTGCTATTTCTTCTACTGTAGTTATGCAATGTAATTTCTTCAAATGGATTAAATGTTGTAGATTACTGTTGAAAATCCTCCATAAATGTATAAAAAATGGTTGTCTGTAAAATCGGTTGGCTTTCGGACGATAGTTTAACGTGACACCGTCACAACAAAACATTGATAGATGTAAGCGTACAATGAGCGTAACGGGATATAACGGGACACTTTTTCGTGCATGCGGCCAGCGTTCATCGATTTATTAGGCGTTGTCACGTCAATAATTATGTTAAATTTGACCTTGGTTTTATTTGGATTCCAACGTATCACAATTATGAAATCACACGTACTAGCTTTCAGGCTATCACGACTTTTTTATGTAGCAAATAGTTTGTACGTCAAGAATATTTTGTCAAGCATATTTTTCCTTCTTCATATTATACTCACAAAAAACAAGGGCGTATTTATCTAAACCTACAGAAATATCTCGTCTTCCTAGGGAGTTGATAGGCAACTCGTAAAGCGTTGTTGAAGGAATCTCAGGAGAGTCTCCATAAATATATTATTACTTTCGTTGTTAACCAACGTACTATTGAGGCCAAACTTAAACAAAGTTGCGGGATCATCCTACAAATATCATAAATGCGAAAGTTTGACTGGTTGTTTAGATGTTTATTACTCAATTAGTACATCGCAATGCCTGAACATCTTGAGTCGAAATTTGAAAAAGTGGTCTATAGTCAGGAATTAAAAAAAAGCCGTTATTTTCCAGTACTCTTAAATAAGTCTCTAAATAGACATTGTATATATAAATTTCATTTGCTATTATCATAAGGTATGGGCCTTTCCTCGGGTGAAGGCCTCCAGTTGCTTCCAATTTTCCCTGTCACTCGCTGTATTATGCCAACAACAGAGTGGCAACAAACTCCTTAAACATTACATTCAGAACTGCGATCTAAAACAAATTTAGTGAACATTATGACAGCCAGGAATAGCACAAAGTTTATTTTATATCGCGGCAAAATACTAGCAGCGCTCAGTAGTCTCATCATAAGTGAAAATATCGGGTTTTGTTACTAGTTTTACCGATGAAGGAAAACATCGTGAAGAAACCGATCTTCCAAGAAATACATCTTTCGAGGACATGTGTCATGAGCTAACCCTTAAACCCTCTACACACGAGCCCTAAAATCAGAGGAAAATACGTAAAATCACCAATCATATGGTGCGATGTAGGCTCCTGGCTCCTCCCCACTACTTTTACGTCATTTCCTCTGATTTTAGGACTCGTGTGTGGAGCGTTTTACTTGGTCAGCGTGTAATTAATCCTTTCCTTCTGAGGGTAGGTTCCGATTCCCTCAGTGAAAACATCGCTCTAAACTTATTCTGGTGATTTTACGTAGATTTTCGTAGTTTATTTTCCTATGCATTTAACATTTGACTTTTTTAATTAACTTTGTAATTTTCGGGTTGAAGTCATCTAAAGCAAGTAGTAGGATTCTTTGCTGAGCCTGTCAGGGGAAGTACTGCGGTACTACCCCTTGCCCCTTCCCTTGGCCACATTTGCCATTTATTCTACCGGTAAGCAGTAATGTGAAAACATTACTGTGTTAATCTGCAAGCTTTTTTTTCTTTATAAGATATTGTATTAGCATTATGGTTTGTTGTTAATTTGTAGTCTAATAATTATTACATTATTAGTGTTGAGTATTACATTACTATATTATTATCTACTTATTATTATCATTGCTCCGGTTAGAAGGGTAAAGTTTCCAGTGAAATTACAGGGCCTAGAGATAAAACATGATATATATCTAAGTGACGAGCGCAGTCTACTACAGTGCTAGGCAATGCGGACTATTCATGTTCCAATAGCTGTGTGTCACTGTGTTGTTACGGGCAGGCGTGTTGATTACCATTAGGTATATGCCTTGGTTGTCTCTTCACTCGAGACTATGAAGAAAGAGACATCAAATTTATCTAATTCCAATTATGAAATTCTACTTATGATATAATTAAACCGTTTCTGGAAGGTTTATTGAAAGTCATAACATTATGTCCATAATGGGAAGAGCTTTTAATCTATTATATTTATCTCTAAATATCAAAAGCTATATATAAAAGCCACAGCAAAGCGTGGCAGGGTACAGCTGGTATATTACATATATATTTTTTCGCACGTGTGAGTCTAAAATTGTATATATTGCCATATTACATTCTAAATACGCCTTCCGAATAGAGCTTAATTTAAATACTAAACCTGTTTAGGTAATGCCTAACAATTAGGGTAGGGAAGGGTAAGAATGAATTTAAATATTTATGATGTTTAGTGGCCGTGACTTTAGTTTGCTTGATGAACAATAATACCTAACTGGCATAAAATGTACGCCGGTTTTAAACTACGGAATAAATACTTTACTTTAAACGTAATAAATACACTCAAAGGCAAAGGACATCATTAATTTGAAATTGTATAATTTACAAGTAAAAAGTCGATTCTTATTTGCTCAAAACTCTACATGGTTCCAACACATTTCCCTGGAAATGCGTGGAAAGCCCGTCCATCATCCTGTATCTATCAAGAAGTATCTACTCAGGCAACGCATTTCAAAGTTTATATCTTCTTATTACGAAAATAGAGTCGAGTCTTTTCGTCCAAGTCTTTGAAAATCAACACCGAAACGATTATGTTTCGAGCTACGCGCAGTTGTACGATTATGTATAAAACGCTTGCACGTTTGAGTATTTTTTCAAATGTAGATGTGCTATTTTGTTATCACCACTAGCTTTAATGTTGAAAGAAAACTTCACGAGGAAACCGGTCTGTTGTGTGACTAGAGAGGAATTTTTAGAGAACTTTCTTCCACCTTTTTTTTTTTATAATTATAATATATAATTAATAATGATATATCAGGTATTAATAAACAATTCGCTCTTTAAACCTCACTAAGGCGGTCTCAATAAACTTTCACTTGACCAGCTTAATGGTTGACTTTAACTCTCTCTGTAAATGATTCTTAATTCGTCGTGATTTTTCGGGCGCGTCATAACGGCTGTAGTGTAGAAGACACCGCCCCCTCCCGGCCCAGAGCCTTCCACTACGGCCTTATTTATGTCCCTGATGGCCATTTGTAGGTTGAACTCTCGGATGGTCTCCGGTGATGTGTAGAAGATTCCTCTAGATTCGTAAAAGATTTCGATAAATTCTGTATAACAATTTAAAATACCGAACGTTCAAAGATCACATCTATTAATAGTGTTGCTCCAATTCAATCTTCGAACCGGGACCAAAACTGTTTAATTTTATAAATGTAACATTCAATTTCGAGCTAATCTCGCCAAAAAGCAACTGTATCCTGTTTGTCACTTAAATTTCAGTAATCGCCCCCGCGTCGCTTCCGCGTTCCGACTGGTGGGTCAGATTTGCATTTAAAGCGGGCGCACACTATCACCCGGGACGTTATCTCGGTGAGTCGTTTCCTGGCGCTCGATTTTCAAAACAATCTGGAAAGATACTCGCTTATGAAGAGATTTACATGCGTATGATTATTCAAGATAGGTAATGGTCAAAAAAGTATAACAGAAAACTTGTGGGTGTAAGTTAAGGATAATAGTTTTACGTAGATAAATAGAGGAAGAGATAGAGTGAGAGTGCAACAGAGATTAGATTGTGTGGGAATAGTTCATTCTGCTAATAATATATTAAGTTGTTTTTCTTTCAAACTAAAAAATAGTCAATTTTTATCGCTGGAAAATTACGGGAACGTGAACTACGCTGACAAAACCCCGGAACGTTGCTCTGAATGATAATGCTAATGATGATGTGGGGCGCTTTACAACTAGAGGGAGTGACGATTTACGGTAAAACTCTGATGAGGATTTGAGATATAAAACTGAAGCTAGGGCTTTGCATATTGTTGTGAATGCTTATGCCCAGCAACGGGCGAATATATGTAGGTTGATTATGATGATGAATTTGAATATCTGAGAAAAGATTGCAAAAAGACAGCTGGGTAGCATGTTATTCGGGAGATGTTTTTCATCGAAGTAGTATAGGATTTGTTAGTTTTGTGACTACGTGGTCGGATGTTCATAAAACTGGCCAAAAATGTCATTACCGTCTATAACCATTCGTTCCAGAGATTAGCTAGTGAAAACCGACAGAAGATATACAGACAAATTTTTTTTTTCGTTTTTTGTGTATAGGTAGGTAGGTAGGTAGGCTTTAATTACAAACAAACACTTTGATTTAATCTATATTTTGAGCAAATACAATGTGATGGTTGTAAAAAAATATAATTGAGATGTGTCAATTTGTTTTTGATTATGTTTTTCATTTTCTCTGTTTTAATTTATTTATCATTTTTTGACGTGGCAACGTCTTATGAATTGGTTTGCCGGGTGACACTTCAAGAAACTGCGTTACGCTCCGCTCACGTTATGCGCTCACAACGAGAGCGAGTGAGAGGCACGCGTCCCTTCCGTAAAATTATTTTACCACTCAAAGTCGTTGTCACGTAAAACTTTCGCCCGTATACCGACTTTACAGGCAACCAATTTTTTTTTGTTTCGTATATGAATACGAATATGAATAGAAGAAGTGGACAAGTTGCGATGGGATATCATGGGGTTATCCGAAGTCCGTAGACAGGGCGAGGACAGGATAACCCTCGAATCTGGCAACTTGTTCTACTACCGGGAGGGAGATCAACAATCCCAAGGGGGTGTCGGGTTTATCGTCCGCAAGTCTCTCGTCAACAACGTGATAATGATCGAGAGTGTGTCGAACAGGGTGGTATACCTTGTACTTAAAATTAGCGACCGGTATTCATTGAAGGTCATACAAGTATACGCACCGACCTCGACACATCCCGACGAAGAGGTTGAGGCCATGTATGAGGACATCTCCAAAGCCATACATGTCTCGCCAACACATTTCACAGTTGTGATGGGAGACTTCAACGCGAAACTGGGCAAACGTAGCGGTGATGAGTTGAGAGTGGGGAATTTCGGATATGGGCAGCGGAACCCAAGAGGGCAACGTCTAGCGGATTTCTTGGAAAGGGAGAGCCTCTTTATGATGAACTCCTTTTTCAAGAAACAACCACAAAGAAAGTGGACCTGGATTAGCCCTGACGGTTCCACAAAAAATGAGATCGACTTCATTATGACGACTAAACGGCAAATATTCAGCGATGTCTCTGTGATCAGCAGGGTTAAGACCGGCAGCGATCACCGTATTGTAAGAGGCACGCTGAATCTAAACATTAAGCTCGAAAGATCACGTCTAATGAAGTCCACGCTCCGACCAAATTATGCTCAGATCGAAGATCCCGATAACTTTCAACTCGAACTTCAAAATCGCTTCGAATCCTTAGATGAGTGCGTAACGGCGGACGAAATAAATGACAGGCTAGTGGAAACTGTTCATGCTGTTGGCAGAAAATTTTATAAGAGCCGACGCCAAAACAGAACCCAAAAGCTCTCCGATCAAACTCTAGATCTTATGGCGGTCAGACGAGATATGCGGTTACAGTCTTCGGTCGACATGACGGTATACAGACGGCTCAATAGACAGATCTCTACTTGTGTGCGACGCGACATACGCTGCTTCAATACTTCGAGTATTGAAGAGGCGATCAAGCAGAACAAAGGCTCAAAAGTGTTCGCAAGAAATCTGTCTCTTGGGCAAAGTCAGCTGGCCAAACTGAAGACCGATAGTGGTAACGTTGTCTCGTCGAAGCCTGAGATTTTGGAGGAGATTGAGAGGTTCTATGAACAGTTATACACCTCTACGCAAGCACAACCTGTCGTTAGCATGGCAAAGACCCCAGAGCCAAGCTGACCCGACACTTTACCGAAGATATCCCAGAAGTCAGCCTGTATGAGATTAGGATGGCCTCAAACAACTTAAAACAACAAAGCACCTGGCGACGACGGAATTACGACTGAGCTTCTGAGAGCGGGTGGAAAACCGGTACTTAAAGTCCTCCAGAAGCTGTTCGATTCCGTCATACTTGACGGTAGTACGCCAGAAGCGTGGAGCAGAAGTGTGGTGGTGCTCTTCTTCAAAAAGGTGACAACACCTTGTTGAAGAACTACAGACCCATCTCACTTCTGAGCCACGTTTATAAGTTGTTTTCGAGGGTAATCACGAATCGTCTCGCACGCAGGTTTGACGACTTCCAGCCACCCGAACAAGCCGGTTTCCGAAAAGGCTATAGTACCATAGACCACATTCATGCGCTTCGGCAGATTATACAGAAAACCGAGGAGTATAATCGGCCACTATGTATAGCGTATGTGGACTATGAGAAAGCCTTCGATTCCATCGAGACCTGGGCAGTGCTTCAGTCTCCAGCGATGCCGCATCGACTATCGCTATATCGAAGTGTTGAAGTGTATTTACAGCAAAGCCACAATGTCTGTCCGATTACAGGACCAGTGCACAAAACATATCCAGCTACAGAAAGGCGTGAGACAGGGAGATGTTATATCTCCGAAACTGTTCACTGCCGCGCTGGAAGATGTTTTCAAGCTACTGGACTGGAACGGATATGGCATCAATATCAACGGCGAATGCATCACTCACCTTCGGTTTGCCGACGACATAGTCATTGTGGCGGAGTCGATGGAGGACCTCGGTGCTATGCTCAGGGACCTCAGTAGAGTATCCCAACAGGTAGGTTTGAGGATGAATATGGACAAGACGAAGGTCATGTCAAATGTTCATGTCTCACCTGTACCGGTTATTGTTGGGAATACCACACTCAAGTTGTTGACGAATACGTCTACCTGGGTCAAAAGATCCAATTAGGTAGATCCAACTTCGACAAAGAGGTCCAGCGAAGGATCCAACTCGGATGGGCAGCGTTCGGGAAACTTCGGCACATCTTTGAGTCCAAAATACCCCAATGCCTAAAGACGAAAGTCTTTAACCAGTGCGTGTTGCCAGTGATGACTTATGGAACTGAGACGTGGTCCTTCACTGTTGGTCTCATAACGAAGCTCAAAGTCACACAGCGAGCTATGGAGAGAGCTATGCTCGGAGTCTCTTTGCGCGACAGAATCCGTAATGAGGATATTCGCAAAAGAACGAAAGTGGCCGACATAGCTCAAAGAGTAAGCAAGCTGAAGTGGCAATGGGCAGGCCACATCGCTCGCAGAACTGACAACCGATGGGGAAAAAAGGTTCTTGAGTGGCGACCACGAACCGGGAGACGCAGTGTTGGACGGCCTCCCACTAGATGGACAGATGACCTCACAAAGGTCGCTGGAAACCGCTGGTTGCAGGTTGCGCAGGACCGTTCGTTATGGAAATCTAGGGGGGAGGCCTATGTTCAGCAGTGGACGTCTTGTGGCTGATGATGATGATGATGATATGAATAAAACTTTCACTCGATGGATTAAAAAATCACACCCGCGGTTTAATGCACCCGACGCCTCCTGACAAAAAGGTCTCGTAGAAAAATGGCGAAAACATTTTTTGGTAAGCTAGCAAGTAGCAAGGAACCCTTTTAGGAGCTCTATTAAAAGAAGAAAGATCTATTCTCGACGCCTTTGTGAGGTCGTTGCTGTTAGATAGAGAATAAGTGCTTACCTTTTTCTCAAAGAATGTAGGTCATTCAATGTTGTCGTGAAATGTAGGTTGCTGGTTTGAATAATGAAAGGTTTCTGTAGAATTACGTGCTTCATATTTATTGGTCGGGTTCGGAATGTTTTTACAAAATATCTGTTGAAACGTATTGTTTTGAAGATAAACATGTTTATGGAAAAATATATTTTCACGTGTTTTTTCACAATATAAATAATAAAATGAAAGATCTTGTTACCTATATGGTAAAAAGTTACGGCTGGTGTAATTGGGAGAACGGCAACTGCCAATCCGGAGCCCATGGTTTGAATCCCACGTGCACCATTGTCTTTTCGAAGTCATGAGCGTAATGTTATTTACTATAAAATGGTAAAGGAAATACATTGTGGGGAAATCTGCTTGACATAGAATTTTTAACTCTTCAAAGATATGTGAAGTCTGTCATTCATGCAATTTTGCCAGCGTGGCGGCCCCTGCCCCAGCAATAGGGACTTTAAGGACAGAGATATACAAATGTAGAAGTGCAGAACTTTAATATGCGTAAATTTCAAGGACTGTATTTGCGTATTTTTGCAAAACAACAAACTGTTAGATTGTTAACTTTTCAAGTGAAATAAGAACCCTTAAAAATATAATGCAAGTAATTTTATTGTTGATTGTTAATTAAAATAATTATATTCATCGATACACTGACTTAGTAAGAAATAAAACAGAATTTAATCTTTGTGTAAAAACTGAATAAATTATACTTGTATATTGAATTCAGATCAAAGCAAAAACAAATACAAAAAGCCATCACCAACACTGGCGTACTAAATAATAAAATAACGAAGAAACGAGATCAAAGTGCAGTGGTGGTATAAATTAGCAACAACTACACAAATTAGCAAAATATGGTATTCCGACTTGTACAGGAATGTTCTCACATTAATGGTTATGAAATAAAATGCCTCAAGGTTTAGCACATTTCGAGTTCGCTTGCAAGTAGTGTAACTTCAAAGCAGCTTACAAACGGACACCCCTAGACAACATTCGCTAATTCGCTTTGATGTCACCCCTCTTTCCCCACTCTCCCCTCACCCTTCCGTAACGAGAAAACGCGTCTTAAAACTTTAAACACGGGCGAGGTAAAATATTATTAAGCGTTCGCAACAATTTTCTAATACTTTTTTTAACGAGAAATTGTTTTCAAAGTTCTTTGAGTGGGTGTTTCTGAAAACGCCAACGTTTTCCGTTAACTTCAAAGCGGAATTTAATAACGGTTAAAACGTTCGAAATTTTTTAATGTTTAATTAACGTTTATTAACATAAAACCAAATAACAATTTGTAACTTTTAAATTATTCTTTTGAGCAGGTGCAGAATTGCCCATAAAATAATGCTTATTGACGTATTATTTTAATATTTTGAATCTATGATCGTTGATAAAACATACTTCCTACTAAAATTATGAATGTGAAACCATGTATGTGTGTGTGGATATTTATTGGTCTGGTATTACACATCGGCTACTTTTTATCCGGGTAAGATAACGGGATTGGGAAATAAGCGAGTGAAACCGCGGAATACTAGGAGAGTTTTATTTTCTATTTAATTATTTTAGGAAGGAAAGATACTGGCTTGATTTTCACTTGGGTTTCCAAAAAATATCAGTACTACCTACATAATTGTTTGTATTTGATTTCAAATCCCTATGTATACCACTGGCTTCTCTGTCTCACTGCTGGGACGGCATCAGTCCTGCGCAAATCAAGTACAAGTTACAAGAATAAGAATATATTTATTGCTCGCACTGCCTGAAACATAGGTCTTAAAATATATAAAAAATGTACAACAGTGTAGCCTTGAAGGACGTGCAACATTAACAAGTATACAAAGTAGGTACTGTCTTGTAATTCTGTTTTGTTTTCGATAACAAACATTATTTTGAACAGTTACATACTAAAATAGTTATCTACACATAGTCATCTTTCCCATCGTTAAAATACTCTTTTAAATCGTAGAATGCCTTTGTTAGGTGCCATTTTTTAAACTCTCTTTTGAATGTAGATCCATTCAAAAGTTTTATTATAGAGGAAACCTTATTAAAAATTTTGATAGCTGTGAAAAATGAGTTTTTGTGATAGAGTGCGTTATTTGTCTGTGGAACAAAATTTTTTTTTAATATTTAGTTCATCCTCCCATAGTTACAATATCGTCGACCTATCATGCTGGTGAATTTGATTTAATTTAAGTGTAATATTATCGCACTCTACGCTTTCATTTGAAGTATTTTGAATGCAAACAGTCCGAAAGTATTTGAACACCGGCCACAGGTATGCCAGTTGAAGAGCCAGCTTCGCAGAGTTTCAAACATTACTGTGGAAAACAAAATATGAACCACAAAGCGTGCTTGCGGCCGCTTTGCATCGTTTTCAATCTTCGTTATGAGAGTGCCCTATGGATAAAGACTGAGTAACCCAAAAATCATGAGTATAACAGAGAGAAAAGATTTTTTAACGGAATAGAGATAGTCGTGCACCTGATGCTAAACAACAAACCTTGCCATATGAACAGATGCGTCAACCATTGGAATATGAACAGTCCCAAGCATTGCTCAGGACTATGCTACTTTCAAAAATCCCGACAGTTTTGTTACCCAAAAATTTAAGGTAAAAACGTGATATATACAAAATTTAATATTTGTACCCTTTTGCGCTCATATTTTAAACAAAACACAGGGCTTAATCACGATCTAAATTACTATTAATTTATCTCGACGTTTTGGCAGCGTTACATGGTCACGAGAAGACTTACAAACCATTTTTACTACCAACTAACCCACAACATACCTTTGATATGGCTCTCATGTCGTTAACACTATATGCATTTGCTTGTTTTTATTTCAAATTAAAGAAAAAACAACAGCAAAACCATATTTATTCGCTTTAGTATAAAAGTTAGCCGGTCGAATGGCGGGTACATTCTTGTACCGTTCCATGTCTGCTGTTTTCGGTCCTCTCTCTGTAACCGCTCGCCATCCACAAAGCAATATCGCTGAAAGCTTATAACGTGTATTAACTGCAGGACATAACGCATTCCACCGGGAGCGTACCGCATAGATTATCATATTAAATTCTTTGAGAGCTGGACATATTTTAATTCTTTTTAGGTCATTTTAAACAATAACATTAGTTCTACAACCAGTTCATTAATAAATTACAATGTTCTTAATCTAATAAGGGTGATACTTGTGAGAATCGTGTCCAAAAAAGTTTTGGTGACACATCGATGTTGCCAGAATATATATGGTCTCGGAATAGTAATATGCGATAAGTAAGAGTCCAAACTGAAATGGTTCAAATGATTGTTAGCTATCATGGTGGTTAACTGCACTACATTTTTTAATGATATGGGATATTTCCATTGACATTACAGGGCATAGAGATAAAATAACTCATATCTCTGTGGCTGACGAGCACAGTATACTGCTAGGTAATGATTTGGACTTTTCATATTCCAATTGCTGCATGTCACTGTGCTGTTATGGGCTGGCATGTGGTTTACTATCAGGCAAATGTTCTGGTCGTCTCGTCACTCTACATAATAAAAAAAATACTGTAGTTATGATGGAACTATATTTAGGTGCAGTTTCATGCATCATGTTCCCAAGTAAACAAAAACACACGGTTTTACTCGTGACGTTTTGTATGAAACTACATCAAAGAGGATTCACTCTACTTAACCACGCTTAACATATTGTACTTAATATTACCTTTGTAATATTATGCTATTTTTTAGTTTAACAGAAAGTCACACAAAAGCCTCAGAGCTGTTGATAAGAACTCAGGTAACTAAGCAAAAGTTATTACAATCTCGGTCCTCATTATGTCAAGTTTCTAAGTAACACAACAGCATATTACATAATTTACAAGAACTGTTAACACAGTACACTTAATGCCCATCTCAAACGCTTAATTTAAAGCACTTAAGTAATTTTATCATGTTAAAGTTCTTGCAGTCTCAAAGAATCTACTTGGCACGTGCTTAACAACTCACTTATTGCATTACAGAACTAATTACAGTAGAATACCCCCATGAACTTAAGAAGTTATGCAAAGAGGTGCGATGTAAATGTAGCCAACTATTCGACTAGCATTGTCCGATATTCTTGTTACGACTCAATTATCTTCAGAAAGTAAGGAATACCAATTAACATCCTTTTATGCTGTCCTCAGTCGCTATAAAACGAGTTTTTCAATTTACAAAGTTATCGTTTCAATCGTCAAAATAGCCCAGAACAATTCTGATCTGTATTCTTTGTACAGCAAAGATCACGATTTGATATAGTTTTAAGGATTGTTGGAATTGTTATCGTGGTTTAAGAAGCGTAAGAACTGATGCACACTCATTTGCAAGTGTCCCCGACTAGATTACGTTTTGACATGGCTAACAAACAGAACCAGTTGAACGGGAGCCGCATGATCTATGCAACTTATTAATTTAAGATATAAGAGGATTTGCTACTTTGAAGTGCAATTTTTTTGCTTGTCTTTGCGAATGGTTGTGCTTTGATAACAAATATATCATCACATAGCACTCCTTATAGTCTATTATACCCCAACATGGAATTGCAGACCTCCTGGCTTGTGAGTAGCGGGGCAAAATGAATCCATACATTTAGAGCACTTGGAAGGAGACATCCAAAATAATCTTGAATTTTAACCGACTCCCAAAAAAGTTATCAATTCGGTTTTATATTTTTGTATGTATGTTGTGTAATTGTGAATCGATTTTAATGGTTCTTTTTTTGTTTGGTAGATCATATTTTAGCGGAAGTTTCATATAAAATTTTATCGAAATTGGTGTAACGGTTTGAAAATATGAACAAGAAACAGCTAAAATTTACTTTTGTTACCTCGATGACTTGCTTCCTATTGCATTTGGTGGTATGCCTGAATTTACTTTTAAATTAAAGTCGGTTTTTAAATTTTCGGAGAAAACCAATTTTTGAGAATATTTTGTATTATTTCTTATCTACACTAGGCACATCTGAATTATCCATAGACCTCAGATATATGTACATATATTACGATGATTTACTTATTTGCTTTATAACTTCTTTGTAAATATTGCCCTTCAACGAGACACACAGTAGAGTAATTGGAATTGTACTCTCCCAAGCGGAGTCAAAGTAATGGAAAGACGTGTTTAAATTCCAGAAGCACTAAAACAAAGAGTAAAGTAGTGACAGCATAAAAGCTTAGATTTCTACTGAGAGTGCTGATATAGAATAGCAATATAACCGTTCCACATAATAAGGTACAGTTGAGTACCTACATCGTCAAAATTATTGAAATTTTTGGTGTACATTTTTGAGGTTGTAAGTTTTATTTAGAGTAAGATTATATATATCCATGTAGTTCCCATTTCTGTCATTTCCCCGAAATAAAAAGCCCGCGAGCTATTTAAAATTATTATAACTGTATTACAAATTTCAACCTGATTCGTTTAGCTGTTTCGATGTGATTGAACAATCACCATCCAAACTTCCGTATAAATATAATATATTCAGTCTATAATATTAGTAGCATTAGTGCAATGGTTTTGAGCAAATTTTTATTTACCTACAGGGTTACATAGTACTTATAAGTGAAACTGAAACAAAGGCGTTGTTCTCGTCTTAATCCAAACTATGGGATGGGATATCGGGGATAATGATACAACACGGTTTTTGGCCAAGTAGGTAGATACAAACTACCTAAACTTGTACCGCTTTTAAACCTACACCCGTGTCACAAGTCTCGGGATCTACTGGGATTTCTCTCTCTGCACTATGGACCCGGCACCCGCACGGTGAATCCATGGAATGCTAAGAAGATCGTCTCTCTGTTTAAAGTACCGCGATGACGTCATGCAGATCACGTTAAGTTTCATTCGCCACTCGCCACCCAATCTTAACTTCACGGTTTTCTTCTATATACATTATGTCTATGGGCGAACTTTGTGGTATTTTCCTGGTCCTAATCTTTCTCTACCGCTGTGTTGCCATGGAATTCACACAATAAGTTGTAGAAGAACGGCCACAGCTACCATATCAAAACAAACTGGTATTTGTAGTTGTCGTGGAAATGATCAAGTGGTGAGGCTGCTATTCAAGCCCTACTAAACCTTTTAAATATATTTTGTGTTAAAGATACGATTCGGCTTCAGTGTCATTTTTTTTTACCTCAAATACTTACATTTATCTTATCAGCATCTAATGTTTTAATCGATGATGTTTTATTTGTAATAATTAATTTGAATTAAATGAAGCACGTTTGGTTTGTATTAGACGAAGAATACATAAATAAATTTATTTATATATAATCTTTTTACGTGCACATAATTTTGCCTTTTTGTAAATGACGTTACCAAGTATTTTTATGAAAATTTGGTTAGAATAAAAGCATTGAAAAAATATAAATAAGTGTTAGCTAACTACTTTTGTGCTGAAATGTACCTTGCAAGGCGGTAGTGCTGGCAAAGCAGGTGCCAACTCGGTCCCCATTCAATATGGTGCTATTGTACCATTATGGGTAATCGAGATACATTTAGATCTGGATGAGGTAGAAACGTCAAATTTATTATGAATATCGCCCTTTGCGAGGAAATAATATTAGAGTTTAACGTTTTGAATAAAGCTTAGATAAAGTGAGCATTTATAGCTTTCACTTTACAATAAAACTTATTTAACGATTGTACTATTAGGAATACTCTAACTACCAATAAATAAATAATGGTGAACAATTCACACACAACACCATCTGACCCCAAACTAAGCAAAGGTTTGTTAGGAGTAAAATTAGTAGACAAAGTGTTGTAATATTTTTATCGATAGCCGAAGCATGGAAGGTATCACTTATGGAATCTGATTATATAATTACATATTACGAAGAGTCTATAACTGCTGTCAAACATTTCAGATATGGTAATAACTTTTTCATGACTTACATTAAAATTTCATTGGGTCTAATTAATCTTTTTTCAACGTCACTAACATCCAGCATTGTTTTAATTGACTCTAGTCTCAAATAAGTATCTAGTTACATGTCTGCGATACATAACCATAGCATCAGCAGTACACTAAATGTTGACATTTCTGGGACTCGGTGCCTTCTTTCGCAAGGAAATAGTCAAGTCCATAATTCCACTGGCTCCGTGTGGGTTGACGAATGACACACGACCTCGACAGATTCCAGAAATATATCGCTGCCCTCCTATTGTTTTCTTTCATCATTAAAACCAGTGCTGATGACAGGCTTGTAAATCTGCACTTGGACAAATAAATCAGAGATGCAGGCTGGATTTGATCCTAAGACATCAAAATAGTGAATCAAACTTTTGGCCTCTCGGTACTACGGCGCACATGACTGCGGAATGGGTATTAGTACCCATTAAAGTATTGTTGCCTAATTAATAGCCTTCCTTTAAAACAGGAACAGATACACTTACCCCATTTCCACCTACGCCAGCTTGCTGTAGTAGAAAGTATAAACATAATATATATAGGGAAAAGTAGGTATAGTTACAGTGGCGCACGTTTAATGCGGTGCACCACTGATGTATTTACGACTCACGGTCCTGACGCGTCGTCCGACCGAGTAATTTAGTCACCATTATGACGCTTATACTGCGATTTAATTATTTAAAGTCGTATTTTTTGGTTATTTTGATTTTTAACAATTGAAAAGCAGGAATTTATGGAACAATATATCTGTTTTTTTTTGACTGACTAATTTATCTGTTATTGTGTTTTAAATTATCATGGTTATTCATCATTCTCGTATTTTTAATGTCTGGTTATGTACCGTGTTTAAATAGTGGAGCAGAGATATAGCTTTTGCCTGTTAATATAGTGCATGAAACTGCATCGAAATAACGGGGACTTGTTCCACTATTTCATAAAATAAATGTTGGTGTACATTTTACACGCAGCATGCTCTATGGTAGCCAGATAGCTGATATAATACATATATAATTGTAAAAACTACTTGTTATACATATTAACACCTAGACACAGACTAATATTTGTATTCATCACAAAAATATTTACAAATATTCCTTTGTTAATAATAGTTAGTGGATTGATGAACCGTGATAGTTTCAAATTGTTTTTAGAATTACTTTTTGAGCATTTTTAAATAAAACCAACCTCAAAAATATTACATCTTTCATCAAAAAATACATACCTACTAATGCTGATTTTTATCAACTTTTTATGGCAAATCGATGTCGTCGCTTATACCAAAGTTACTTCAAAGCCTATTTGAAATACATGCCTTTTTATCATTCCTATGATGTCATAAACAATTTTATGCATTGGGGTGCTGCAGATTAGATAGCTTTTCAAATGATATTCCGAACATGTTTTTGAAGTACCCTTTCCATAAATATTTTCAAGTATACTTACTTTTATTTTATTACTAGGTTGAAACATATTATTTTTGTTTATAGATACCATATAATTCAGGATCAATACTCATAAAATACGAGTATGTGTAAATAAAACCGAAACACTTATCTGAATACATATTGTGCACGTATTATCATTTATCCATATAATTATATTTATCCAGAGAAATTACAGGGCTTAGAGATATAAGATCGTAGATCTCTGGGTGACGATCGCAGTGAAGTGCTAGGTAATGATTTGGACTTTTCAAGTTCCAATAGCTGCGTGTCACTGTGCTGTTATGTGTCAGGCATGTTGCTTACCATCAGGCACATGGCCTGACCATCTGGCCACTCTTTAGGTATTTAAAAAATATATATATTATGTTTATAAAAACACAAAACAACACGAAATGTCTGTATACCAAACTGTGGTGGAAGCTAGCGAACTTTTCTTTGGTCTTTGACACAACAACATAATTGTAAAACACAAAATGTAAAAACCTAGTTTCACAGACGAATAAAAGTATCATTGAAAAGAAAAGTAGCGGTTATTTTCTACATCGCACTGACCACCATATGTGTCTGGGTGTTTCTATGTATAATAAGTATGTATTTAAAACTATATAAGTATTATATCAGCCATGTGGCTGCCATAGTACAAGCTATGCTTAGTTTAGGGTCAGATGGTGTTATGTGTGAATTGTCCACCAATATTTATTTATTTATTTATATATCAAACATTTATTCAAGGCACACCTGAGCCAAAACGCTGCGCTGTGCCAAAAAAATCCATGTCATGTCAAAGACTTTAGTGAAACAGTGGCTAGAAGCCGATATATTTTACTCATTCACTCATATTCATGCAAATACTGTAAATTTGACAATATAATACATGTATGTGGAACACATTTATAATTATTAAGTTTAATTTATAGTATTTTTTATCAAACACTGTTCACATTTTGGTGACGAGCGCATTACAGTGCTAGGTAATGATTTGGATTCTTCATGTTCCAATAGCTGCGTGTTACTGTACTGTTATGTGGCAGGCATGTTGCTTACCATCATTCACATAATATCCTACTTGTCTTGTCACTCTATACTAAAAAAAAATTTCAATTACAAAATACTAAAAAAAACATTAAAATACAGTATTTGAACCGGAAAAAGTACGAGTAGGAACGTATTCTATTTTTGCTGTCCATTGTTCAACTCATCATTGAATGTGGTTTGTCTTGCAATTGATATAAAATTACACTAATAAATATCTACGTTTTATAACAACAAAAAGGTAGTTAATAGGCGACTATTGTAACTTTACCCTTGGAAACTCAGTGACCGCTGCGAATTCCAGCAGGTAAAGTTGCTACGCGCGTTGTGGTCATACATCTTTTACAAGTGAAGAAAGGTTAGCGAATTAAACAAAGACCATCAGTTTTAAACCATATCAAATTACATAACGTAGTCGGCTCTTTAAGTAACTACCTTTATTGTCTGGTTCAGATTTTCATACACATTTTGACAAAGAAAAAATGGCTGAAAAAATAATGTTAATGAAAAAGTATGATAAAAGTAATCTATTATTATTCGATTATTTTCAAAACTCGAAATTAATCCACTGGTTTAAGACCTCTATATCCTCTATCCATAGGTACTAACAGCTCGATTAGCGTGAGTATAAGACAAGTATGTAAATTAATAAAAAACGTTTTACGCACGTTTTCGTGACGTTTTATCAACGTAAGTAGCTTATAACACCAAGATAGGTAACTATCGGAAAAACCCCACTGAGGCAACGCATTCCAAAACCTAGACATTCTTATTACAAAAAATGAGTCAAACTTCTTCGTTAGTGTCTTTGAAAGATCAACTATGAAACGTTGTCGATATTTCGAGCTACGAGTAGCCCGATACAAATTAAGCAAGGCAAGGTGGTATTAGACTATGAAGATTAGTTGCACACTCTCCGAAGATGCGATCTCAGTATTTTAAATGTAATTAATTCATATTTTTCAGAAAAACTCGCTGCTCCGTATGTTGTTTCGTCCAACCGATCGTCGAGAAACGGGATCCTATTTTTCTTGCACAAAAAATATACCTAGATAATTGATGATGTGATCCAAAGTTACCCGAGTTCGTAAAAGTTACTCGGTTCATATCTTTGTGGTTGTTTTTATCTCAGTAGCTTTGAAGTACCATCGGGCTTAGTACTTGTAACTTCGGCCACGCGCTGCCTTGCGGTCCAGTTTACGGGCCCTTTGTTTGGTTCGCTCGCGGCCTGTCATCAACCGTTAACCTACGCAGTAGCTTTGTTCATTTCACGGTGGTTTGGAGCCGTCCTTGCGACAACCCTAGTTATACTCGTATTAATTACAGCGACTCTACGGGATTGCTGATTTCATTACTAAGTACTTTTCTTTGATTGTACTGCCCACTGTATGTAAACACTGCCCACGCGTCTGCAGACACGTCAAACTAATACACCCGTAGTATAAAAAAATATACCTAATACGACGAAATGCTAAATTGAGCAAACTACACTTGTCATTACTACATCATGTGTGTTGTACATTTTATGAGACAAGATCCTGAAACTAAAACTTTTTTTCTGTTCGCATGAACATTGTTGAGTTTTTTTGGATAAAAACAGAACTTGATCCACTCATAAGTTTGCTTAGTTAAATCGTAAATGGTGATTAATATAATTTAAATTTGTTACTTTTAAATTTATAAAATAAAATCTATTAGTGACGGTATACGCAAGGCTGCAGACTTTGGGTGGAAAAGTAAAGTCGGACTAAGTGGCGTACCGCGGGAGAGGCATACATAGTATTTCCAGCAATGGACTAGAATTCATTGATGATTATATTGATTAAGCATTTTATCTACGCGAATCAAATATCAACGTGTTTTCAAAATAGGTAAATAAAATCTATACAAAGCTTTGAATGCCATACAAAGCTTTCAATTACCATCGACAAAGCGAATGTTTAGCTCTTTCCAACAAACAGTGACACAAATGAAATGAAAAATGTTTACTTTGAAGACACTCGTTTTTGCCGGGAAGTGTTCAAAGGAGAAGTGGCAATTGGAAAAATTTGCAAATGATAAGGATTTTTCCAATAAAAGTCGGGAGAGATTAAGAGGTCGCAGAAGCCCGACGCATTTGAAGATTGCAATACTAGCCAGTATGTATAGGGTTGTCAGTTTCTGATTTTCTAAAAGAAGCCTAGTGATAAATACCTCTGATTTTACTAGTGTAAAGTGGTAGGTTCCAATCCGCCCACACCTCTGAGTATTTTTTTTTGTCGAAGTGAAGACGACCAAATATCCGTATTTGCTTTAATAGTGAAATATAACATCGTGATGAAACCGAAATGTTTCAACAATATGTTGTTGAAACAGTTGACTATCAGCTAAGTAGGTTAATACGCCTGTTTTTTAGAAAAAGATCCCGAGCCTTATCATTGTGCCCATAAAGTGTGTGTCTGTAGTGTATCGCTTATGTTTAAGGGTGACTAAAAATCATGGCAGGATCTGAAGCTACCACACTAGATAGCGATTGCGAACCAAATACGAATCTCCATTTATTTAACAAGAACAAAATTAAAAATTTTGATTAACCCCCGACTACCTCGGATCTCGGATTTGTAATCTGTACAACATTCTGCTAGTCAAGCCCTTTCATTTGATACCCATATTGTGGTAGTAGTGAAAAAAAAATAAATGTAATTCGCCATTTTGTGGTGGCGGCCATCTTGGATTTGAGATTTGTTATTATGTATTGTATTCTACTAGTCAAGCCCTTTCATTTGATACCCATATTGAGATAAGTTGTGAAGAAATATTTTGTCCGCCATTTTGTGGAGGCGGCCATCTTGAATCGATATTAACCAAACATAGCTAAGAACATCCGCACGGATATCAACCTTCGAATAAAAAAAACCGAATTGAAATCGGTCCATCCGTTTGAGCTCTACGGTGCCACAGACAGACACACACACAGACAGACAGACAGACAGACAGACAGACAGACCGACAGACAGACAGACAGACAGACATCGACGTCAAACTTATAACACCCCTTTTTTTTGGTCGGGGGTTAAAAATACCTATATCCACAACTTAAAATAAATTGAAAAATAAGTTGAGAAACAGAAACCAACAAATTAATCCCTATTTTGTCAATAAACTACATATTTTTCATAATAGTATTCTTCACGTATATCTTTATTTCCTTAAGTCTAAGTTTTTACAATATTTATATAAAATAACATAAAAACATTATAAAAACCTAAACCTAGTTTGCCGCCAGCAGCGGGGCAGGGCCCAAGCTACCGGTGGTTAGGGCTGCAGACTGAGGAACCTCCTGACGATGCGCGCCGTGTCGAGGATGACCGCCTTCTGCATCTGACCCTTAATCCAACCGTCTAGCGAAAGTCTCTTGAGATGTTGGTCGAGACTTTTCGCTACAAGGCCGTTTGCCGACACAACTATTGGGACTATGATCGTCGAATCAACATCCCACATGGCGGTAACCTCATGAGCCAAGTCAAGGTACTTGCTAAGCTTGTCCTTCTCAGCTTTCACGAGGTTCTCGTCATGTGGTATGGTGATCGACGATCACAGCCCGACGCTGAGACCGGTCTACCAGCACGATATCAGGCTTATTGGCAACAATAGTCCTGTCCGTGATGATAGAGCGGTCCCAGTAGAGCAACGCACGACCATTCTCGAGAACTGGCAGAGGTGCGTACTTATAGTACGGCACCCCGGACTCGACAAGGCCGTGTCGAAGAGCAAGTTGCTGATGGATGATCCTGGCTACTAGGTTATGTCTGTGCAAGTACTCGCCGTTAGCAAGATGCGAACAACCGGAAATAACATGACGAAGAGATTCGCCTGGACGGCGGCATGCCCGACAAATGTCGACCGTACCGTCCTTCATTATGTATTTCCGGTAATTGTTCGTCTTGATAACTTCGTCAGCAATTGCACAGGCAAAACCCTCGGTTTCTCCGAAGAGGTCCCCGAAGCGTAGCCAGTTCACCGACGCGAGCAAATTCACATCGGGGCCCGTCAGGGCCCGATAGAATCGCCCGTGCAGCTCCTTGCTCTTCCATACTTCCTTGCGATCATCAGTGCTGAGCACCGATGGTTTGCGCCAGTTCTCGTTTGCCATTGAAAGAGGCGTGAAGCTTCTGTCAACTGCCACAACATCACGATGCATCCCGGACTCACTGTTGCGGAAATAATCCCTAAGACTGCATACCTCGCGGTTGTGAAGGTTCTTGGCATTTAAAAAGCCTCGACCTCCACACTTCCGCGAAATATACAGCCTCATAACAGATGAGCGCGGGTGTAGCATTCGGTGTGCTGTGAGCAGTTGACGGACCTTTCTGTCCAGGGAGTCGAGCTCAGTCTGAGTCCATCTCAGTATGCCAAAGGAGTATATCAGCAGAGGCATTACCCAACCGTTGAAGGCTCGCACCTTGTTACCGCTTGACAGAAGACTTTTGAGTACTTTTGTCAGCCGGCACAAGAAGCGCTCCTTCACCGATTTCTTAATGTCATCTGCTGATATACCCAAAGACTGTGACATACCGAGATATTTGTAGGTCTCGTCTTCGGAGAGAGATCTGAGAGTTATAGTCTCGGAAAGTTGTAAATTCTCTGAATTTACTATTTTCCTCGCTGTACATGCATGACCGCACACTTGTCTACACCGAACTCCATCTTGATGGCGTTACTAAAACCTCCGTGGTTTTAATAGCTCCAACAAGTCTTGGCGTTTCGGTGCAAAAGTTTGAGGTCGTCCATGTACAACAAATGAGATATAACCTCACCTCCTCTACGAAGACGATAACCTAACTCTGAATCCTTCAGCAGAGTGCTGAGAGGATTCAGACTTAGGCAGAACCATAGGGGACTTAGACTGTCACCCTGAAAATGCCTCTTTCAATCCTAATCAAGTCCTCCGAAACAAAGAGCTGTCTACGCTACCTGGTTGACGAAGGACTGTGACCCACTGTCCCATGCATTTGCTTAGAAAAGATTTTAGAGTTGGATTTATTTTGTACAACTCTAAAACCCTTTCTAGCCATGAATGGGGCACCGCATCATAGGCCTTCTTATAGTCAATCCAAGCAGCAGAGAAGGCTCCTTTGTTTCGTTTGACTTGTTGGCAAATGGTCGTGTCAATGAGGAGCAGCTCCTTAGTACCACAGGACCCAATCTTACATCCATTCTGAGAGGAGGCCAAAACGTTATTCGCGACAATATGCGCATTTATTTTTGCTCTCAGAATGGATGTAAGCAGCTTGTAGATGGTAGGTAAGCACGTAATGGGTCTGTAGTTCTTCGGTTCCGTGGTACTACCAGACTTATGGAGCAGGAAGGTGACTCCGGTGGTCAAGAAACTGGGAAGAGAACCCGTCTCCAGGGCTTCTTGGAATTGTGTTGCCAAACGTTCATGTGAGCACCGAAACCACTTTATCCAGAAGTTGTGCAATCCGTCCGGTCCAGGACTTTTCCAGTTCTGAGCCGTCCGGATAGCACAACTAACGTCTATGGAGTCGATTGTAATAGACTCCATGGGTTCGATAACCTCACATGCACGTTCGATAACACGCATCCAAGCTCCCTCCGTGTGCTCGACAGGCACCGACCAGATGCTGCGCCAGAAACTTTTCATAGCGCTGACATCCGGTATCTGCGTGTCGTTCACACGTGGACTCGTAGTTCCCTCGCAGCTTCGGTACACCTTCCTTTGATCGCTCTGGAAGTCGCGATTTTGCCGATATCGATTCACACGCTCTCTGTAGCGGCGAATACGGTTTGCCCACGCATAAACTTTCTGCTTCAGATAGTCAATACGTTCCGTAACATTGGCAAGATAGTGCTGAGGACTGATACCAGTCCCAGCGAATGCCTGTGTTACGAAACGCATGACTCGGGGACGACTGCTCCCCTGTCTGAAGCAGATTAGCTTTGCAATAAGAACCCTGAATTTGCTGATACGCCGTTCTATTCGCACTTGCCATGCGGGTGCATCTCCGGCGGTTCGCGTTGTACGGTCAGTGTCTGGGAACTTGACACGTGCAACGCGACACACCGCGATAGCACCACAGTACAGAATAGAATGGGTATCAGACAAATCCTTGCTAGTTCCCAGGTAGGGCACTAGCAAAGTATTCAGGGCTCCCATCAAAGCCAAATTACGTCTATGTGTGGGCAAACGCGGTAAGCGCGGCCTAGAGTTGGGTGTGGATCTATACCGCAAGATTGCGTCTTCCAGAGTGCTCCTCAGTTGCCCTCTTACCTGATCAGATACATAACTACTCGCCGAGTCTTCCTCCTCGATGTCGGAGTCGACCTGGGCCGCAAGTGTCGCCACTGACGTCGGCACTGAGGCCAGTGTCAGGGTCGACGACGCGGCGGGCGGATTCCGAGTCGAGGCAGAAACTGGGCGAGTACGTTGTTCCTCCAGGCGTAGCCGATCAAGTACCGAGCCATCCAGCAGATTGCAGCGCCAGATGGCTCTTACTTGATCAGAGAGTCGTTGAGCGGAGACGGCGACGGTCGGTTCGAGGGCCTGAAACAGAAGCAGCATCCTGGCACAGTACGCGGTCAGGTTGGCCTCCCTCTGTAGCCCTGTAATAGGCGCGCATGCAGTTCTCATTCATTTGTTGAGTCCATCGCATGCGACGCACTACACCACCGGTAGCGAGGGCCGGGCGCGAGGCAGATTGCCTCACAGGCCCCAAGCGTGCCGGCAGGGGCGGATGGCCACGACGTCCTGATCTTGTGGGCGGTGGAATCCGCGTCGTGTCCTCGTCGCTCGTCGAGGCGCTCGTGTCGGGGGGAGTCACAAACACTTCATCCTCCGACGATGAACTCGACGGCGACGGGACACGAACTGGTGACAAACGTGCGTTTGGTGGGTCCGCTCCATGTCTTTCTCTCGACCGTGTTATCATTATTGAGCTATAAGTATAACCATTTCTTGAGTTGTTTGACGATTATGTAAATGTTTTTGTGAATTTTTGGTTGACAGCCTGTTGTCAAAATGCATGTTGGTTATTTTATGGAAAATTAGGTTTTATACGGTTACTTTTTAATGATTTCTGTATTGCTTCAGGTTTTTCTTGTGAGTTCTTTGTAAATACTGGGTAAAACCACAAAAATAAAGGAAAAAACTCAATAAAATTCAACTTGGTACAAAAGGAACGACATATTGAGACAGCGGTTTTTTTTTTTTTTTTTTTTAATAGTATTCTTATTAATTCAAAAGGTAAAATTTATTATACTTAACTTAAAACTGTTAATGACAAAAATTGGTAGTGTCAACCCTAGACATATTATTCGGACGTTCTTTATTGCCCGCTTCATTAAGCAAAAAGTGTGCTGATGTTACGGATTCAGGGAAACAACCAATTAATTACTTTAAGTAATTGGTAGTGTAACATAACTTTTCCTGTTTCTTATAAATCCTTTTTACTGCTTCGGAGTACTCTGATTTATTTTGCTACATCGCTATTTGTGTTGTGATAATGGAGTTATTTTATTCCGTTTTTGATGTTGATAAATGTAAATTATTTAATGTATAATTAAAAACAGTATACATTTTAGTCTGTTTTTCAAGAAATGTAGACCGCCCGCGATGGTGGACATATCACACACAACACTGTCTGACCCCAAACTAAGCAACGTTTGTAGTATGAAAGCCAGATTGCTGATATAATACTTACATGGTTGTAAATACATACTTGTTTTACACAGAAACACCCAGACACAGTACAAATATTTGTATTCAGCTCACAAAATTTGCACTTGGTGGGAATCGAACCTACGATCCTCGGCTTAGCAGGCAGACTGACTACCTAGTTGGTAACTACAAGGCCATGAGTAAATAATAATAATACTTCTAAAGTATTCAGGAAAACGAGAAAATATGTTTGTATATTGTGAATACGTCATATAGTAATACGTCATATAGTAATAAAATAAAAAATATTAATAAAATGCTCTTACAAAATAACTGCGACGCTATAGAGGTATTTATAATACTAACGGCTCTAGTCACGTATTCAGTATTTTCCGTCCGAAGATATATCATAAACATTCAAATATTAATAAAAGAAGGAACCTAACAAAAAAATTTGAAACATTTTCGGTTAACAGCAAAGAAATTAGCCAAGAAAAGCGCTGTGGTTCTAAACCTAGTGACCAGAAAATAATTCAATGCTTCACAATACAAGATCTTACTGAATCCGCCACAACGGCAAAGTTGGCGATTTCACGGTACAACTATTCCTTTCCTACTGACTTTTAACTCACATTTTGTAGCTAAGAAATTTTGCTTTAAATTCTCATTTCGTTAACAAAATGTAAACAGAAAGTTCCGTAGGAGTCGGTAGACTGGGAAACGCGCCACATTCAGGCTCCTCCGCAGATATAATTGAAATTTTGTACAAGTTCGCTCGTATACCTTTCGTAATGTGTTTTTGTTGCTGTAATTTTCACATGAGACAATACACAGAAAACTTTACGAAGGAATCACGCTAATATAACGAAGTTCAGTAGAAATTGTGTCATGAGTATAATAAACAACTTTCAGTATGTACTTAGGTATTTAAATATTATTCAGATACTTATTGCGAAACGATGTATGAAAAAATATGTTTTTGACTACTAAAATAATGGATCTTTAATCATATTAAAATCTTTTATGTGGTTTTTTAAAGGGAAAGTTCTGAAATCGCCAGAATAAAATTTGTACTTGTTATTTTAAAGGGCATATTTTGGTCATTGGTCTAATAATATTTTGATAATTACAACGAAATCAATTTAGAAACTTTTGCAAAAAAATCCAAAAAATCTCAAAGTTGTATACCTACGCCGATCATAATTTTCGTTAATTGTGAAATCTTGTTATCTCGTTAGACCGTCAAGCTGGGACGCATTCTCCCGCAAACCCTCAGTGATTTTCCCGTTTTTGGGTCTCTCTCTGGGGCACACCACCGTCACCGGCTCACCCGAATCCAATATACCTACGCCGTGACCACTTCAGCAACCAACCACTAAATGTGTGCCAGACATCCCCCACGTCGAAACACTCTTGTTCCCATACTACTATAAGATCTGTGGTTTCGCCGTCTACCGCATTTCGGCTGCAGAAGAAGATTAGCGCACCGCAATACCGGCACTTCACTTCCTCCTCCGAAGTCCCATCGCGTTCGCAATGTAACGGTGGCAATCCCGCCAAGACTGAAGCGAGTAAAAAGAGCTACGCACTGGCAATGCCACAATACCGGCGGTCCTCTACCGCCATGTGCTCCACCAGTCGCGATGCATCATTGTGACTCATCTCAGTTGTGGCGGTGCTCATCTACTGGAGAACCTACATGTCCCCAGTGTTACATGAGGTGAGGTGAGGGACCTCACCAAAACGTGAACTCTTCGGGAGTATCTAGCTATATGATCTCCATAGTACCTACAAGTTAAGTTTAGTTTGATGCTGGGTGGTACGTGTGGGTGTGAAAAATCTCAAACAAGTTTTATTTTCAAAAGTAACTTTTTTTTGCTATAACCGTGGCATGCAAAAAAACATTTCACCGCATTTATTTCCTATTTTATTTTGACATTGATTTGATATTTCGCTTTTCTTTTAGACAAAATATCTCTCTTTGTTCTATTAAGTATTCAATTTACTAACCATGACGACGTAGCAAGAACGTTCAGTGATAAATGTGGCCACTAGCCCGAGGCGACTTCTTTGCAACTACCCTCCTTTGATCTCGGGTACTTTATTTAGGGGCTCTTAAAATATTTCAAAGGTTATCTTCCTTTTGTATTTTCCTAGTTAAATCCACGGATATAATTTTATGCAAGCTCCTTTAGATCTTTGTGAGGAAGATAATCGTAGGATACAATTAGGAGGCTTTTGTTTCGCAAGGACTTTCTTATTGCTCTGATGGGGTAACAATCGAATAATGTGCCTTGTTTGAAAATGCAATCCAATTGTATCAAGTACTGGTTAGTTTAGTTTGTTTCGATACCAAACTAAACTAACCGGTAATACATCTTAGACCTCTGGGGGACGAGCGCAGTGCAGTGCTAGGTAATGATTTTGACTCTTCATTTTCCAATAGCTGCATGTCACTGTGCTGTTATGTGCCAGGCATGTTGCTTACCATCAGTCACATGTCCTGATCGTCTCGTCAATCTTTATTAAAAAAACATACCCAAGACTTAAGTTTTCATCATAGTTTGTTTGACAAGATTTTTGACCAGTATGAAAATGATTTGCCAATTTTTTCAACAATAAAATACAATTTATACCACAAAACAATACAGTTTTTTTTAATTGTCAGTAGTAGGACTCTTTGCAGAGTCCATCTGGGAAGTACCACACCTTTGCGAGTTAATCTACCGTCAAGCAGTAATGTGAAAATATTTGTGTACCTACTTTGTTCCGGTTTGAATGGCAATGTTTTTGGCACTAAAATTACAAGGGATAAAACATCTTATATCTCTCAGTCACGAGCGCAATGCATTGCTAGGTTATGATTCAATAGCTGCGAATTGGACTGCGCTGTTGTGTTACTTACCATCAGGCACATTTCTTGCTCGTGTTGTCACTCTATGCGATAAAAAATAAAGAAAAGCAGTACTTAAACTTAAAACATTTATATATTATGTAATTCCTTTAAAATATTTTAACATTTCGACTTTGTAAAAACGGCACAACTCATATTGAAATCTTTCAAATAACAGTATGTAAAGCACAGAAAAGTATATTTTAATTTTAACTATTATTTCTATAACTGTTTCTCGATAAATTGAGATATTCTATCTAAAAGGTAATACGATAGGATCCTTTTTAGAATTATTTCCTAAATTCAACAAAGACGAGGTCATTGCCTGTTTCTAGTAAATAGTGTTATTTTAAGGTTTCTTCTAATAAATATCGCTGATTTTGCCTTTTTCAATCCTTATATTTTTACACTCTAAACCAAAAAGACCTTGAGTAAAAGTCATTATTAAAGTAGTTCAGTAAGCTCTTTCCTTCATTATCAGGAAAACGTTCACAAAAACGTTTTGATATGGGTACTAACGTGTCACTCGTTGAAAGTCTACAGATAAGGGTCGGAGGGCCGATGACTTTGGATTTTTGATCAAGTGGGTTTATATTATATGGGATTTATCCGTCATGATAGAGAGTCATATACGTTTTATAAGATCAACGAAAATTATTTAATGTTTCATAGCAGGAAGAATCAAATATCACCGTAATATTACAGTTGATCCTTAAATAGTATATTTCTCATAAAGGTATTTTTTTCCTTATATTTTAGGGCAACAAATATTGGTGGACATTACACACACAGCACCATCTGACCCCAAACTAAGCAAAGCTTGAACTATAGAAGCCAGGTAGCTGATGTAATACTTATATATTTTTAAATACATACTTATTATGTATAGAAAATACCCAGTCATAGTACAAATATTTGAATTTATCACACAAACATTTGTACTGGGTGGGGATTGAACCCACGGCCCACGGCTTCGCAGGCAGACTTCAATGATACTTCAATGATACTTCGATGATACTTCAATGATACTTTTGTTCGTCTGTGAAACTAGGTTTTTACAAAATTGTGTTGTTGTGTCAGAGACCAGAGAAACGTTCGCTAGTTTCCACCACAGTTTGGTATACAGACATTTCGTAATGTTTTGTGTTTTGATAAACATAATAAGTATTAAGTATATAAGTATGTGCACAATAAGTATTTAGTAAAGTGTTACCTTTTTACATTATCTCACAGCAAACTAGAAACATCAATCACATCGCATACATAACAATACTGCATAGTCGATTTTAAAAACAATTGGTAATTAACACAGAATTCAATTCACGATCATAACATCACAATCATAATGCACAAAATGTAAACACAATCATAATGCACAAAATGCAGACTTACTGCCAAGACCATCATGTTGGAGCTTGAAAGAGCCCAACGTGCAGTATTGAAAACCATGCTGAGGAAACCTTTCAGGTTCCCCACGCGTGAGTTGTATAGGGAGGCCGCTGTTCCTTCAGTACGACAGCTGTTCATCCAAAAAGCAGTACTAAAATTCACAAGTCGCTGAAGGGGTCGAGTCGGCTCGCAGAGGTGACATCGAGAAGAGTTTTAGACTTCCAGTTTGCGATATTAGGTCTGCTTTTGCTGCCAGACATCCTAAATATCTGCTTCCACGAATCTATAATGAAACTGTCAAGGCTCTCCCATTCATCAAGTGTGAACGGTACACGAAAGTAAAGCGAGTGGTTCGTGAATGGCTAGGGTCTTTGTCGTATGAGGATACTGAAAACTTTATCACTCGGATACGCTCAGTGTTATGATTGGGCTCTATTATAATCTGCCACAACTTGAGGTTGGAAACGAACTGGTACTCGTTTGATTTCGACTTACTTATTCATAGTCTATCGCCCTGTCACTTACAACACAAACACATACGTACACCCTCTCCCTCATACACACACACACACACACACCCTCACACACATGCACCCACTCTCACCCTCACACTACATCTTCTTCTAGAACTGGGATTAGACCAAAATAACAATTTTGATACCCCTACTGTGTTTTTACTTTCGTTCCCTGGCTTCCACAGCACGGGCCACCGAGCCTAGTGTGGGGCCGAAGGCTAACTCTGGGAACATTTATGTATTTATTTGTGATAAATTTAAGCACTTTTGTAAACTGTTCCGATTGATGTTTTTTGGTAATAAAGATTTGTATTTGTATTTGTATTACTACCAACTAAGCCACCAGGCCAGCCATCAAAGCATCATCACTGTTTCTCATGCTGCAATTCTTCGTTGTTATTGATAGCACGAGACTAGCAATCCACTCAACTTCATTTGAGGTGAAATAAATATAGGCCATGTTACTCAGGCACAATGAAGCATTCTAATAATAGAAGAGTAGATGCGTGTCACACGCCCCTGCGTCTGGACACCCTTAGTCCCCTGCAACGGGTCAGGTGTGTGATCCCGCCGCCTACCACTTTTCGGCTGAAGAAGATAGCTAGCAGAGCTGGAGGGAGAGCAGCGCATAGCAATACCGATACTCATCCTCACCGCGTTCACCATCAGTCGTTGCCGACCACGCAAGGCCGCGGCGGGCAGGGAGATCGGCTTACCGTAATACCGGCACTCCTCTCCTGCCGCGGTCTCTCCTTTTCTGATGCGATGATTATCGCCAAGTATCGCGGCCCTCCTCAGCCGCGCCGGCGCCGCCTGTACCGCGCGACTCCCTCTTGGAGCCTAAAGCCTAGGTGAGCGGCCCCACTGCGGGTTTTTCTTAGCTTTACCGTGGCTGACTAGGCCACGGCTACTGAGTCCCCGCCCCCCGCCTCATTAATGCGGGAACTCCTCGGAAGCAGCGCCTACCTAGGCCAAAGCGAACTTAACGTGTCTTTGCCAGTTGTACAAAAAATTTAAATATAACTATTATAAAAATGAAAAACCTACAAATCTGATCGCACAAGGATAGTAGAGAAAAACGTGCAGAACGGAATTAAGACGCTATCAAGCTCTGCACGCTACGTAACACCAAAATTGGTCAATTTCCGGCTAATGTTCAACTTCGCTTAACGTCTTAATGAAACTAACTTCAGCAAAACTTTATTTACTCTGTTTCTGCAAAGAAAGTAATTAGTTTTTTAAAGTGTCTGCTGTTCAATATAAACAAAATGATGTTAATGCAAAAGTATGCTGTATTTTTTTGAAAATAGCCTTAAATCCAATAAGCCAATAATCACTGCTCGTAAACTCGATCCATTTTTGTTCCTATTATTCATTATCATCATCATCAGCCATGATAGTCGACAGCTAGACATTTGCTTTTCCAATATCTTGCCACTCAGTCCGATCCTTAGCTGTGCGTTTCCACTCACTGCGTTACACAGCATGCATCATCTTCGACCACACTCGCTTACCATCAGGCGAGTTGGTGATCAAACGTGGAACTATTCGCGACTAAAAAAGACGCTGATGATATATTTGAATTTATCACACAATTATTTGATCCAGGTATCAAACCTTAGGTTTCAAACCTACGGTTTCGCAACAGGCCGCAGCAGCAGAGGCCATTTTTTAAGGCCAGGTAATTCTGTCAAAGTAGGCATTTAACGCTGTCTTGTTCTCGCGACCGTCACCGACCGCGGAATCGGTGCCACAGTGCAGAAATAACATTAAAATATTGGACTACGTAATTTAAACTCATTTTTTGTTCAAGATTTGTTTACGTTTGTTTGTTTATGATAAGAGTTTTGTAGCTATATAAACGAATAAATATTAAATTTATCTATACTCGTAGGTATACAAAACTCAACCTTTTCTTTTTGGTCACACTATAAGTTGAGAACGACTTTTAAAATTTCATGCATCTTTTAAAATGTTTCCTAATAATTCACAAGTTCGTCAAAAATTTAAAAATGTGGTGAAACGTAATGCAAGGCCAGTAAATATAGACGGTTTTTTGCCAAGTTTGCACTAAATTTCTAATCCAATTTTTTTCTATGAGGTAAAGATCACTTACTGAGCATAAAATTACAAAATGCTCACAGATTCAGGTAGAGTTTCAAACGCCAATTGAAAAAAACTGTTTTAGCCGATATTTTGGAAACTATATATTTTGACAACAATTGTAGAAAATAAAATTTTGCATCTTTTGTTGCTTGTAAACTTTTTTTGTAAAACTTACCGTTTACGATTTATAGGCCATTTAATGATACGGTTGTGATGATGCCGAAAATAGTGGATGAAAATGATGTGGTCTACGATGGAACTTGTTTCTCTAATAGAAACAAACACAGTGTACCTCGTAACCCCAAGGATCGAACCTTCGACAAAATCCCACTCTGGCAATGCGTTTCACAGCTTAGTTGTTCTTATTACAAAAGTGGAGACCAAACTCTTCGTTCAACTCTTCAATCATGATGATGAACGGTGCTGTTCATTCGAGCAACGAGCAATATGATAGAATTACTTTAATTTAAAAACCGACGATCTAAGGAGTCTATGGACACTTTGGCGAATGAGACCAGTCTTAGAATATCTTAGTTACCAAAATCCATCCAGCCGTTTGGAAGATATGTGAAAATAAAAGTTTTACAAACATAAAGATACGCGCGAAAAACATAACCCTTCTTCCATTCCGGTAAAAAGAGACATGTTTATGCTACTGGGAACGGAATTCACATCTTATTTTTTACATTGTTATCATTAAATTGGACATAATAAATCGTAATCGATAAGTTCGAAAAAAAGTTTACTGGCAACAAAAGATGGGAAATTTTATTTTCTACAATAATAATAGGCTTTATAACTTTTTCGGAATATTGGCCAAAAACGTTTTTTCGAGCTGGCGCTTGAAGCTCCACCTGGATTTGTTATTATTTTGTAATTTTATGCTCAGGAAATGATTCTAAACCGAAAAATACGAATCGGAAATTTAGTACAGAGTTAAATTCTTCGAGTAATTTTACTGCCTTCTTATCTAATTTGGTCGAGTGTCTAAATTTCATTTTAAATAAGTTTTAAATGAACGAAGTTGAGTTTTTAGGATTCGTAGACAAATTTTAAAATATACGTTATGTCTGTTCATCCGTATGTGACAGCCATTTTTTCTCCGAAACTATAAGAAGTATACTATTAAAACTCGGTAAGTACATGTATTCTATGAACAATATTAACAGTTTCATACAAAAACGAAAAACAACAAATTTTGGTGGTGTCACAAACTTGGAAAATAAATTTAAAAAAATCTATCAAAACCATACGTGTATCTATGGATAGGTGTTCAAAATTGTATTGAAGTTCCTAACATTTTTTTCTAAATTGAATAGTTTGCGCAAGAATCTCTTCCAAAGTGGTAAAATCCGTATGTGAGGACTTTTCTTCCAAGTACTAAGTACCTTACTACCAAAGAATTTACCTAAATGGCATATATTAGGGGATTTACGCAGGGATTTCTCCCTCTCATTATTTCCTTATCCCGATCTCTGATTTGACGGACGAATATTTTACCGATACTAATCTATTTTCCATTGCATCTGCATTGAATTTTTACTGATGTGTTATCGACGTCAGTTTTTGAGACTCCCTATTGGTCTACAACATAAAGTAAACAGCGTACTAATTAGTATCAGCGCCTATTTGCAATTCCAATGAAAACGGTATCAAAAATCAAGATCATAGCGTGCTTCACTAGTAATACCTACTGATATTGTTATACTGTGGCACTATGATCGTAATATTTAAAATTTATTGGTTGTCAAAATTGCAAAATCAAGCACAGGCCTGTCGTCCGTGAGCGCCGAAACGCGACTGATCAGGCCTGCCGAACGGCGCGCTATATATATGGTAGATATTAAAACATAGTGAATAACTGATACTTTTATCAAGTCAAACTCTGCGAAAGCATCTATAACTTTTAGTGGCTTTCGTTGAGTACAAAAATTTAGTAAAAAAGATCATTAGTTTAGTCATAAACTTGAAAAAACTTTTTGAAAAGGGGTAACTTTGGGATTTTTTTCTATCAAGTAAAATTCATTAAATCGTGTTATTGACTGCGAATTGCACTAGATTAGATCCTTAACTAATACATATATTTTTTTCAGAGTTTAATACACTATTTTAAAGGTCTTAAAGTTGTTTTAAAAATTCAAAATTACGGCCTACACGCCCTTAAGATGTTTGACGAGATCGTTCCGCCATCGCTTTTTGGGTCTCCTGCAACTTCGAATCCGGTTCGACTGCCACAGGGTAGTATTTTAGGCCAACGATGATCCAACATGGCACAGATTATACACAATAATTACTTTATAAAATTAGAAAAGTATCAGAAATACTTTTGAAATTGACTGTGTTTGATGTTTTTGTGTAATACCTAAAATGTACTCTGAATATCCAATCATTATTAAACATGTTAGTAGCAAAGAAATTGCGAAGAATAGCTAAGTAACATTAATATAAAATACCCAGACATTCCACAACGTAATAAAAGAATAAAAGATATTGTTTCTTTAAAACTTTTGGCCTTGTTACGACTTAATTAACTAAAATAAAATTTTTCAAGCAAATATTATTTCTTCATGAGCTCGTCGTTTCAATTAACTATGCCTTAAGTAAATAAGAAACCTTCACAATTTCGCTGAGTTTTTTGTCATGGTAATATCTACCCATTTTGTAACTACAACATTATTTTATTTGGATCTAAAAGTTTACAGTTTAATGACAGCATTAAAAAGCATAGTGAAATTCTTGTTTATTTAATTGTTCTAGGTATGGGTGGCCCTTGTCTTAAAGTCTAGATTGAATTAGTTCCTTCTCGGCAAATATTCATCATTGCAGATTGCATTGTAGTAAAATATCAGGCGAAATGGTGGTCAGTGCAAACTTTATTATCGTTAAAAATGAAGATACAGTGAATTTCAGTAGAAATAACAATTAATTTGTTACTCTTTCTAACACAATTACAGGAGAATCACGAACTGTAGTTTTCACGTTTTCAGTTTTAAATTCTAATCTCGCTCGAGCTCCTAAGTAGGTGGTTAATTTTAATAAGGGCTGGTGAAAGAGGATGGAAATGAAAAATAAAGTTGATCCCGGTTGATCTCAACTTGAACTAGATTAAGTTAAACCATTGAGAGTCAACTCCGGTAAGCCTGCGCCGGGTTTTAAGGCCACCCATTCACAGCGAGATAGATGTAGCCATAATGATGTACATTCAACTTGTGCATACGGATTCATGTTTGTCGTATGTTTGCAGAATTGGGACACATGTAAAGGTGAATTTGTTTGCGTGGACTCCTAAAAGCTTGACTTTATAACTCAAAATGTGCATGGTTAAAATTTTAATGACGACCATTTACTGTTTACGAGATTACATATTTTGATGTGTAAAAAATTACTTTTAGATAGTTTTGCAATGATTGCTGACATTGATTTAATTATATTTACGATATTGAAATAGTGGATTATGTTTATAATGGCGATTAATATATTATAAATGTCATAACGCCCGAATAAAAAGATACTTGTGCGCATTTAGGAAGTGTGTATTTGACTTTGGTAAGTGTGTATATGTGTGCTTGACTAGCTTAATTGTTCAATTGGTACTAAGCCTGCCCAATTGTCCATAGAGTCGAAAGTAGTGAGTTCTATTTCACCCAAGATATTTGTGGGTGAAAAATTTCATGTTTCATACGTATGTAACGTTCAATTATATAAGCATTATATGAGGTATTTTTTTGAGTAATGTATTTAAAAAAATATGTTTCGTAAAAAATCAATATTGGGAAAGCGAAGAGGCTATCGCATTCTTTCACGACGTTTTTTTCCGCCGCGTCTACAGGCCCACTTTAGTCACAGTCAGTGAGTGCGTCACCAGCGCACCTGAATACCCAAGGCACGCAGAGACCATCATCATCGATGGCCAGCCAGATGCCCTCATCCCTGAATGTCTTTGGTTCTCTGCCACGAACCAGATGGTTAGCCTCGTTGCTCCGGCTGCAGCGAACAGGGAGAGTGGAGCACCGCTTTAATTTTCAGCCTGCAATTGAACGAGTTGAATCACTGAAAATAAAATAAAAACATGGCGGTAGCAAATTCGTCGAGTTAGTTGGTGTTAAATAGACTTTTTTATATTATCACGAAAAATGTGTCTAGATTGTACCTACAAACGTACGACTTATAAGGACAACATTGCATCCGTAAAAACTGTTTACGACAGAATCTGTATGACCTAGATTTTCAGTCAACAGTCAGCTTTATTCTAACCTTTTTTTAGTTTCCAACGTCCCCTCGGCTGTAGGTCGTTGAATTACTAAGCCTATTAACAGTTTGTTAGCGGACCCTACAATGTTACTGGAGCTATGCAGTGTGAATTTTGAATTTTACTACGAACATTTCATTCTTTGAAACAACAATGCTAGTTTTATTTACAAGTTTAGTATGGTGAGTGCGAATTTTGTCGAAAATACGCGTTCTGTTGTAAAAGTCCAATTTGTATGAAGTAATTCATAACGCTCGTTCCGTTCCCCGTTCGTTGTGGAAATCTAGGGGGGAGGCCTATGTTCAGCAGTGGCCGTCTTGCGGCTGATGATGATGATGATGATGCTGCATTCATAGCGCGTCAACTGGTGCTAGAGTTCGTTATACAAATGTCATGTTTACCCGATCACGTTACAACGCGTATGTCTGTTTTCGACAAAAATCGCACTTAGCATATTCTACTGCTAAATAAAATATGTAAATACACTGCAACTTTTCACACAATGTCTAGTGGTTATAAAGATAATATATCGCGTCTAGCGGCGCTTGAGTTCTTCTTACAATTGTCATTAATTTCAGTACGCGTATTGTTTTCTACAAGACTAGACTATGTGTACTCAGCTGACTAGACTATGAAATATCATTCACGTGTAAAGTGATGTGAACATACTATTTTACAACCATATGACCGTACGTTGGCCAAACCTGCTTGTAGATACTTTTTTCGACACGGAACGACTTTGTGTATATCACTGCCTTTGAAGAAGACTGCAAAGACTTCAATAAAGTGACATGTTCCAAGAAAATATCTTTCAAGTACATTTTACCAATACGAAATTGACCAGCGAGCGTGGTGAATTATTGCCTAGACTGCCTTCTAGTTAGAGCAAGACTCGAGTAATGGGTGCATAAAATTGGTTGTTTTTTATAGTAAAGAGTACGAGACGAGCAGAACACATGATTATGGTATGCGATACGCCTTCTCAGTGACACGCAGCTATTAGAACATGACGAGTCCAAATCATTACCTAGCGCTATTAATCATTAGACTGCGCTTATCACCCAGAAATGTGAGATGATTGATCTCTGTGGCCAGTAATTTCTCTGGAAACATTGCTCTTCAAACCGAAACAGTGAACGAGTGAGTAAAGTGAATTGAGATTGCTTTGCACATTACTGGTTGACAATATAATAAATAGAAAAGGTCCTACGACAACAAAAATCGGTTGTTTATCTTATATTAAACATCCAGACATCCAAAGAATATTTCGTACCTATTCACTACACAAATATTTGACCTGGGTAGGAATTGACCTAGATAATAATCCAATAAGCCTACTACTATATATTTTCTTAAGCCGTACATCCCAAGTACTAAAGTCATATCAATATTACTTAATAGTACAAAATCAACGTATGCTTAATTGATGGTTCCGCTCCATCAGAAGTTGGTCCATAATTGGGCGTCGTGGAGTGTCCGCTAACGAGGGCCCGGCTCACACGAACCGGAAACTTGCCAATTGTGCGATTGTTAGTTGCCGATTGTTCATAGAATTTGACAAGTTTACTAACTATTATGGTGTTAGCTGGAATCTTTCATCACAAAAAGCTGTACTAATGTTTAGAAAACAGTAGATAGTTTGCAAGGCTATGGGACCTTCTCCTAATAAGGAGAAAATCACGGCTATCATTATACACCACCATCATTCACCACACTGGCCAAGAACTGGTTGCCAGATGGCATATATCTTCGAAGGGGATTCTTGGAAAATTCACGTTTCTCTACGATCTTGTCGGTACGATGCTAAAGCTAGTAGCAAGGACAAACTTGTACGTATGTCCTTTGAATAATTTATTTACTCCGAAAAACAAAAAACCGCCTTCAATTTAAAATTAAATTCAGGTATTCCACCAGATTCAAAATGAAGCAATCACTAAGTCATCGAGGTAACGAAAGCAAATTTTGGTAGTTTTTTGTCCATACTTAAAAAACCACTACACTAGTTTCGATAAAATTTATATGGGATCATCTTTGAACTATGACTTACTAAATAAATAAAAACAAACTTGGTTCACAATTGGCAAATATATTGGTTAGTAATTGGGGCTATCGCGTAACATACATACAAAAAAACATACATCCGAATTTCTCAATCCAGGCAAATGCCTGGATTGGGGATCAAAAGCACCTGTATATTGAACCCACACGTGGTCCTGGGGCTAATCAGGTGACAAATTACCGGTGGTAGGCTTCGGCCGTGGTTGAAACTAGAGCTATCACCTTCCCTGGGGAAAACGCAGAATCAGTTGCTGCACTGCACGACCGGTCTGTCACACAACCAATACTTATCGTCATGGAGGTAGGCGGGATCCGAGGCACGGTTGCCGCGACCGACCAGATGACAAATCACGGACTGCCGAATTTCCCGCCATCAGCTCCGGGATGTATCCTGCCGGTTGGCGACCGTGACAAGGCAGGACACTAGACTAACGTCACCAGCGGCTCAGCCGTGTTCCGACGTGTTGTCTAGTGCACCATTAGGGGAAAACGGGTCAGAACAGTTGCTGCACTACCAACGACCGGTCATCACACCAATACCGTACATCGGGAAGCTAGTCATGGAGGGTAGCGGGATCCGAGGCACGGTTGCCGCGACCGACCGCAGATAGTTGGGGCCCCCAAGTGAGCCAGCCACTCATGAAAGGCTGCCCGCCATCTAGCGAAAATCCTGGATGCGCTATCCTGCCGGTTGGCGACCGGATGACAAGGCCAGATAGACATCCCTGGGGGCTCGGCGTCCCGCAGTCTCCAGGCTAGCTCCCACTGGTGTATTCGTGTTGTGTGCTGTGACCAATGGTTAGTAGTGTGCGGCCTCGTTCCACTGCCGTTTTTCCACCGATCCACTCCCAAAACCAACATGAAAAAGGAAATAATAGGAACAAGTGTAAAGAGCGGCTGCACGCCTTGTCAGTTAAAGTGCACCTCACAAATATTCGAGGTCTGCACTCCAATCTCTCAGCAGTCCACCATCACCTTGAGACTGAGCAGCCGACACTCTTGTTTCTTACGGAGACGCAGATAGGTTGTCCGTCAGACGTGGCGTACCTAACATATCCAGGTTATACCCTTGAGCACAAATTCCGGCCTCGTGCTGGTGTGTGTGCATGTACGCCCGTGACGACATCTGCTGTCGGCGTCTCCGTAACCTTGAGGACACTAGATTTTCTGTTCTTTGGGCACTTCTGGACACAGGTATAGATCAAATTATCTATGCTTGTGTGTATCGGTCGCACAGCGGAGACCAGGAGACGACTAGGCTCATGGATTATTTAAGTGAGGCGGCGGACGCGGCTCAACAAAAGTACCCTTCGGCACAATTAGTGTTACTGGGGATTTCAACGGCCATCATAAGGAATGGCTGTACCCATACCGGGACACTGACCACGCTGGGCAGGAAACGAGAAAGCTAGCGTTATCGTTAGACCCAACCCAACTGGTCCAAGAGGCCACAAGGGTACCAGACGTTGAGTCGCATACACCTTATTGTTTAGACCTTCTGCTGACAACAGATCCAGACCGTTATTCCGTGGCGGTTTCTTTGCCGTTAGGCAGCTCCGACCACTGTCTGGTGAAATCTGTATCTGTCTACCATCCGCCTGACCCCAGCCCTAGAGGCAACCGGCGGTTGTGGCGATACAAGTCAGCAGACTGGGACGAGATGCGTTCTTTCTTTGCATCTTACCCATGGCAGCCATTGTGCTTCTCTTCTGGTGATCCTCAGTCTGCGCGGATGCTGTGACTAATGTTATACGAACGGCTATGGAGTATTTCATTCCATACTCCGACGTCCCATTATCCAGCAAAGCTCGCCCTTGGTTTGGTTCTCAATGTAAAAGTGCTGAAGCACTTTCAATGTAAAAGTGCTGAAGCATTGAAACATGAGTCCTACCTAGCCTGGGTTGATGCTCGACAGCGTAAGGCAAGGGACATACACCGGAAGAAGCAAGCGTTTAACAAGGCTGCTAAGGCATGCAAAAAAGATCCTTCAGAGGGCTCGTTTGACCACATTAGTCGAATAGGGAACAAACTAGCTTCGTACCCTGCGGGCAGCAAAGCGTTTTGGTCCCTAGCTAAATCGGTCGAATCGAACTTCTGCCGCCCCTCACTCCTCCATTGCTGAAACCTGATGGGACACTGGCTCACACTGCAACGGAGAAAGCAAACTTGTTTGCATCTCAGTTTGCGGAATCTTCGCGTCTAGATGCTGCTGGCGCGACACCTCCTATTCCACCTGGCTGTCCGTCGTTTATGTCAGAGATACATATTCGCCAAATGGAGGTTCGCAAAGTGCTACGCAATCTGGACGTGAATAAAGCCAGTGGCCCAGATGGTATTCCTGCCCTACTGTTGAAGGCTTGTGCGCCTGAGTTGTCTCGATACTAACGCGCCTTTTAAGCTCTCTCTCAAACTGGGCTAGTACCGAAGTCTTGAAGCTTGCCAATGTGCAACCAGTGCCCAAAAGGGTAGTCGTGCTGACCCTGCCAACTACAGGCCCATCTCGGTCACGTCCATACTCTGCAAGACTATGGAACGTGTCTTAAACTACAGGCTCCTGACGTACCTAGAATCAAACGACCTCCTAAGTGACCGGCAATACGGATTTCGCCGAAACCGGTCACCGGAGATATTCTAGCGTACGTCACTCACATCTGGAGTGAAGCCATTGAAAACACGGGGAAGCACTTGCAGTCTCCTGGATATCTCGAAGGCTTTCGACAGGGTTTGGCATGATGCCCTTATAAGCAAGCTTTCTAGTTATGGTTTGTCTCCTGGGTTTATTGCATGGATATCGGACTTCTTGAGGATCGGTCCATACGAGTCGTCATTGATGGCTGCTCGTCGGATCAAAAGGCTATCAATGCCGGAGTCCCTCAGGGGTCGGTACTTTCTGCGACGCTCTTCCTGCTACATATCAATGATCTGTTAAAGCCCGGTATTTTTGGGTACGCAGATGATAGCACCGTCGTAGAGAGTTACATATCTAGCGCGAGAGCCAGTGGGCAGCAAACTCAGGTATTGAGAGAGAGTTTGATCGAGCGTTTGACTTTGACCCTTGAGGCGGTGTCTAAATGGGGCGATGCCAATCTGGTCAAGTTCAACGAGAGTAAGACGCAGGCGTGTCTTTTCTCCGCAAAACGGAGTCCATTTCAACTGACTCCTACTTTTCGAGGTGTGTCCGTGCCGGTTTCTGACCGTCTTGAGCTTTTGGGCGTCACTTTGACATCTACGCTCAACTTTGGCTCGTATATCGAGTCCAAGGCTAAATTAGCTGCCAAAACTGGGTGTCCTTTCAAAGGTGCGAAGGTACTTCAAGTCTGAACAGTTGCTCACATTATATCAAGCACAGATTCGCTCCTGTATGGATTGTTCGCATCTTTGGGATGGATCGGCCAAGTATCAGCTGGAGGCCCTGGAATCGATCGAGAGACGTGCCAAAAGCTCATAGGCAATGATACTCTTGTGCGAAAAAGACTTCAAAGTCTTGAGCATCGCCGTAAAATTGCTAGCCTATCGGTTTTTATCGGATACACTTCGGAGCTGCATGATCTAATACCACCTTGCCCTTTTTCTATCGGAATGCTCGTAGCTCGAAAAAGTGACATCGTTTCATGGTTGATGTTCCATGAAGAGATTTGACTCTACGTTTGTGATAAGAACGTCTAGGCTGTGGAATACGTTGCCTGAGTGGGTTTTCCCGATGGTTACAATCTTTGTGTCTTCAAATCGAGAGTGAACATCAGGCGAGATGGCGGTCAAGTGTGAGCCTATAAAGGTAAAAAAAAAAAAATGCAGGCGGGATTCGAACCTACTACCTTAAGAGTGTCTTTTCGTAATTTGTAACTGCTAGACCACCAGATTTTGTTATAATATTCTAAGTTACCTTGCACCATCTTTGTGCACAACAAAATGTGTAAAATATTCAAACCTCAATGCGGCGCGCTTATGAATTCTATTAGTGATGATGAGTTCAAGTACAATGCGCGATGGTTAAGCTTGTTTTAAGCTGGATATCCTACTGAGTGTGGCTTAAGTTACGAACTTCGTCAATTCGCCAACAAGAGATTTGCGTAAATGCATGCACATGGATTATGGATCGAGGTGTAGCTAACATCAGATTACTGGTTTGTACTAACAAGTAGTTTGCGTGGAAACTCTCTTATTAGCATATACTTATTAATTTGATTTTAAGATTACTGGAGTATCCAGAATATAGAAAAACGTGCAAGCATTGCTGTGACTATAGTGTGCATTGGTTATTAGTCTTCTATCACAAAAATGAAGGCCATAATCAATCAGTTGACGATAGCGTTTTCCGTGATACATCTGACCCGTGCAAAAAACTTGATACTCAATTGTTAAGAACACAGATCTTCTTTGACTAAGACTATAAATGTTCTATTGAAGCCAATGCTAAAATTTCGGTAATCAGTCTTAATATTTTACATAAGATATTTAAAGGAAATTACAGAGCTTGGAGCATAGAATTATTGTGAACTAGATTGTTTTACCAGTTGTTATACGGTTTACCGTATCGTTTTTTGGACCATAATATATTGTGGATTTATGTGATGTTTATTGAATTTTATTGTGGCGACAATAAAGTGTATAGAAAAAGATACACGCGACTAAATTATGATCTTAATTATTATTGAATTACCTCGGCGTTTTGGCAGTCTCACAGCAGACACGGTTACGAGAAGGACTGAAACATTGCGGGTCATGTTCTTCTTTGTATTGTATTGTATTGCATTATTTTTACTGGTTTTAAACGAAGTTTTGTTCATCTTTCTCATAGCTTAAGCCGCATTTCACAGCACTCTGCGAGAGATACGCGTCGCAAACAAGCACGTGTTTCGGATTAAGTTGTTGCGCGTAATAACAACCTACAGACTTCATGTACCCCTCTATTTTGATTACGGAGGCTGTGTACTGTTGCTATGTATCTTGCATATATGCCTTAATTACCAGCCACGTGAGTAAGCAACGTGGAAAATGATGGTACAGGCTACATAAAATTACATACGTAAGTGTATTAAATGCAGGAGTTATTCGAAGGAGATTTAATAAACAAAGCTAAAGCTTCGGTGGGCAATAGGTATACGCCATCTAGACCTAAAGAAGTTAACCTCTCCTGGTCAACTACTATTGGTCGCTTTATAAAAATGGCAAAAGTGTTTCTAAGGAATTTCTGTCGAGTGTGGTATCACACCGCTGCTAGCAGATTACCGTATAGCATTATAATGTGCAAACAATTTATGTCCTGATTGGGAGACAAAAAGTATGAAACAAAATTACAAATTAAAGAGTTAAATAATAATTTTCAAAATATCTCACAATTGCAATGCAGTTGGTCAGCAGTGAATTAAAATATTCTTGCTAAAAATACTGCGTGGTACTAGTAGGAAGCATGTTAAATATGCCTGTGGCACTGCCATGACTAACTTGCTTTCATGCTACAGGGTATCGAATGTTATCATCCTAAATTGACTGATTCAACATTTAGATTTCTCTCTAAACCAATAAATCTATAGTGATAATATTTAGAACCATAGAATTTATCTTAGACTTCTGATTTGCAAGCTTTAACGAGCTCCATATTTTACCGACCGCGGTTCATAAATCAGATTAGTCCAATTTCTGGAACCATAGAGTATTAAAGTAAAGTAAACTCAATACACGAGGTAATTGAGATATAAATTTGTAAACAGTTATAAATTTTTGCAAAACAAAAGCAACTAAATGTGTGAAGGTGTCCTAGACTGAGTAGTTTTTAGTTTTATAGCAATTAAAGCTGTTGTCAAAACTAATTGAAATTTATGAAAAGATAGAATCGTTTCGTCAGATTAAATTTCCTAATGAATAATCTAATATATTCTTAATTAACCCAACATTCAGTAGGTACCAACGGCAGACTAATAGTTACATATTTCATTCAAAATAGTATATTACCAAGTAAAATAGTACTTGGATAATTTACTCTGTGTTTGTGTACTCTCGTTTTCGTCTAATAATCATTTTCCACTTTACGGTTGTCTGAAAGACATAGCTTATAGCAGTAATGTCGTCAATTGCCATTGTTTTTCTAGTTTTAAATCAATTTGTTCTTATTTTATTAAATACAAGTAAAAAATACCGGCCGAATAGATAACATCTTGAACTCGGTTAAAATGAGTTTCATTTTTTATCTGCTTCGACGATATTGTTGAATAAAGATATGAAAAGGTTATAGAAGACAGTATTGGCGAAATTCAAACACTTTTTTAACAAAACATCGTTGAAAAAATTGTTTTAAAATTATAAAATGCACGTAAATAATACCCAACCCATACCGTTTCCCCTTTCATTACGGCAATGCATATTCCGTATGAGAGTTTTCGATGCAGGGTCGGCCGTAGCAACCTCGCCATTTGACTTAGCGCCACTATCAGTATTACTACGATATACAAAAGCTGCTTAGTAGAATAAAAGTAAAGTTCTACTTTTCCGTCACAGGCACTGTGTGGTGGCATGGACTATAGTCGATTATTTGCCGATACAGACGACAATCAACCTGAATTTGCATGAGAGCCGTATTGAATTGACGCGGCGACCGACGTCAATTGTCATGAAATACGGAGAAGGCGCCCAGCACTGTATGTGTTAAGTGCTAATTTAGCTGACAGATACTCAATTTCATGAAACCAAGTGATCGTGCACACCCAAATACTTAGCTGGACAGTATTTGGCGAGAACAACCTCAAAATCTACGGCTTTTTTAAAGAATCGCTTGCAGATGTTATAGGAAACATTGATTGTCGTGTTACGAATTTATATTTGTTGTATACTTACGCGAGGCAATAATTATAAAATTTTTGAGCAAAATCAAGACGGGTTTCTAGACCGTTTGCCATTAGATGGATCTACTGTTTTTATTGTTAAACTAAAAAAATAACAACAAACGTTCAAACTAGAACGACAGTTGAGGGCCTCATCGCTGAAAACGACATCTGTTATAGACAATATTGACTAGAAAATAACCTTGTAGACCACCTACGGACATTTATGAAAGATGGATAACAATGTACTTAATCAGACGTACTTACATCTTAAGTTATAAAACTAATTCGTTTGTGAAAATTTTAAAACAACAAATAGTGAGATTTATTGAAAACATTATCTCAAACCGTTGAGAACATTACATTTTATCGATACTATTAATAGCATATAGTGCGTGGTAGGCGTGCATTATACGTTTTGGTCTGTAGAACCAAAATTTATATCTAATACGAAATATCAAAGAAGACTATGTGATAAAGAGAGAGCGTTAGCAATTCCATATTTAACAGTAGACGTCCTTCCTCTCTGCGCCATTTGACCGCCTCAACCAAAACGGTTAGAGTTTTGCTATTAATTACTTCGTAAATTTATTGGATACTTACTCAATCCAGCTGATAAATTACCTTATACCGCCAATTACCGCCATCTAATGGAACTCATAGATCATTGTAGCTGTTTGTTATATGTTAGTAAACAAATAATTAGAAATATATAGATATTGGGACTATAAATTGACCTTAAAATTACCCTATCACTCAAGTTGTACCAAAATACACAGTATCAAATTTTTTTATTGAAATCTGTCCAGTAGTATAGGAATTCATCGCTGACAAACAAAGTGACTCGAAATTTTGATATTAGAAGATAAAGTGAGAGCAATGCTAAATAAGATCAGACGAAAGTCTTTAACCAGTGCGTGTTGCCAGTGATGGCTTATGGAACTGAGACGTGGTCCTTAACTGTGGGCCTCATAACGAAGCTCAAAGTCACACAGCGAGCTATGGAGAGGGCTATGCTCGGAGTCTCTTTGCGCGACAGAATCCGTAATGAGGATATTCACAAAAGAACGAAAGTGGCCCAAAAGGTAAGCAAGCTGAAGTGGCAATGGGCAGGCCACATCGCTCGCAGAACTGACAACCAATGAGGAAGAAAGGTTCTCGAGTGGCGACCACGAACCGAAAGACGCAGTGTTGGACGGCCACCCACTGGAGATCATAGGTTCCCAAAGTGGTTGCAGGTGGACCCCAGGGGTCCATAGGAGACCACATAGGGTCCACGTTGACTTGTAAAGAAAACAGGGTTCACAAATTGTAAAGTGAGGGTACACAAAAAAAACAATCTGTCAGTGGAAAAAACAATTCATCAAGTACATCCATCTCACTAAAAGTATGACTATACTACTAGGTATGATTTATTTACATTTCAGAGTTAATTTGATTGTAATAATAAATGTTTATAGTTCTGTTTAACCTCAACTAACCACAAGTATTATTAAAAAAATAGGGACACAAGAAAATGTATTACTTTTCTTTTCTTCTTAACACCCCAAATTAGTGTGATATTTTTGAAGTTTTGTGAATACAGTAGAAATGTAGCAGCAGGGGGTCCACCGAATATAGTAAAATTTTGAAAGTGGTCCACGAGAAAAAAAGTTTGGGAACCTCTACACTAGATGGACAGATTACAGATTATATAAAGGTCGCTGGAAACGCTGGTTGCAGGTTGCAAGACGGTTCGTTGGTTGCAGGTTGCGTAGGTTTCAGGCTCTCCACTGACTCTTTTTTAAGACTTGAAAATAAAAAAATACAAACAAAAGGTAAAACACAAGCCAAAAGATACATTTCTACTCAGGGTTAATAAGCCTCAAGAACTTACACAAACACTAAATCAAATGTTACAAATACATCGTAAATGTACACAATATTTGAAATATTTAAACAATAATAATACATAACTTGAGATGTGAAGAAGTGAAATTGGCCTATAATTAGAAATTGCTGACGTTGCACCAGATTTATAAATGGGACAGATATCTGCTAATTTGAAGCTGTCCGGTACCACACCTTGCTGCATGCTCAAGTTGCACATGTGCGAAATAAGTGGAGCCAGTACAACAACACCCAGCTTCAATATTTTGTTGTTAATTCGAGGACCGTTCGTTGTGGAAATTCACAAATAGGGGAATCATGTTTATTTTTGAGCCTATGTTCAGCAGTGAACGTCTTGCGGCTGATGATGATGATGATGAATGTTAAAGAAAGTCAAGCCCATTTTAGGTGGTATACCCCTAAGTCGCATGCCGCATGATACGGCTCATTGATATCCATTGTACGAGTGAGTCGGACAAACCGTATAGTGCACGCGTCTACCAAACATAAAATCCTGCCATAATTTAACCTCATAACACTGGATTGAGCTACAAACTTTAGTGCCTCTATTTGGAAGCTGGATTATTTTAGTTCGTAATCACATAGTTCGGACAACGAATACGAGATTTGTTTCACAACTAAACTCAGATTATATTAGAGCTGAGCTTCGCTTGCTTTGGCGAGTTTCAAGGGGTGTTAGTCACGGACCTAAGCTAGGGTTTTGCCTACACTACCTATTAAACTTAGGTAATTTGATGTCAACTTTACACAAACTTTGAAGGATTCTCGTGTGGTCTTTGTTAGACCTAAATTGGGTTTAAGGGTGCTTGATTAAAGTTGATTGATTGTTTGTGTTAACAACTTACACCCTCCCGTGTAGGTGTAAGTAAACATTACTTACTGGCAAGGTAAGTTTGAAATTGCTTTGAACTTAAGATTTGCCTGTGGCGTGGTATAATGTTATGTACCTACATTTAATTTCGCTAATAAATGTATGGAACTACGTAACATTAAATTAGCGCTCATAGCAAACGTAACCAGAAACGTTAAGTAAGTTAAATCGTTAGTGTGAACAATAAACAATCACTACAAATAACATACTAGCTGCGTGTTACGGTCTTGCTCACTTGGTCTCTGTTCCGACGTGATTGAGCAACTAAACTTTCATGTTTATAATATTAGAAGTACTTATAGCATAAATACGTAACTACGTACGTAATAAATACGTACGCGATATGAGCTACGTATGAGCTAAATAAAAATACATAGCTTTTACGATCACAGTTTTTTACAGAAATAACACCATTTACCTCTAAAGTGAACAAAAGCTATATTATGTTAGATAGCGTATAAAATTTTAAATAAACGCTATATTGGGATACCCAGACCAAATCTCTTCAGAAGACGAAATGTTTTTTTGTGCTTAACTCCTTTACAGTGGTACTTACACTACCAACATTTTCATTTGGAACGCATCAACAGTCAATGAAAAAATTTTAAATAATAATTTTCGGAACGAATCTAACTCATTCGTTGGTACAATTTTCAGCAAAAAAAGTGAAAAAATTAACTTTATTGACACGTCACAACCATTACTGTAATACGCTATAAAAATGCAATAGCTCGAGTATAAAATGTAGGTAACAGTTCCTTTACCACGCATTGTTTATTATTTAATAACACTATACCCAGTAGGAGTCCTTCTCTATTTATGCTCATAAAATAAACTAACACCATCACTTATAGCCGTTGAACGGTGGCGCCACTAACGAATACATAATAACTATTGAATAGATATATGTAATTCTTGTTTTTCTCCAGGGTTTTAAATGGTGGTGCAAGCTGTAAACTTTAACCGCTTTCGATAAAATAGCTAATAAAAATCGATATTTGAATATCGATTTCCAACGACGCATTCAAGATAGAAACAATACGGGGATGTAAAATATAACTTTTTAATGTAATGGCTTCCATTCTATGGTTATAAGGGATCGTATTTTTTATGATTATAACTTCCTTCAGTTTAGAAAAAGATTTATTAAACAACTTTTTCTCTAAAAAAATATTTGTGGTAGAAAGAAGGAAGTGAAGAAGGCTAGCTTTAGCGTTTTTTTGGCTAGCATCAGCATTTAGCCCAATACTTGTTCGAAACACAGCATTTAATTTGTAGTATTCCTAACCTCATATGCAACCGGTTTCCGGTTTCTCGGTTATTTGCGAACAGGAACACCAATATTTTTTGGTAAAACATTGGTAGGCTCGACGTAAAACGACAAACAAACCGCTGCTATTCATGCCTCACAGAGTACGCGGAATCCTATTTTGGGATTAGGACAATTGTGCTTGGTTTTCAACATTTTGCTTACATTTCTACATTTTATAGAGGTTTATGAACCCGGCTTACTCGTGTATGCCTTAATTACAAAAGTTATGTTTTGTTTCTGTTACTAATGAATTTTGCTGTAGGTAGTTGTTTTTGTTTATTCTACACGTATGTATTTGAATATGTGACTATCTACTATTTTACAGAAACCTTATTAAACCAGGCTGGAAATGTTAAGGGTTAATTGTCGTCCGAAACCCGTTTTTTATTTTAATTCATAATTCTGAAGTGGAAAGGTTTTTTTTTGTAATTTCGAGTGACGAAACGAGCTGGACATGTGCCTGTAAGCAAAATGCCAGCCACATAACAACACAGTGACACGCAGCTATTGGAACATGAAGAGTCCAAATCATTACCTAGCACTGCACTGCGCTCGTCACCCAGAGATCTCAGATATTATATCTCTAAGCCCTGTAATTTCTCCGGGAACATTGCCCTTCAAAACGGAGCACAGTAACGTTTGTATATTGCTGCTTGGCGGTAGAATAACTGGCATGGGTGTGGTACTTCCCCAGGCTGACTCTGATACTAAATACAAAAATGTTAAATGTAATACATTACAAAGAGCAAGATTAATAATTATAACAAAGTGGTAGTGATTCTGTAGTTAGGAGTAATAGCAGTGCCAGTATTCTTAACGTGCGAAGTTGCAAATATTTGTATTGATCTTTTCATACAAATATTTTGTATTGAGCTTATTTAAAAAGTTTGGTGAACCTTTTTAAAATATTATTTCAATAAAGGGACGATGAGATGGATCTATTTCGGGAGAAGTGTTTTTTTTTACTTAATTCGAGTCAAATCAAAATACTTAACTAAACAGGCCTGTTAACAAAAGTATCCTTGGGTCAAATGAATGACACCAGGCACAAAAGCACCAGGAGACCTATGTACTCGTAGGATGATAGAAGGGTTTAAAGTAATAAGATTCAGCATCATCACTTGGAAGCTGTCCATCTGAGTGCAATTTTATTGAAGGGGGTTCTAACCCTCCATAATTTCTCCTTGTCGTATGATTTTTGTTTGGCGTTACGGAATAATGGATTAGAAGAGGTATTAAAACTATAAAAAATTATAAATTTCACAATTCTAATTATTAGCTTGTCGGAAAAAATCATGATTTTTTGACGACTTACAAAGTAAATTTGGTCATTTGATTATGTACGGCATTGGTTCCATACAGTTTCCATACCTCTTCTAATCCATTATTTCGCAATGCAACCCCCCCTCTTCAATTGCACTCAGTTGGACAGCTTACAAGTGACGGCATAGTGCTGAATTTTATTACTTTATACCATTATATCATCCTACATACATAGGTCTCCTGGTGGTTCATTTGACCCATAAATTTTGTTCACGGGCCTGTAGTATATACTAGAAGTGATAAATTTCTGTGTATCGAATGTCTATTGAAATATGTGACACTAAATACAATCGACATCATAACCTTATATACGGCTAAAATGTATTCATAGGTACCAACAGCATACCGCGGTTTCACTCGCGTATCTCCCGAACCCTATCTAAATATTATAACTAATGCACATCCTTTTAGTAGTTTCTCTTCAGTAACAAATATCCATATGTAGATACGATACAAACTGTAGGGCCGTATCATTCAGCCATTACAAAACATTTGAATCATTTTTCTTAATCAATAATAGTTTTGTATTGTTTGAAAACGAGTCATTAAATATGCAAAACCGTGCGTATAATAGAGGTACATATATACTCTTAAGTTCTGGCAACACTGGCGCAATACGGTTGCAAATATATGCAGATTATTTGCGTGGGACTCGACCGACAGCAATCAAATTAAGTGACTGCAAAAAGAGCTGAAAATAGCTGCTAAAACGTGTTCGATTTTCATGTTTGTTTTTTTATCGGGAAGAGGATTAAGTTTTATTCGTGAGCTGCTACTCTCTAGGGCTATTTTGTATGTTTATTATAATTTACACTCGTTATATCCGAATATATAGAGTATAGTAAAAAATAATGTTTGTCTGTCTGTCGTTTATAGAATCGTAAACTATGAATTTGATCATCTGATGATCTATAATAAAGTTTTACATGAGTCGAAGAAGGTTTCTGTGTTGGTACGTCCAATTTTTAACCCCCGACCAAAAAAGGGGTGTTATAAGTTTGACGTCGATGTCTGTCTGTCTGTGTGTCTGTCTGTATATTTTTTTCACTACAACCTCAATATGGTTATCAAACAAAACGGCTTGACTAGTAGAATACTTTGCACTAAGACAAATTTCAAATCCAAGATGGCCGCTACCACAAAATGGCGAAATACATTTCTTTTTTCACAACTCCTTTAATATGGGTATCAAATGAAAGGGCTTGACTAGTAGAATGTTGTACAGATAACAAATCCAAGGTAGTCGGGGTTAATATATTTTTTTTAATTTTGTTCTTGTTGTCAGATGGCGTAGCAACGTGCACAGGGTTCAGTAGCAATATTATATGTATTTTATTTTTTATATGTTAGAAAAAATCACTGCAATCGCTAAGGCCGATAATTACAGCACAAAAAAAAAATAGTCATAGTTTGTATTTATTTCTTCATAATTTTTCTGACGTGCGTAATAATGAGTTCCTTCTGTTTCTGTCATGTTATGCTGTTAGCGTAGTAAACAATTATTTTAGAAATATAAATAATAAATAAATGTTTACTATTTAATATAAATAAATAAACCTAGAAATAAATTGCAGGGCCAGAGATAGATCATCTTATATGTATCTAGGGGTGACGGCAGCAGTGCAGTGCTAGATAATGATCCGGACTCGTCGTGTTCCCAAAGCTGCGCTGTTACGGGCAGGTGTGTACCAGACCATTAGGCACATGTCCTGCACGCCCCATGATTTAATACTATAAAAATGCGCCTTTATTGATTGCAGCGTTTTCTTTTAGACGTAGTATAAGCTTGCGTTTTTAGCGGTAAATAATAAATTTGCACTTAAAAAATTGTACTTGGAATTAGTGCAATTTCTAATGAGGACAAAATGTCACGATTACGCTTCGGATGAGTGACCACAAGTAGCATTTGGCAGCGGCAGCTCGGCACTTGATTCAGTCTAAGTAGATTAGTTGCAATTAGCTACTTTTAGTGTGGCAAATTTTGGTTGGATTTGGCAGCTGTTAGCTTACCGTAGCTTGAGAAAGTTACTTTTAAACTAAATGTTCTGATAACTTGTCAAATCTTTGTTTTACAACCCTTTTCACGTGTTCTTGTGCACTTAGTATTTAAAAGGTCACAAATTTGGGTAATCAAAAATAATATACGAGACACAAACATGTTTTTTTACAATTAATACTGTGAATTGTAGATGATTTAAAATGTCTCTTAAAATCGCAGATTTTTTTCGTGAATTCAATTTAATTACCAAATAAGCTCGTGCAAAGTACTTTAAATTGCTGGAAGCATTGCCTCATCATCATCATCATCATCAGCCTGTATTCGTCCACTGCTAGACATAGGCCTCCCCTATGATACGCCACTCAGCCCGGTCCTCGGTCTTACTTCTCCAACCGCCACCAGCTGCCTTTCGAATATCGTCACTCCATCTAGTCTCAGGGCGTCATACACTACGTTTGCCGATTCGCGGTCTCCACTCCAGCAAGCATTACCTCGCTGGATGGTAAATGAACCAACAATGAGCCGGAGTTACCACCCTTTTCGCGAATTCTGCACCCAATTACTTGGACCAAGTTTTTGACGGTAATTCTCCTACTCTTCATGCCTCTCAACTTCCACCACTAGATTAGAGGTTAAAAATTACTGAGAAAGGTGAGTTAACTGCATGAGTTTCATTTTCGTCATTTTAGTTATCAGTCATCTTTGTTTTACCACGTTCTTAGTTTGTAGAATATACTCTTAATAACACAAAAATACATTATGATACTACTGAGTAAGTGTATTGCTATAATATTTCTTTATATTTGAGTCACATTCAAGAATTTTCAATCTACATATGCCACAGTATAGGTACCATATATATAACAAAGGTTCAAATGGATTATTTTACTTTTGGGTACATTTTGCGAACAACCTAATTCCGGTTATCCCCGACGACACTCAAAACAAACGCAAGTCTGATAAATGCGACGATTAATCTTCAGGACGCTCGGGACTCACCCTAGTGTGAAAAGGGCGGATGCAATTTCGTTAAACTCGTAATAAAAACCTACAATTTTGCAATAATTTACACAAAAAATTAACTGACAAATACTAGTATCGTTACTTACGGGATTTTTACCGTTTAATGAATATAAATATCGTGCACTCCAGAATATCCCGTGATAGTAGGAGATCCCGCTATACAACGACCTTCACCGAGCTGATTATTGGATGAAAAGTGTTTTATATGTAATTTAATATGTCAACAAATATATTGCAAATGGGTTGCCTAAAAAATTTCAGTCCAGAATATGATTAATTAACAATAAAAAAATATTTTTTTAAATATTTCACTTAAATTGATTGAATTATAGAAAAAACTATATAACATAACTTATTATTTTGGCTTTACTCAGTGCTTACGAAATATCATTACGAAATTCAACCCCTAAGGGTGTAAAAGACGGGATGGAAGTTTGTATGAAACATTTTATTCCTTAAACGTATTCGCATAAAATTTCGCACAAATTGAGCATGATCAAAATAATGCATTATGTATTAGTATTTTTCAAAACTCAACCTCCAAAGGGGTGAAATATGGGATGAAAGTTTGTTTGAAACTTTTTATTGTTTGAAAATATTTGCATGAGATTTCGTAAGCACTGAGTAAACCCTAAATAATAAGGTATGTTATATAGTTTTTTCTACAATTTAATCAATTTAAGTGATATAAAGGGTGTAAGGGGGAAGCACTTAACATCTAGCTTCCCCAAATGTCAACCTCTCCTGCGCGTGTTACACCCTGCTGCCAACTAACGAGGCTCTGACGACCGAACCAATGGCGGTATATCCATTAAAAACCAGTCCTAAATTACCCAGGTCGATGACGGGCAGCGGCGTCATCGATGCGAAGGGCTGGTTCCGCGGTCACCAACCCGCCTGCCAAGCGTGGTGACTATGGCAAATACCCCCCCATATGATAGGCACAAAAAAGAAACGGCCCCTAGTCCCCGGCGGCTCCGCTATTCCAGGCGCTGGTGGCAGCCTTGGTTCCGGCCGAGCATGGGGTGCTAAGAATCCCCGGCAGACGCCCCGCCACCAAACCCAACGACTCGACCTGGCAACATTTAACGCACGGACGCTGAGGGCTGACGAAAAGATTGTGGAGCTGGAAGAAGAAGTGGACAAGTTGCGCTGGGATATCATAGGGTTATCAGAAGTCCGTAGACAGGGCGAGGACAGGATAATCCTTGAATCCGGCAACTTGTTCTACTACCGGGAGAGAGATCAACAATCCCAGGGGTGTCGGGTTTATCGTCCGCAAGTCTCTCGTTAACAACGTGATAATGATCGAGAGTGTCGAATAGGGTTGTATACCTTGTACTTAAAATTAGCGACCGATATTCATTAAAGGTCATACAAGTATACGCACCGACCTCGACAAATCCCGACGAAGAGGTTGAGGCCATGTATGAGGACATCTCCAAAGCCATACATGTCTCGCCAACACATTTCACAGTTGTGATGGGAGACTTCAACGCGAAACTGGGCAAACGTAGCGATGATGAGTTGAGAGTGGGGAATTTCGGATATGGGCAGCGGAACCCAAGAGGGCAACGTCTAGCGGATTTCTTGGAAAGGGAGAGTCTCTTTATGATGAACTCCTTTTTCAAGAAACAACCACAAAGAAAGTGGACCTGGATTAGCCCAGATGGTTCCACAAAAAATGAGATCGACTTCATTATGACGACTAAACGGCAAATATTCAGCAATGTCTCTGTGATCAGCAGGGTTAAGACCGGCAGCGATCACCGTATTGTAAGAGGCACGCTGAATCTAAACATTAAGTTCGAAAGATCACGTCTGATGAAGTCCACGCTCCGACCAAATTATGCTCAGATCGAAGATCCCGATAACTTTCAACTCGAACTTCAAAATCGCTTCGAATCCTTAGATGAGTGCGTAACGGCGGACGAAATAAATGACAGGCTAGTGGAAACTGTATATGCTGTTGGCAGAAAATTTTATAAGAGCCGACGCCAAAATATAACCCAAAAACTCTCTGATCAAACTCTAGATCTCATGGCAGTCAGACGAGATATGCGGTTACAGTCTTCGGTCGACATGACGGTATACAGACGGCTCAATAGACAGATCTCTACTTGTGTGCGACGTGACATACGCTGCTTCAATACTTCGAGTATTGAAGAAGCAATCAAGCAGAACAAAGGCTCGAAAGTGTTCGCAAGAAATCTGTCTCTTGGGCAAAGTCAGCTGACCAAACTGAAGACCGATAGTGGTAACATCGTCTCGTCGAAGCCCGAGATTTTGGAGGAGATTGAGATGTTCTATGAACAGTTATACACCTCTACGCAAGCACAACCTGTCGTTAGCATGGCAAAAGACCCCAGAGCCAAGCTGACCCGACACTTTACCGAAGATATCCCGGAAGTCAACCTGTGTGAGATTAGGATGGCCCTCAAACAACTTAAAAACAACAAGGCACCTGGCGACGACGGAATTACGACGGAGCTTCTGAGAGCGGGTGGAAAACCGGTACTTAAAGTCCTCCAGAAGCTGTTCGACTCCGTCATACTTAACGGTAATACGCCAGAAGCGTGGAGCAGAAGTGTGGTGGTGCTCTTCTTCAAAAAAAGGTGACAACACCTTGTTGAAGAACTACAGACCCATCTCACTTCTGAGCCACGTTTATAAGTTGTTTTCGAGGGTCATCACGAATCGTCTCGCACGCAGGTTTGACGACTTCCAGCCACCCGAACAAGCCGGTTTCCGAAAAGGCTATAGTACCATAGACCACATCCATACGCTTCGGCAGATTATACAGAAAACCGAGGAGTATAATCGGCCACTATGTATAGCGTATGTGGACTATGAGAAAGCCTTCGACTCCATCGAGACCTGGGCAGTGCTTCAGTCTCTCCAGCGATGCCGCATTGACTATCGCTATATCGAAGTGTTGAAGTGTATCTACAGTAAAGCCACAATGTCTGTCCGATTACAGGACCAGTGCACAAAACATATCCAGCTACAGAAAGGCGTGAGACAGGGAGATGTTATATCTCCGAAACTGTTCACTGCCGCGCTGGAAGATGTTTTTAAACTACTGGACTGGAACGGATATGGCATCAATATCAACGGCGAATACATCACTCACCTTCGGTTTGCCGACGACATAGTCATTGTGGCGGAGTCGCTGGAGGACCTCGGTGCTATGCTCAGGGACTTCAGTAGAGTATCTCAACAGTTAGGTTTGAGGATGAATATGGACAAGACGAAAGTCATGTCAAATGTTCATGTCTCACCTGTACCGGTAATTGTTGGGAATACCACACTCGAAGTTGTTGACGAATACGTCTACCTGGGTCAAAAGATCCAAGTAGGTAGATCCAACTTCGACAAAGAGGTCCAGCGTAGGATCCAACTCGGATGGGCAGCGTTCGGGAAACTTCGGCACATCTTTGAGTACAGAATACCCCAATGCCTAAAGACGAAAGTCTTTAACCAGTGCGTGTTGCCAGTGATGGCTTATGGAACTGAGACGTGGTCCTTAACGGTGGGCCTCATAACGAAGCTCAAAGTCACACAGCGAGCTATGGAGAGAGCTATGCTCGGAGTCTCTTTGCGCGACAGAATCCGTAATGAGGATATTCGCAAAAGAACGAAAGTGGCCGACATAGCTCAAAGAGTAAGCAAGCTGAAGTGGCAATGGGCAGGCCACATCGCTCGCAGAACTGACAACCGATGGGGAAGAAAGGTTCTCGAGTGGCGACCACGAACCGGAAGACGCCGTGTTGGACGGCCTCCCACTAGATGGACCTCACAAAGGTCGCTGGAAACCGCTGGTTGCAGGTTGCGCAGGACCGATCGTTGTGGAAATCTAGGGGGGAGGCCTATGTTCAGCAGTGGACGTCTTGCGGCTGATGATGATGATGATGAAGTGAAATATAAAAAAAAATGTTATTTAATCATATTCTGGACTGAAATTTTTTAGGCAACCCATTTGCAATATATTTGTTGTCATATTAAATTTCATGTAAAACACTTTTCATCCAATAATCAGCTCGGTGAAGGTCGTTGTACAGCGGGATCTTAGACTATGATGATACTGCCGTGAGCAATCGTTTTAATATGGGACAATTAGGTTTGACCAAAGAATTTATGCAACATCATCAATTGGAAAACGCACAATCGTATCAAGTTGTGACTGTGACCACATTTAGCAATCTCTTGCAAGCCAAATTGACCGCACCCTGTTACCCTGCTTTGCAATATATTTCAGCGCAAAGCTCCAAGCTACAAGATTATGTAATTATTCTAATTGTAATTCATCGTTATACGTCGCATTTCTAATTAGAGAAAAATTACTTTTATTCGTCGAAATTGCAACCGCGCCGCTTCCCACCGTGCATAATTAGGAACCGTGTTGAATTAAATCAAGGAATTAGGTTAAAACCAAAGGACTCTACTCTAACCAGGACTTCGGGCTTGAAAATTTGGTCAAAAGTCTACTTATTTTAGTTTATCTATACTAGTCTATACTAATATTATAAAGAGGAAAGATTTGTATTTTTGTATTTTTTTTTGTATGGCACGAATAAACTCAAAAACTACTGGACCGATTTCAAAAATTCTTTTGCCAATAGAAAGCTACATTATCACTGAGCAACATAGGCTATGTTTATTACGAAAAAAATGAGATATCTACGGAATTTTTACTAAAACCAACGCAAGGTATAAAAAACAGTCATAAATGGCTTTCATCGCATACGCTGCGGAAAGTACTAATGATAGACCAAAACAATGTTCTACAATATTATAGAGCGTATTAAAATCTACAAAAACCTCGCAAGACCATATGTCTAACTACAATAATTACCTCGCAACAACTACTTTTTTACATTTTAAAAGTAAGTAAAAATGCCTATCAAATTCAGACCATGTTATCAACACATTTGTATTAATTCTTATCCAAATAAATTATTTCTTATATTTCATTCATTCTTCTTATATTCAAGACTCTTTTAATACCTATTGATTACTTTTGAATTATTGAAGTCGGACATTCCATTCAAAAGATTTAACGAAATTAAAATATCAATCCTATCAAAATGCGGCGCCGCGCGGCGCAACAGCGATAGAGGGACACCGAGGCACGGGGAGAGGTGTTCGCAGCTATGAAATAGGTAAGTACGAGTAGCCGCGCGCGCGTCTACTAATTCGCGTGGTCGCCTCGCTACGTAGGTAGTGGACACAAATGATACTAAATATTAAACAATTTTTCGTAACACTTTTTTATGTTCCTATCAAAATGTTCTTTTCAGAACTACTTTTGTATAAGTTTATTCTACCTTTACTGTTATTGTTCAAGTTTTCTCGCACTTTATACACAGTATTACATTAAATTTATTCCATTTGGTTTCCTCACGATGTTTTCTTTACCGTTTTAAATTGAGGCATTACGGACATGCCTTCGAAAAAAAATAGTAATGCGCGTAATTTGAGCTGGGGATAGGATACGATATAGGTCATCCCCAAGGTCCCCTTTATTCTACCTACTAAAGTAGAATAAAACGGAGCATTAAGGACTACGATGAAATCTAGCTGTGTCAATAGATTCAATAAGCAGCTCACTAAATATTCCTACTACTGGGACTCGGGGCCCTCTCTCGCAAGGAGAGAGTCAAGTCCATAATCCACCACGCTGGCCCAGTGCGGGTTGGTGGATGACACATGACCTCAAAAGATTCTAAGTACATGGCGATTTCTTCACGATGTTTTTCTTCACCGTTTTAAGTTAGCGGTATTACGCATATTACTCGAAAAGACAGTGGTGCCTGGTGCACGTGGGATTTAAAACCGGGGCTCCAGATCGGCCACCGCCGTTCTCCCGACTAGACCAGCCGTAACTATTTAGTACGTATTTAGAACTAATAGACTTTAGTAGTTACATAAAACATTGCACAACCATAAACTACGTCGTAGGTGGCATTAGCAGATTTTAACACTAAATTACAACAATTAAATATTTACTGATTTAATTTTTGATTTGATGCGTAAAAGTAAAAGGGAAATAACAACGACGCCAGACACGCCTAAAGTTTTTAGGACTAATGATAATATACCATAACAACTAACGCATAACAGTTTTCGCATAATTTTTTGCTACCGTATATAGCATAAACATAACTTAGCATAATGTTTAAAGGCACATATTGAGAGAAGCATCACAATACCTAAACATAACAATTGGTCCTATTAACCTCTCGCTACGGCGACGACCTCGCTTGGCTCGCTCCTCTCAGGACCTCCCTTGAGCTTCTGGCTCCCGCATTTTTTTTATAAAGTAAAATAGGCAAAAAAACATGCGTTTTAAATGATAAACAGATGATTGGGATTGTTTGTTTTGTCTTATGTCCTAAGCATGGCAATTCTGCCAAGAGTGTGTTAAAATTTGTAAGTCTAATAATTTTGTTTTATACTTATTTTCCATAATACCCGTGGGAAGCCGGGGCGGGCTGCTAGTTTATGATATACCTAAAATAAATACCTACATTCCAATGATAGCATTGCTGGAGCGCGGCTCAAGGCTGACGTCTTCCGTATGTTTTAATAGAGATATTTTTATTAAGCATTATTGTTTGCGACAACCCTACCCGTGTCTAGACATTATCGGCGTTTCTTCCAAGATCAAGCAAAGATGCACTAAGTACTGGTAGTATTTCTTTATACTGTCATACTGTCAGTAACACGTATGGAACATGGAAAATCTAAATCATTACCTAACACTGCACTACGATCGTCACCTTGAGATACGAGTCGATTTATTTTTGCCTTTTAATTTTTTGGAAATGTTGTCCTTTACATCGGAACACAGTGATGTGTGCTTGGCGCTCGAATAACTAGCAAAGGTATGGTACTTCCCCAGGTAGACTCTTCAAAGACTCCTACCACTTCTATTCTCGTACCTACCAAATAGACATTATCGGTCCAGTTTTAGAGGGGTACAATTACTGTGTTCCGGTTTGAAGGAAATGTTTCCAGAGAAATTACGGGATTTAGAGAAATAGCATCTTAGATCTCTGGGTGACGAGCGCAGTGCAGTGCTAGGTAATGATTTGGACTTGTCACGTCCCAATAGCTGCGTGTCACTGTGCTGTTATGTGGCAGGCATGTTGCTTAGCATCAGGCACATGTTCTGCTCGTCTCGTCACGCTTTAATTAAAAAAAACACAAAAATCGTGCTACGTCATTTAATAAGTAGTATTCTCGTGGATTAATAATAAATACATAATTAATATCTGCATCTGTATAGGGTATATTAATACTATGGCAACAAGTAAAGCGACTCTTCTCGTTCTGAAATATGATTATCAAATTCCGGCACTCGTATTTCCCTCACCTGTTTTCATAAAGTTTTTGTTTTTTGTTCACTCCCACGTAACGAGCATCCTGTTTCGTGGTTAATTTGAATGCTTGTTTTTGTTGCTAGAAAATTTGCTGCTGGATTTTTGTCACTTTTATGTTGGCCTTTTTGCGGGCGAGTTTTCGAGTCCGTTTTTGGTTTTTCCGTTGACGAAGTTAATGTGACATTATGGGGAGGGATGAGATGAGGTTAAATTTTAAACTGGTGAGGTAAAATACATTTTAAACTCGAGTTCTTGACTTTGAGTAGTGGTAGAACTCTTGGTAGAGTCCACCTGGGGAAGTACCTTTGCCAGTTATTCTACCACCAAGCAGTAATGTGCATACATTATTGTGTTCCGGTTTGAAAGGCAATGTATCCAGAGAAATTACAGGGCTTAGAGATATAGCTTTGGGTGACGAGCGCAGTGCAGTCAAATCATTGCCTAGCGTAATGATTTGAACTTTTCATGTTCCAATAGCTGAGTGTCACTGTGCTGTTATGTGGCAGGCATCATGCTTACCATCAGGCATATGTCCTGCACGTCTCGTCACTTTTTATTTTAAAAACACCTGAGCTGAGAAATATTTTTTTGCATTACGGCCGTGTTAAGTTCCATAGTCAAAAACATCTCAACTCACGTAAGTAAATGTTCAGAATTCGGAAGAGTGAGAAATTGTAATAATGACACTAGGGTGAGCACGCTACCGACTAGTAGCGGGCTTAATCGTTTTTATTGATTAATTCATTTTAATACAAATACAAATACAAATACAAAATACAAAAATCTTTATTGCTGTTTGTAGGTAAGATAAGATGATACAAAACATTTTAAAAGTTGCCCCATACAAACTGGCCTCTGCGAGAGGCATGCAATATGTCTGGCAAGACAATTTGTTAGTAATTTATAAATAAAAAAATAATTAAATAATAGTCAGCTGATTAAAGTCTTCTTCTTCCTCATCTTCTATTAATTTCTGGTTTTTATTTATGTCATCTGATTCTTCATCTTAGATTAATTTCTGGCTTCTATTTGGTTGTGATATATATTTGTGTGAGATAAATGTTTGGTGATCACAATTTCGCCAACATCTTGTGTTTCATCAGGATATTGTCTTGTGTTTTTGAGTTTGACCAATATATCCATCCATTAATCATTTAGACTTTTTTAAATGTATGGTTAATTGAGACGTGATTAGTGTAAGTAATTAGGTATGCTGTGTAATTTAGTTTTTGTAATAGAGGCTTGAATATAAATAAAAAAACTCGATAATTCATAAGGCGATGATATATAATAATGATGCAGTCCACGCCAACAATGAACATACTGTAAACAAAGAGTGCTTAAACTGTGCGTGCATTTAAAATTTGTGAGGTTGCGAAGTAGGAGAATAAAATAAAATAAAAACTAATGGATAAAGGCAAAACACTTTTTTATTTTTCCTGCCTGTATTTAGGCATATCTATCCTAATACTATAAAGCTGAAGAGTTTGTTTGTTTATTTGAACGCTAGTATCTCGGGAAGTACTGATCCGAATTGAAAGATTATTTTTCTATTGGATAGTTCATTTATCGAGGAAGGCTATAATAGTCTATAGAAAATAACGCTACTATTAATTGAAGTGGAGCATGAATCAAGAATATAACAAAATCGGGAAAAAATATTCCCCTTTTGAGAGTTTTTGTACGTTTCGTGCTGTGACATGACACATGATAGCATGTGTCAAAGATTGCGTTATTGAATTTCAGTAATCTGTTCATTAAATATAAACCTTTGCTTATCAAATTTGTTTCTATATCTGAGTTGGTACGAACAATTTCCAACAGGTGGCGTAGCAGGTAGCTGAAGAGGTGTTTTGTTTGAAAGCGATATTCTCAGGAATGACTGATCCGATTTCAGTCATTATTTCACCGTTGTATATGTACGGGATCTTGATGAGCGATATATAATGTACCACGGGCGAAGCCGGGGCGGACATCTAGTAGTATATATTTTAGATAAACTCTTTATTGCACTTGACAATAAAAAAAATCAAAATTTACATAATACCTAAAAAAATGTAAATTATAACTTTACCTAACCGAAATCTAGCGCCTTCTTAAGATCCCATGGAGCGCTTTCCGAACTAATACATCTATTTTAAAAGAACTTAAGGTTAAGGAGCGACTTTCGTCGATTGTGAAAGCACGAATAGTTAGTTTCTTTGGACATGTGACTAGGAATGAGGACTCAATGGAAAGACTGGTGATCCAAGGCCAGGTGGCAGGGAGAAGGGGTCAGGGCAGATCACCCACACGATGGACAGACCTCATTAACGCAGCCACACAGTCTTCCATATTAGAGTGTTCTCGTAATGCGAGGAACCGATCAACGTGGAGAAGTATTGTGAGATCGGTAATTAGCCGCCGAGAAGATTGAGGACGGACAAGACCCTCCGTGTATCGCCATCTTATGAACTATGACCACTCTGTCAAGAGTGTCCGACTCAGAAGAAGAGAAGAACCGAAATCTAAATTATAAGGTACATTATTGGGATTTCTGTGCTAAAACCTGTCTTTTTCATACGACTTTGGAATGAAATAGAATTTAAATCAAGAGAACGTCACAAATAGCATAGTTCAGCAAGTAAATTAGTAAGTACAGATTATGGACGAACATTTAATAAACAAACATTCTAATAATATATCCAAATACATAAATAATCTTGTATTACACACTAATGCATTAGTAGTTAGCAACGAAAACCTAACTCAGCAAAATATAACAACTTGTTAGTCAGACTTTAATTTACTATATAATATATAATTCACCACGCGTGGAAGAGGATTAGTACGTTATGGAACCAATAAATGAAAACACGAGAAAAGTTGTAAGTATCTGTAAATTTAATAGTTCTCACAAATACATTTATTCTCATAGCTACTATTAAAATTGTAGGTGACCCTGCTAATTTTATTCTGATGTGAAAATTATCAACCATACGAAATTTTTAAATGATGCAGCACTTCATCTAAAAATAAATTCAATAAAAATAATAAGCCCGAGCAAAGCTCGGTCAGGCTTTCAAGAACAAGTTGTAACGGGCCAGGCATGACCTCGTTAGCAGGAGTAGTGGAATAGCGGGATAACATCAGACAGGGACTGTCCTTTAAGGAATACTGATAATAAATAACTACTTTAATTTAAGAATAAATAAATATTTTATTATAATGTGAAATTAATGATAATGTTTTTCCTCAGGAGATAGTAATATTAAATGTTACATTAGCACGAAGACTTGTCTGGGGCCAGTGGCTGGCTAAGTATCCGGAGACTTTTGAGAGGTCCAGAGTGTGGCTTCGCCCAGGGTGGTTCGGGCTGGAGGTTACTTTGTATGCTGGGGACGTCGATATTTCTTGGATTATGAAACTTAGGCGGCGTATTTACATTTCACAAACATCAGGAATATTGGTCACATGAGATCTTCCTTGCGAGTTGTTAAACACTGATCACCACACTATATGAATGTCTGAAATGCAGGAAATAATTCATTTTCACAAATTGGAGATTTCTCATATTCGATTTGATATCTGGGAAAGAAAACGAAACAACTTTGATTTGTTTACATGAAAATAGCGCGAATTTGAATGATAGATAACGGCAGAATGAAATTGCCAAGCTTGAAAAAAAAAAAAGGAGAAGAAATAAAATTAAATAGAATGAATAGAATGATACTACACAAATCTTGAATATAATGAGTTAATTAGCGAAATTTGGAGTAAAATTAATTACCTTAATGAATGAATTATAAGCTTTACTCTAGTACAATATGATTTTGTAAAAGATCCTTCCAGTATGAGAAACAGTTAGAAATGATGAGATGACGTCACGAGTCACGGCGGCTTGCTAGCTGGAAATGGGACGGAGATATACTGAGAGCATGAGTGCGAGGGAGAAAGAGAATGACCAGTTCAGAACATTCGCTGAATACGCTAAGATCGCTGGAATCGCCGAAATCGAGATATTCTTTGAACACCCTGGACTCCTTGGGGTCGGCGAGGACGCGGTGATCGCTGAATACGTTTCCTGGGAGTATATAAGGGATCACGCGCGGTAAAAATGGCTTTTTTGATTTTCGGACTCAGTAAGGGTAGGGGCTTTTTCGACGATTTCACCTAGAACGGACTGGTTGGCTTTTTGATTTTGTGACTTAGTACGGGCAGTTTATTAAATTAAACTTAACTTCTGTAAATGTATTGCCTATTATAGTAAATTTAAGTGATTAAATGTAAAATCCAAGTAATGTCATAACTATTTGGAGATGCAGTCTTCGGTGAGTTGCATAATTAATACTTTGTGTCTACTTTGTTTGACTAGGAATATCTTGATAAATTTGTAATTAATACCTCCACATTTGACTGATGTAAAACGGTGAAACTTAAATTTTACTTTGTAGCGCAAATTGGTGTTGAGTTTGGTATCTTATGTTTCAACATATGCCTGATGTAAAATTTCTATACTTACCTAATATAACATAACTGCCATACCTAATATAACAGCGTAACGCTAACTGGTGTTAGAACTTTTGTTGAATTTGTATCTTATATTTCCACATTTACCTGATGTTGAGCGCCTAAAATAACATAACAGCATATGCCTGATATAGCGGCGTAACGCCAACTACTGATGGAGATTTAGCCTAATATAACATAACCGCATATGCCTGATATAACAACGTAACGCCAACTACTGATAGAGTTTTAGCCTAATATAACATAACAACATATACCTGATATAACAGCGTAACGCCAACTACTGATAGAGTTTTATCATTTAATGAGGGTACGCGAATAACTTCAAAGTTTACTGTCTAATATGTTATTCTTCACTGATGGGAAGATGAGATGTGGAACTATTTATCTAGCGTAACGCTAACACATGTATGAAACTTTTACCAATTGTACAGTATGTTTCATTTTCATATAGCTCTGTGTATTTTAAATGTGTGTAGATTGTCCACTGTGTTTCATGATTTCATTACAGCTTTTAACTTGACATTTTATTCTCTAAAGTATAATATAATATACTTTTGAATTGTATATCTGATGAGAAGTTATATTACGATAGGAACTGTTTGAAATTATATCGTGTAGATATTACATGATACATTATGATGTTAAACGTCGATGATAATACCTACTATATTGCCTGATTGCGTGTTACCTGATACTCATGTAATTTTACTCTAGATTCCTATTGATGAATATGTTGATCAATATGTATTTTATGATTCAATGACTATCTGAAGAATAGTAAGTTAATACAAATGTTGTTTAACTATGGTCACGAGATTTTTTTGTATCTATTGTATACTATAAGCTGAAGGAGATTGTTATGTCATAATCAGCTTAATACCAATTCTTACTAACAAAAAGACAGAATTGAGATTTTTCCATTGGGTAACTCTTTTGGGTTTATAATAACAATCAGACTTTTTATCTCCAAGATAGAGAGATTTCTGTTCTGTAAGATTTGGGGAGGCCGGACCAAGCAGAGCCGTGTCCGTTAGTAAATCCTTAGCTGAAATGGAGGATGATGCTGACATAAAGGTATTCTTCTGAAACTTACAGCACAAGTACAAAGAACAATGGCAAAATAATAGTTGACATCGTTGATGGCGTCTAGAAATACCATCTATACAAAAGTAATTTGTTGTTTTTGCTGAGATTTTTCACATAAATATAAATGGTAATAGAAGCCACAAAAATATGACAATTTATTGGGTTTAAATGATTAAAATAACTTCCTACTCAGTTCAAGTGAGACCACTAACTATAATCATACTATTTTGGAAGTAATTTTAAAACAATAATGACGCCAAAACATTTTTATTTAGAGTTGGTTACTATTAGTAGATAAAATATCAGTATTTATAAAAAAACAAAGGATAGATAATGGAAATAAGGTTCACTTAAACTTCTTCCCGCTGTATTACGATTACAATATTAATGCCTACCCTAATAACTATTGGTATTAATTTTATTTTATGTTATGGTAACATCAGAAATACCTTTGTCGCTGTCAAGTGTCAAGTTCGTTGCTCCTGCGATTTTCGTGTCGGTAGATTTCGTATTTGAATATCTCATTATAATTATTGGACATGGATTGTTTACCGCACTGATATTCCCATCGTTTTATGTGACTTGTGCGTGCCTAAAGGCACCTACATATTAATCTGGCAATCTTATTTGCTGTTAGATTAGTTATATTAGTTATGTAACAAAACAAGACCTCAGAAAAAGTAGTTTTCTTGTTGTGAGAACATGACGTCTCGACATACAATGTCAAACCAATGTCAAACCTACATAACCCAAAAAAAAGTTGAAACCTAAATATCTTTTTTACACGGCCTTCTCAAGACAAAAATCTTTCCATATATTACTCAGGGGCTGACGCTCAACATTTTAAGATATTTTTGATGTATAGACGCTATCATTTCGTCTCAACTATTTTAAAGTATGAAAGTCTGCCATTGTTCTTTTAACATTATTGATTTATACCTTAAACCTTAAAGATTATCATTAAAATTTATACTTCTAAGTGTTAAAGAATTGGAGTTGAGTTGTATTCTTGATTTGTATATTTGTGTATAGTTATGTATATTTATGTATAAGATGGCGGTCAGTTTTCTTGCCCGTTCTTTCTGACTGTCTAGGGCTTGTGAATGGGTGTAGAGTCATTGAATCAGAAGTGAGCACTCTCTCGGGTCCTTCTTTAAACTAATATAGTCAAAAAATAAATGACTTTAAATCACATATATTCTTTTCCTCACTATCATAAAAAACACAGATAGGCAAAGTTCTATTTAACAGCCAATTACATTCAGAACTAAGCTCATACGAGTTTTATAAGCTGTTAGATATAACTATTATTCTGATCCTAATAGAACTGAAGAACTTATAAATTATAACTAAAATTCATGCAAGTTACTTTCTCAAGTATATTTAAAAAACTTCAAAATTAATTTATATAGGAAATTACTTTTCTCAAAGTTAGGTGATAATTTCCCTACACTGGCAATATTAGATTTTGAACAAAGTTGATTAAATTTTAATTTAGCGTCACCTATATTATTACTTCTGAACTAACTTGATTTTACTAATGTTTAAATCCATAACTTATATGCTTTATTTTCGTTAGGAAACTTATCAATAGATGGGGTTGATTTGGTAAATAGACTAACAATAACTTAATATTCCTCTAAATAAACTGGTGAAAGGTTTTAAAACAACAAGTGACATTAAGGACATTCAGAATAATGCCTGATGTTTATTGTAAAGCTTTTAGGAGACTTAGCAGTGTAGAATTTAAGATCTAGCTAATATGGAATTACTTCTGTTAGGAAAATGACGTTGAGAGTTAGGATTTAGATTTACTGAGGATTGACAGAAACTTGTCTGGGTTACTTTCAAACACAACGTAGAGTCCTATTCTTTTAGACGATCACTTGGCCAATTCAATTCTTTCTTCAATTCAATCTTCAAATCTTCGATAATACAACTAACTACTACAATATATCAAACCTACAACTTCTTACGACTTGATATTATCACACTAGACCTTATAGGTTTCTCAATACTTCATAGTACCTTTAGGCTTCGGATTTTGTTTGTTTGTATTTTATATTCACCGGGAGTCTAGGATTTATTTTTTAAAATTTTAATAGGGGGGCGGTACAAAATTGATGAGCCGTGACCAGGATGGAAAATATTTATATAAATCTTGAGTCACTCTGTAGGTGTTTACAAAATTGGTGCCGTGACCAGGATTACGAGAACTTTTATTTTAGATTTAACTTTAGTCATTTTTAAATACTTAGGTAGTCTTGAATTCAGAATTCAAGACAAAATTGTTGTTCGTGAATACGGATGCGGAAAGTTTCTGTCAATTCGATTTCATTAGGTCTAGCATTATATTATTTTGTAGTAGGGTTTTATTTACTGTACTTATCTATAAATTGTATAACTTGAAAACATTGGGGGGTTGAAAATTAAATGTAAATAATAACAGCGCCATCACAAATAGATTTATTGTAAAACTATAGTAGTAGTATTTTATTACATTTGGTATCTAAAAAAATATAAAATCTTAAAACACTGGGGGTTGTATAGATTGGTATCTGCTAAGACACATAAATTCAAAAATTAATAAACATAAATCAATAGCTAATTACTTGACTTCTATTCTGAAATTTGGTAAATTTCAAACAAACTGTAGTAAAAAAAAATTGTATAAACTCTTTAGATAGGACACTTTGTTATAAAACCTTAACATCTAATTTAGTAAACAAGTTCGACAGTCACTTAATTTTCCTTAATAATTGATTAATTCCACATACAGAAAAAATACACACACAAACATAATTGATAATTTTCTATTAGAAATAAAATACTTCCTATATTTCATATTAACATAATTATAATTACATGTAATTAGTAAATGATTCCTTTAACAGATAGTTGAATTCACATAATACATATTGAGCATAACACAACTAACATTTTATTCTAGATGTTATAGTAGAAAGTAGAGAGAGACAGGGATTCAGAACACATGGTAGAAGGAAAATACAGAAGACGAATTCATTACATCCAATACTACTGAGCTAGACATCTGTCAGGGTAGAACATAATATTTTATGCTTGTAATTTATCTGGTGACATTACCCTTTAGATAGAACATTGTTTACACTCTTCAGATGCCATACCGCAAATTTTACATTACTAACTAAACGGCTTTATTTGTTACATAACATGGATTTTAATTATAATAATTGATCTGCGCAATTTTAACAGTTGGGTAAATTATACATACTAAAAATAAAATACTAGCTGCAAAACTCCAAAGACTAAAAAATAACAAGTTGCTGGAAGCTTTCTAATACAAAATAAACTAAGTTTAAAATAGTTAGATTTACTTGAAACTTGCTTCACAACAACATTCAGTCAATATAATAATCCTTGAGCATGACTCTATGCATAGATCATTAAATATTATAAGTTGTACAGGAGAATGTCTGCTTATAATCTACAAAATTAGGTTTGTTTATTTCTGTATTATATTTTTTTTTTGTTGCTTTGTCTCTTCCAGTCCATGGAAATGCACCGAGTTTGTCTTTTGCTTGGTCAGGTTGTAGAACTGAAAATCATAATAATGTGATATTAGTACAATGATCTTAAATTGGGGAAATGTTCCTACTATCTATGATAATGAGGAAAGTAATGTGAGGAGACCTAAAGAGATATGAACTTGCAAGAACTCCATAAACTATTTTGTTTATTAGGAAATTTTACTAAACCAATAAGAATCAATGTTTTAAAATCAATAGTTTAGTACATTATCTTGTTAACTGGATAAATGTTTCTTAATAGTGATAAATATTGTATACTTTTCTTATTTTTCTAAATTATAGGTCTTGCTTAGATTTTCTAAAAAAGCAAGTGCATTTTGAAAATCTTGAATTACTGCATATTACTCAATACAATTTTTCAAAAATATAGTGGCATCAACATTCAGTATACAAAATGTAGTATATATTTAAATACAGAATTTTATAGTTTTGATTCATGTTATGCAATGTAACTTATTGTAGGAACCAAATAAATCTTAATACATATAAGTTACTTGTCACATTGTTTGTCTGTGGTAGATAACTTAATAGATTTTAATTTAGATATATCATAGGATTGCTTATATTTCTGTTAGTAATCATTATATATTATGCCAAGATCAGAGAGGAGTCACAATGGACAACTAGTTATACCTACATATGATATGTAAACAAACTGTTATTACAATTATGAGGGTTGATATGTATTTTATATATGTAATAGTGAACATACACTTGTCATACATGGGAAGGTATCTAATAGGATAGAGCAGACAAAGTTAACTCACTTCAAACTGAACTAGACACTGACATATTTATTTAAACATAAATACACACTACAATACATGCATGTTTACCTTACATTTAGTACACATACATTTAGTATACAGGTATATATTTATATAGGTATATTTAGTTTACATAAACTCTCTGTTTTACATTTGACCTTACTTTATAACTTTAGATAAACAATTAGTACTTACTTGGAATTCCGTTTGCTATGAGGATATGCAATACGATAGCATTCATAATCTATTAGCGGTTTGCCTCGACTTTGCTCCTAGTACTTAAGGATTACGTTCATATCCAGCGGTGGAAGAATTTTGAAATCGGTTGTTCAGTTCAGACAGTACAGTGGTTCGAACGAAAAGTTAGCGCGTTCAAACAAAGCTTCGGTTTATAATAATAGCATAGATATCAATTTCCTTCTTTGTTGTTTCCATGATGTCCTGAAATATCAATTAGGTTTACATGTAGTAACAATTCACAACACTTTATGTAAACACGTTACTGTAATACGTTAAACACAATTGCATTTATCAATGCTCAATGACGTTTGATAAGGGAGTATTACCTTTTAGTTATCATATATATAACATATATATTTACAATCACGTATGCTATATTTTAGATTCGTAAATTCGTAGCACTTAGGTTATTCTTGAACTTTTATTTTGAGCAATTCAAATTTAAATTTCAAATTAGATTAATCGGTATTTGGACTTGGTTTCTTTGCGCGGCATAATTGACTTTGACAGTTCGACTAAAAGCGAATTGAGACAACACGATTCTCGCTATATATATTTTTTTGATTACTCAAATAATATTATTAACGTTATTTGAAAACTATTTTCAACAAAACGATTTAACGTAATTATGATAAATTGCATGAAATTCATTATTTAAAAGGCTCAAAATCTATAAAAGATTGGGGGTTGATTAGTTTTAGCTCATTAGTATATTTGAATTTTGAATTCTAAAAATCGATATAATAAATACACAAATAATGTAGATTAATTGACATTGTATCCAAGTTAGTTAATGTCCATAAGCAAATCGGAACGCGAATAAAAACTAATAAACAAACTTATTAAATTCAGACTACCATTTACTAAAACTTACAGTGTTAGTTATTATTTCCGGAAAAATAATGATTGGTTAGTTTTATTATCACCATAATATTACGAAAAAAAAAAATCTATTTGAATGTTATTAAATGTATGATGACATTAGGTTGATGAAAGCGACATCTTACAGGTAGTAGGAACTATTATCGGGAAAGTTTGTTCAAAATGGATCCGGTCATATGAGTTTGGGGGCTGCCAAGTTGGGAAAAATAAATCACCCTAATCGAAGAAAAATAAATAGACGTGTTTAATATTTCATAATTGAAAATGGTATTCTTTGAGTTCTATGGATCATAATAATAGATGTAGTGTGTTATGATAGTCCGTTGTAATATGATTTATAATAATTTAATTTTTTAAATTCTTCTTTTCAGCTTAAGATATATTATTATTTTAAAAGTGTTTAATAGCAAATCTTAAGGTTTCAGATATTTGAAATATAGGTATGGCTAAAGGAATAAAAACCATGGTGAGAAGGATTGGATACGAGAAACTAGATATGGTTGGAGTTATCTAAATCAAGCAGAAAAACATTTGTGTCCTAAACAGGAAATAATTAATTCTATATTTACATAACTTTACTAACTTTGGTTTTGCATTTGAACTTTTACATTTTAGATATTCGGAATAATCACTTTTATCTTATAGATGATGGTGGTTTTACATTTCATATTTTATATTAACTTAATAATTTAGAACAATCACATTTATCTTGAAGTTTTTTTTAAATATTGGTTGTTGATGTTTCTTAAAGGATAAGGATATGTGTTAAAAATAAGAGAGAGATACATTTTATTTGACTGATTACTTGTAAAATTTTAAAAAAGAATTTAAAGTGACATTTTTATTTTGATTACTGGTACCCGTAACAGTTAACAAAGGGTTTCAACAGGAAACAATCATTTATTAAATTGCAATAAAAGGTATTCATTTGCCACATTTATTAAATTGGAGGTAATGGGATGTTCAGTATATTAGAATAATAGAATACAGAAATTTAGTGGGGGACGCGAAATTTCAACACAGTCTCATATTCTTGAGATAGTGTAGACATTTTGGTTCAGCGTGAAAATATGGAAGATGGGGGTTGGGGTGGAATGCCTGAGATAGAAAGTTTTGGCGATTACTAATTTTTACTTGATTACTGACTCAAATTGGACTATTTTATGACTTGTAAGCAAGGGGATCAGATTGTTTACACCTTTGGTTTATGAGACAATTTGTCAAGATTTAAGGGCGGTAACTACACTTTTCAAAGCGAGTTCGAGGATGGAGTTTGGTGCTAGGTTAGGCCAGATGGCAGTCACTGCAGTCTGCGGTTTCCTCGAATTTGAAACTTACATGCAGCTGATACTATTACGCACACTTTACATGTTCCAACTTTGGACTATTGGATTGGAGTCTTAAAGTCTTGGTAGGGAGAGCAGTTATTAAGAATCTTTTTAGCTGTTCGCAAGAGTTACTTTGGTTATCCGCGACAATGGATTGGTGGATTCTAATGTAAACAAGAGTTTTACGTGGAAGCTGCTGATTTATATCACTAGGATAAAGAGGCCTAACAACCCTTTTTTGTAGAGTGGAGAAGTCAAGTAACGACGAGGTTAAAAATGTTTTTATAGCTGCTTACCATCAAACCACGAGTTTGGGATGACATGACAATAGTTCTTGGGTGGTTTAAAAACACAATCATATTGTTGTAGGGATACACTTTCACTATTTACACATAATTCTGTTGCTGTTACTTGAATTTTGACAAATCTATTCGCTTTATTAGATTATGTTTTTGTGCAATAATTGTCCTTTGTTAGATTATTTTTCTTGGGAAAAAATTACTCCGTGTAAATTTTAAAATCTACGTAATTTTTTGGGGGTTGACTGTAACGGGCCAGGCATGACCTCGTTAGCAGGAGTAGTGGAATAGCGGGATAACATCAGACAGGGACTGTCCTTTAAGGAATACTGATAATAAATAACTACTTTAATTTAAGAATAAATAAATATTTTATTATAATGTGAAATTAATGATAATGTTTTTCCTCAGGAGATAGTAATATTAAATGTTACATTAGCACGAAGACTTGTCTGGGGCCAGTGGCTGGCTAAGTATCCGGAGACTTTTGAGAGGTCCAGAGTGTGGCTTCGCCCAGGGTGGTTCAGGCTGGAGGTTACTTTGTATGCTGGGGACGTCGATATTTCTTGGATTATGAAACTTAGGCGGCGTATTTACATTTCACAAACATCAGGAATATTGGTCACATGAGATCTTCCTTGCGAGTTGTTAAACACTGATCACCACACTATATGAATGTCTGAAATGCAGGAAATAATTCATTTTCACAAATTGGAGATTTCTCATATTCGATTTGATATCTGGGAAAGAAAACGAAACAACTTTGATTTGTTTACATGAAAATAGCGCAATTTGAATGATAGATAACGGCAGAATGAAATTGCCAAGCTTGAAAAAAAAAAAAAGGAGAAGAAATAAAATTAAATAGAATGAATAGAATGATACTACACAAATCTTGAATATAATGAGTTAATTAGCGAAATTTGGAGTAAAATTAATTACCTTAATGAATGAATTATAAGCTTTACTCTAGTACAATATGATTTTTGTAAAAGATCCTTCCAGTATGAGAAACAGTTAGAAATGATGAGATGACGTCACGAGTCACGGCGGCTTGCTAGCTGGAAATGGGACGGAGATATACTGAGAAACATGAGTGCGAGGGAAAAGAGAATGACCAGTTCAGAACATTCGCTGAATACGCTAAGATCGCTGGAATCGCCGAAATCGAGATATTCTTTGAACACCCTGGACTCCTTGGGGTCGGCGAGGACGCGGTGATCGCTGAATACGTTTCCTGGGAGTATATAAGGGATCACGCGCGGTAAAAATGGCTTTTTTGATTTTCGGACTCAGTAAGGGTAGGGGCTTTTTCGACGATTTCACCTAGAACGGACTGGTTGGCTTTTTGATTTTGTGACTTAGTACGGGCAGTTTATTAAATTAAACTTAACTTCTGTAAATGTATTGCCTATTATAGTAAATTTAAGTGATTAAATGTAAAATCCAAGTAATGTCATAACTATTTGGAGATGCAGTCTTCGGTGAGTTGCATAATTAATACTTTGTGTCTACTTTGTTTGACTAGGAATATCTTGATAAATTTGTAATTAATACCTCCACATTTGACTGATGTAAAACGGTGAAACTTAAATTTTACTTTGTAGCGCAAATTGGTGTTGAGTTTGGTATCTTATGTTTCAACATATGCCTGATGTAAAATTTCTATACTTACCTAATATAACATAACTGCCATACCTAATATAACAGCGTAACGCTAACTGGTGTTAGAACTTTTGTTGAATTTGTATCTTATATTTCCACATTTACCTGATGTTGAGCGCCTAAAATAACATAACAGCATATGCCTGATATAGCGGCGTAACGCCAACTACTGATGGAGATTTAGCCTAATATAACATAACCGCATATGCCTGATATAACAGCGTAACGCCAACTACTGATAGAGTTTTAGCCTAATATAACATAACAACATATACCTGATATAACAGCGTAACGCCAACTACTGATAGAGTTTTATCATTTAATGAGGGTACGCGAATAACTTCAAAGTTTACTGTCTAATATGTTATTCTTCACTGATGGGAAGATGAGATGTGGAACTATTTATCTAGCGTAACGCTAACACATGTATGAAACTTTTACCAATTGTACAGTATGTTTCATTTTCATATAGCTCTGTGTATTTTAAATGTGTGTAGATTGTCCACTGTGTTTCATGATTTCATTACAGCTTTTAACTTGACATTTTATTCTCTAAAGTATAATATAATATACTTTTGAATTGTATATCTGATGAGAAGTTATATTACGATAGGAACTGTTTGAAATTATATCGTGTAGATATTACATGATACATTATGATGTTAAACGTCGATGATAATACCTACTATATTGCCTGATTGCGTGTTACCTGATACTCATGTAATTTTACTCTAGATTCCTATTGATGAATATGTTGATCAATATGTATTTTATGATTCCAATGACTATCTGAAGAATAGTAAGTTCATACAAATGTTGTTTAACTATGGTCACGAGATTTTTTTGTATCTATTGTATACTATAAGCTGAAGGAGATTGTTATGTCATAATCAGCTTAATACCAATTCTTACTAACAAAAAGACAGAATTGAGATTTTTCCATTGGGTAACTCTTTTGGGTTTATAATAACAATCAGACTTTTATCTCCAAGATAGAGAGATTTCTGTTCTGTAAGATTTGGGAGGCCGGACCAAGCAGAGCCGTGTCCGTTAGTAAATCCTTAGCTGAAATGGAGGATGATGCTGACATAAAGGTATTCTTCTGAAACTTACAGCACAAGTACAAATTTTAACATTATTGATTTATACCTTAAACCTTAAAGATTATCATTAAAATTTATACTTCTAAGTGTTAAAGAATTGGAGTTGAGTTGTATTCTTGATTTGTATATTTGTGTATAGTTATGTATATTTATGTATAAGATGGCGGTCAGTTTTCTTGCCCGTTCTTTCTGACTGTCTAGGGCTTGTGAATGGGTGTAGAGTCATTGAATCAGAAGTGAGCACTCTCTCGAGGTCCTTCTTTAAACTAATATAGTCAAAAAATAAATGACTTTAAATCACATATATTCTTTTCCTCACTATCATAAAAACACAGATAGGCAAAAGTTCTATTTAACAGCCAATTACATTCAGAACTAAGCTCATACGAGTTTTATAAGCTGTTAGATATAACTATTATTCTGATCCTAATAGAACTGAAGAACTTATAAATTATAACTAAAATTCATGCAAGTTACTTTCTCAAGTATATTTAAAAAACTTCAAAATTAATTTATATAGGAAATTACTTTTCTCAAAGTTAGGTGATAATTTCCCTACACTGGCAATATTAGATTTTGAACAAAGTTGATTAAATTTTAATTTAGCGTCACCTATATTATTACTTCTGAACTAACTTGATTTTACTAATGTTTAAATCCATAACTTATATGCTTTATTTTCGTTAGGAAACTTATCAATAGATGGGGTTGATTTGGTAAATAGACTAACAATAACTTAATATTCCTCTAAATAAACTGGTGAAAGGTTTTAAAACAACAAGTGACATTAAGGACATTCAGAATAATGCCTGATGTTTATTGTAAAGCTTTTAGGAGACTTAGCAGTGTAGAATTTAAGATCTAGCTAATATGGAATTACTTCTGTTAGGAAAATGACGTTGAGAGTTAGGATTTAGATTTACTGAGGATTGACAGAAACTTGTCTGGGTTACTTTCAAACACAACGTAGAGTCCTATTCTTTTAGACGATCACTTGGCCAATTCAATTCTTTCTTCAATTCAATCTTCAAATCTTCGATAATACAACTAACTACTACAATATATCAAACCTACAACTTCTTACGACTTGATATTATCACACTAGACCTTATAGGTTTCTCAATACTTCATAGTACCTTTAGGCTTCGGATTTTGTTTGTTTGTATTTTATATTCACCGGGAGTCTAGGATTTATTTTTAAAATTTTAATAGGGGGCGGTACAAAATTGATGAGCCGTGACCAGGATGGAAAATATTTATATAAATCTTGAGTCACTCTGTAGGTGTTTACAAAGTACACATAGATACCTACAAACAAAAGGCTTCCCAGTAATAGATTTTCTCAAAAAATAAGGAAATTGCCGCCGCTAAAACAGCTATTAATTAATCGATGAAAAGAAGGGATAAGGGTCAAAAAAACTTTACGACTTATCTTTAAATACGCAGAAAAATAATGTAAATCGGTCGAATATTAATCGTGACATGAGATTTTTATACATTGAAATATAAATTATCATAGGATGGCTTCTGAAAGTTCCGAACATAGTTAATAAAATATTTTTAATACCAAACTTCAATTAATCTTAAAGTGCCATTGATTTCCATTCCAGTTCTAAGTTCTGCCAACCAAAGTCTACAAAGGCGTAAAAAAATTGTAACATACAATTTTCTGGGCTTGGTAGTTAGAGTACAATCCTACTGAATAATGGAGGTGCCGCCGCTAAAGCACTCACTGACCTATTTTGAAGGGGCCCGTTTACAACGAACACTCGACAGAATAGAAAATTAGTCTAGATATTTTACCGCGAGCTCTATGTTACTGCGCACACTTTTCCTCGTATTTTTTATGAAATACTAGCAGCACTTTTTACCCGGTTTTACCCGCACTCCAGACTATAATCTAACTGTATTCCAAATTTCGACCCGATCCGAAGTTTAGAAGTTCCGGCGTTATTGAGCTACAAACATCAAAACTTTGACAGTTATAATACTAGTAGTATATGATTAAAATAAATGGCAGAGAGAAAGGAAACCTTGTACCCAGCAGTGGGTCGATACAGACATTTCAATTTATCGTATTTAGTACCTATTCTAAACTCAATAATGATAATTACAACGCTAAGCAACATAAAACAACACAATTAAAATGCCATAGTTTTATTTTAATACTAATAAATCGCCTTTAAAACATTTTATTCAAATGTCTCTGAAACTTAATCTAAAGTTCTGTATATAAATTGGCTGTATCTGATTACAAGTTTGACAAAAAGGCCATCAAGGGGAGGTTTGCAAATTAAATTACAGAAATAAGAACACAACGAAGTAAAACAAAGTTTCAAGGTTTTGAGCGAAATGAGCATTGTAACAAGGAGTAAGATTTCATAGTCTTGTATTGGAAACTCCGAAACTTGTATCGAATACGAGTAATACGAGCGAACGTGTGATTATCAAAAGATGTTAAATGAAAAGAAATGTGGTCTTATGGGACGCCAGATTGGAATGTAGTTCTCTCGGATAATGTACTACAAGCAATACAATGTGCACGAAAAATGTTTAGTTTTATTATTTATGGTACGATCATCTGAAAATAAAGACAACAGCACTGGTTACGTGCAGTTTTCACTTTCGTTACATGGTTTTTTAAGGTTTTAGTACCACATTCTTTTCAGTTCGGTCGTGGAGTAAAGTCCCTGTCTCTTCCGAGCCTGCCGTATTCGTAAAAAAAATTTGTAATAACATTAGACATATGTTATTATTTTGTTATTATTTATTAATGTATTATGCGTATGTATTGATTTTTGTAGTGATAAAGGTGCTCATAACTCCTTTGTATTAATTTTGTTAGTGTTTTGTTAACCGACTTTAAAAAAAGGAGGTTTCTCAATTCGACATGTTTTTTTTTATGTTTTTAAGTTGGCTGCATGTGCATTTTGGCGTTGTTGTAAGCGGATGCTAGCAATTGATATAGAAAATAAATAAATAACATCCACTTTTAAAAAGTTTTCACTGCCGAAATTCGAATATTTTTAATGATATTATTATTATTTTTTTTTAAATAAAGAGTGACGAGACGATCAGTACATGTGCCTGATGGTAAGCAACATGCCTGACACATAACAGCACAGTAACACGCAGCTATTGGAACATGAAGAGTCCAAATCCTTACCTAGCACTGCACTGCGCTCGTCACCCAGAGATCTAAGATCTTATATCTCTAATCCCTGTAATTTATCTGGAAACATTGCCCTTCAAACCGGAACACAGTAATGTTTGCACATTACTGCTTGGCTGTAGAATAACTGGCAAAGGTGTGGTACTTCCCCAGGCGGACTCTGCCAAGAGTCCTACCACTACAAAACTATTAGCATTAAAAAAAAGGTTTGCACTTGACCTTCATTTTTCCTGATGATAAGACAAGAAGAGGCGTGGTGACCTAGAAGAAACTGACTCACTGTCGACTTGAAGACATCCAAATTGTTTCAACCGGAAAAACAAGTATCAGTATCAGCGTAGTACAAAATTAAAGTCAAATTTATTAGCTCCAATCTTTGAACCGTCAACCATAACGCAATGTTCGGGCATTTCGACACCAAAATAGGAAAAGATACAGCAGCGCTGCACATTCCCCAAAATGCATTCGATAAAAAACCAAGTAGCCTAAAACTTTTGACGAATTAGATTTTGAGGATTTTTGATACTAATTCACGTCGGAACGGATTGAGCTAAAATTTAGAACACCGTCAGATTATTGTAATTCCAATGAACACATAGACCTTTTATCGAGGAAAAATATCAAAAATGAGAACTTCTCGGGTAAAACCGTAAGGCGCTGCTAGAAGATGATATTTATTTAAAAAGCACTAGCTGTACCCTGCCACGCTTCGCTGTGGCATATTGTGATTTAAAAATATATAAAACAATCCTTGATGCGGGTTGTATATCATTCTAAAATTTCAGCTCGATCGGTGCAGAACTTTTTGAGTTTTTGAAGTGTACACAAACCAACATAACATTTTTATAAATAGAAGATATACATACAAACATTGGTTTCAAAATTTTCGATACATATGACGTCAAACGAACTCAATGACATTAATCATAAGACAGTTTTTTTAAAGAACCATTATTACCACATTACCTACATTTAAATCTTAAAAATGTAAGACGAAAAGCTGTGCGGTAACATAATATACAAAAAAATGTTTTAGAAAATATGTGAAAAATCGTGTCGGAACTATAGGTACGAGTAAGTGATTTAAATTAGAATTAGATTCCCACCTACAAACAAGTTGGCTAATTAATTTTGCGATAATAGGTTTCCCGTTGTATCTTTTTGTTGTGCAAATTAGTTTGTTCCAATTTGAGAATTAATTGCGTTTTGCTTCTTATCCAATTACTGAAGTTTTTTCGTTTTTATGTGAGATTTTACCATATACCTAGGGTAATTGAGATTTATACCTTTACATTTTTAAGTTCTAAGCTAAAAAAATGTATATATTTTATATTATATCCATTAGCACCCCATCACTCAACAATTAAAGGAGGCATATAAAAACATACATAACAATGTATAGTTTATCTTATTCCTATTATATTTAGCATGAGCTTAAACAGAGTTTCCTACCTAAAGTTGCTAGGAAGAGATTGCTTTCAGTGACAAGTGATTCATTTCGTTGTAGTAGGGCTCCGCCTTAGGAAGTACCACGCCTTTGCCAGTTATTCTGCCGCCAAGCAGTAGCGAGCAATCATTATTGTGTTCCGGTTTGAAGGGCAATGTTTCCAGTGAAATTACAGGCCCAAGAGATAAAACATCTTATATCTCTGGGTGTAGAGCGCAGTGCAGTACTAAGTAATGATTTAGACTTTTCATGTTCCAATCTGAAAAGTCCAAATCATTACTTAGCTGTCCGTGTCCCACTGTGCTGTTTTGAGCAGGCATATTGTTTACCATCAGGCACTTGGCCTGCTCGTCTCGTCACTCTATTTTATAAAAAAAGCCCACCGTTTGTAACACTAGTTTCTTTGGTGTTTTGTTCTCCTGTGTTGCTTTTGTTGTATGTAATATGAAGTATTTATCTACATTTATCTATATCTACATATAAATAGAATTAACCGATGATAGTGAATTTAAGATGCTAATGGTATTTAGGCTAATATCATGAACTGCAACTAGTAAATAATAAATAGACGAGCAACGCTACTACAACATCAACTCCTAAATCTTAGCGCTATCAGGAAAACTTGAATACGTCCCAAATGAAACTAGAATGGAAGCATTTAAAACGATCTTTTTAAAATACGACTCCCCCAAAAGGCCAAAGAAAAATGTATGTTCGCAATTTTCACTGCGTTCGTTGTTCTTTTACCAAAGAAGGGGTCGTAAGTTATGCTCTAACTGCTAGCTTTGTTAGAAAATTGGAGCACTGGCTGAAAGAAATAGTTTAGACGTGACTTTATGAAAATTGCAGACTTTTGGTATTCCAGACGACACTGTAAAATGTGAAAATGCTGCAAATACTGCAAATTTTTAGTAGCGATAGAACTCTTGCCGCCTGGGGAAGTACCACGCCTTTGCCGGTTATTCTAACGCCAAGTAGTAATGTGCCAACATTACTGTGTTCCGGTTTGAAAGGAAATGTTTCCAGAAAAATTATAGGGCTTAGAGATACAATATCTTACTTAGATCTTTGGTTGACGAGTGCAGTGCAGTGCTAGGTAATAAGGTAAAGATTTGGACTCTTTACGTTCCACTAGCTGCGTGTTACCGTGCTGTTATGTGGTAGGCATGTTGTTTACCATCAGGCATAATATGTCCTGCCCGTCCCGTTGTAAGTACTTATCTTGCTTATTGATCGAATTATCATCAACGTCTAGATTACAAATCGATTCTTGATAAATCGAAATGTTAAAAGATATATATATATATATCGATTTTAGCAATAAGGTTGTTTTTTGTGCTTATAGATTATTTATGATTTTTATTTATGTGTCATTTTTCAACAACACGTAAAAAAAAAGAAAATAATTTTACCTAATTAAAAAAAACCGACTGCAATAAATCAAGAGATAAAACACATTATATTATACAATATACTATCTAAGGACACTTGGGTGATTGAGATGAATCTAACGATATTTGAATTGTCAAAAAAAATTGCATGTATATCGTATCTCATACAATTCATACACACCTTGTTTGACTAGCTGTTCCCAATGCGACTGTTTACCATTAGGCGGTGATATAAATTAAGTTACGATAACGTAATTCAGTTACTAATTTACCTTAACTCGTGATTAAACTCAAATTTTAACAAAAATTAAATTCATTTATTTCACTAGTTTATAATCATTTTTTTCTGCTGCCGCGAATATTTTTTTAGCTGATGGTTCTTCACTTATAATTTGTTTTGTCAAAACTAACCTCAATATTTTTGAGGGTATCACTATATTTTTATTTTATTTTTTTCACATGCTAAGTCGTATCAGGCGCCGAACCCATATAGGTTCCGCGCCACTTTACGGGTTTCGTTTTGATTATATCGCAACGTTTAATAAGAGAAGAAACTGTAAGAAATTTGTATAAAACGGTTTGAATCAACTTTTTTTTGTACGTACAGTTTTAGAGTGGAGTAAGTTGCCGGCCTCCTTGTTACCTGAGAGATACAATTTAGAACTTTTCAAGGCCAGAGTAAACTCTCTAGCTCAACGTGAGTCATCATCGACCACACCGTCGCTTTCCATCAGTCGACTTGGTGGTCAAACGCAGGCCTATACGCGATTAAAAAAGTAGAAGTAGTTAGTTTCAATATTACTTCATTAATGGATAAAAACAACATAATACCAACCCTTGTCAACCATAAAAAGCTCCAATTGCGCTGCAAGATTCAAAGAAAAGATAGGCCCCGCACACGTTAGCCAAACAGACTATAAAACTCGATGTTTTCAGATTCAGATTTTATCTCAGACACGCTCGCATCACCTGCAAATATATTCCAAGATATCCAGGAGTCCGATTCCGAGCACATAAGCCGTAAAAATGAACTGACTCCTCGATTCCGAGTGATTCTCGCCACCCGCGTCATCTGAATTCCCTCAAACACAATCTCGTCTGATAAGGTCAGAATATCAGACGTTCGCTCTAAATGCAAATATAACCGCGCCCCCGAGAGGTGTTACCGCCAAGGTTTTGAGGTAAAAAAGGACGAAAACACCGCTAAATGGTAAGAAAGCGTTTTTTATGCTGACGGAATTGGGTAGTTATAGATAAAGAATGGATAGTCCGCGGCAGATAGCTGTTGCGTAGGCTTTTGTTGTCGGCCATTTGAGATGGAATGGGACGGATTTTATTTCAGTACTGATCGGAGTTTATAGGTATTCTGTGCGTACTTTGTAGATATTCCTGCATAAGTATCGTATTATCATAAGTAAGATGAATGTAAAACTGTATACGCAGATTTATGTGTCATAAACACGCGTTTACCATTTGACAAAGATAGTAAACGTTTTATACATTACTTATATACAAGAAATTAAGTTATTCCTATTCTATAAATATAACAACTAGCACCGTATAACAAGAGCTTAGGTTTTTTTCCTTGTTTAAATTTCTTGTGAATTTTAACCAAGGAAAAATGTCGAATATTTCTTTATGACCTAAATCTATCAAATAAATATAAAAATATCAATCTATCTAATATTCCTGAATGCATGTAAAATGTATGGTCATACCTCACATACATACATACATTGTACGTAAGGTATGACATGACAAGTTTTAGAGTTATGCAATTAGGACTCTAAAATCACAGAACGCAAGTACAATGCATAATTAAGTAAATATTTTCAATCTTAATCATTTTAAATTTTCCAGTTTATTCCAGAATACATATAACATACACATTACACACTAATTCAATATCACAATCCCAAGCGAAAGTAGGTCCTAAATCAAAAAGTCTATTTTCCTAACCCATTTCAACTCATAATGTAAAGGTCGAAATCTCAACCACATTCTAACCTCAAAGCAAATTTAAATCTCCAACAGTATTACGGAACAATTTTCATTTATGATTAAAAACCCGACGGTGGTCGAACGTTTCCGGGAGGAAACGAAGCCTCGAGGGAAACGGGACCTCACTCTTAGGTATTAATAGATTCTTTGAAGTGGAGCAAAGAATGTGTAACAATGTTTCGTCCTTAAGAATTCTTGGAAGTGTTTGTTTCAGATCGCTATACATAAAACGATTCAAGCATTTGAGACGTTTGAGTAGAGGTATAATAAGAAATTATCGTACTTATTACTAACATTATAAATAACACAGTAACACAGGTCTCCAGCCTAGCACGGCTGCTAATGGACTATTAACTTAGATTAGGTATTTGTTCCAAGTGTAATTAAGAATTTTGATGTTTTTTAAGCCAAAATAATGATTGAATCAATAAATTTCAAAAAAAAAATGCGAAAGTTTGTCAGAATGTATGTTTGTTATGGGAGTGAAACCGAGTGCTGCTTGTATTTATATTATGTTTGTATTCATAAAAACCGCGGGGACAGTGACTACAAAGTTCAATTCATAATCGTAAGGGCATAGGATCGAATCCCGCCTGTAACTGTATTTATAATTTTCCACGTGTAAATGGACGCCATCAATCATTACAGCTGTGTAGTGGCATTCATAAAATTTCAGACATAACACCATCTGACCACAAACTAAGCAAAGTTTGTACTATGGTAGCCGCAGCACCAGATAGCTTATTGAACCAATCGCAATCAAAGTCACCGTATTTCATAAAAATAATTACACAAATTAGACAATATTAGGACAGCTTGGGATCAGATGCATATTTTTGTTTTCTACTTGAAGAATTAAACCATAGTATAAGGAAAAACTGTAGAGTGTGATACAACTGACATCCAACTTATGGTGCATAGAGTTTAAATTGTAGTCACTTGCACCGCAATGCACTACACGTAAATGTTCCTCTACTCATTCAATATTTTATTCAATTCCAATCTCATCTTAGAATACGGGAGTCTCACTTCAAGTTACGAGAGAAACTTTCAAAGCTCCAGAGACGAGTTCAACGGAAATATACGGAATTAGGATTTAAAATTTTATAGTTCCTCTCAACGAATCAGTAAGCCATGTAGCTTGAATGAAATTTAGGTTGAAACATATATTATTAAACAAATTTGTTGGGAAACAGGAGGCAAGTTCTAGGAAACTTTGATACATTTTGTTCAAGTCCCAACGATTACCAATAAGATTCCTTAAGAATCGAAAGATTTTCTAAAAGAGATCGCTTTTAGCAATAACTTCGCCTTTTTTTTCAAATAAAGAGTGATGAGACGAGCAGGGCATGTGCCTGATGGTAAGCAACATGCCTGCCAGATAACAGCACATGAAGAGTCAAAATCATAAATATTTTGCGCCCATAAAGTATTCTATACCATATTCTATCGATGAAGCTAAAACTATTTTTTCGATAGAATTTTGATAACAGGTCGGTTAAATTTAAATTAAAGGTGACCTAGTTGGGAGAACGGCAACAGCCGATGTGAAGCCCTTAGTTCTAATCACTATATTTTCGAAGTCATGTCGCTAACTTACCTAAAAGCTGTTCACTATTATCAATTTTCAATCGAGTATAAACTTATGTATATCTCATTCTAAAAATCGCTATAAAACGTTCCTCAATCTAACCAATAGGATAATGGGAGAATTGAAATAAGGCACTGGTTTTCAAGCCGTCAAAATCTTACAGGAAGACTTGTTGGCAAAACGAGGGAGAAAAGGCTTTTTTTGCATTGAATATATAAACCTTTCCACTTAATTTTAAATTTATAACTGTCTGAAGAATATATGTAGTGTAAGTACTTGATAAAATTGGAAAATGCTGCAATAGTCTTTTGTTTATACTCACAATCGGCGCAACAAATAACTCAGAAATGAATGAAGCAAACATTGCATGTAAACACAAGGTTTTTGCGTAGTGTTTTTAGGGAAATTACTGGACAAAGAAATATTTTGTCTCCGAGTACATTGATTAGGACATGACACTCTGTGGTTCCTAGATTGCTTCTTGCTTTTTATTGACAAAGAAAAGAGTAGAAAACAATATTTAGGTTTAGTTTACACGTGAAGAAGGTTTTTCTGAATTTTCCTAATTTATAGCGAGCAAACATGTTGCTCACTGTTAGGTATCAGTCTTTCTTGTAATTCTATAGTATAAAAAATTTAGTAATAACCTTGCCGCTTCCTATTAAAACACGCATAGCGTTGTGAAATCTCGTTCCCATAGAAAACATAATCCACGCTTTATGAATTTAGAAACTTTTACGAGGTACAAAAATATGACTAATAAAATCTAACGTTGTCAGCAGAGAATAAACATAATTCCGGCTGTAATTATAATAACTCTTTCTAAAAAACTAAATCACGATTTCCATAACGGTCTCATCGCTAAACATAATTATTAGTTGAAATTAATTCAAAGTCGCTCGTACTAATTCATAGTAACGACATCTTTATGAGCTGTGACACAAAGTAGGACGTGTATACGAGGAATAAATCTGTCAGAGTGTTAACGCCCGGTCACAAATTGTAATTTACCGTCACAGGCCGACGAATACTCGGACTTCTATTTGCCGTACTCACGGCTGAATGGCTCCGAGATTTGTGCATTGGCAAAGCTATGGATATTGTTATTTTTGAATTTGTTTCGTGACGAGCATATTTTTTAAAGTAGTGATGAAAACAAACAAGTCTTGAGTGTCTAAAATACAGTTTTAATTTGTCGCATGTAAAATGAAGTCGTTTTTTGACACACTCAGGTCTGCGTTTGATCACCAATTCACCAGATGGTAACGACGGAGTGGTCAAAGGTGACAATATATACATACTAACGGCCCGCCCCGGCTTCGCACGGGTGCAATGCTGATACTAAATATAAGTACCTACTAATAAAATTCCGGTCCCGTGGCAAGACGTTTCGTTTTACGTAGTCACATAAGTCACAGTTTTTGTGATGGATACTTTTTTGGCGCGACGGATGCACGCAATGTGTTGATTGATGGAACGAAGCGTGCTTTACACCAAAGCTGGCGACAGCGGTTTGTTTGTCAGTGCCATCAGAATTTAACGAAACTCTCCATAATCCGAATTTTGTGGACATACCTACTATGTTGTCGACTCAAAATCAATATTTTTTTACGTTTTGTTATTCATATAAGGTTTCGATCAAGTCTACCGTACCGTACCGTACCGTACAGAAAATTATTTAGTTCAGCATGGAGAAGAAAAGCAGAGAATAAAGCTGAGTGGGGTATCATAGGAGAGGCCTATGTTCAGCAATGGACTAAGGTAGGCTGATGATGATAATGAATATCGATGAGCTACGTAGTATTTAGTAGATAGATAATGAATGGAATACAATCAATACATTTCAAAATTGACGCATTACTCTGGGAGTTACAATGATACAAAGACACACAACATACACCCTTATACTTCAAACAATCTTTGGCTTTTGGATATTTGGCTTTATGATCATTGTAATAAACAAAGAATAAACTAACCACACCACCAACCACCATTAATTTGTTAGTTATTTTGAGTGCTTGTGTGTAGTAGGTTTTCCACAAGATGCTAAAATTCCTGATTTCCCTATGAGTCACATCCTTTGAATTGCCAAAAGACTTAGTAATTTCTAAGTGGACTTATGATTATTTTTTGTCAAGCGCTATTTCATTCCAAAGCAACATAATAACGAGCAATCTCACCGACAGTTCCATACCTTCAAAATTAATTTTGATAGAATTTCATTGCAGTTAAAATGAAACGTCCGTGCGTCCAAACTCATACTTGACCATATTTTTGTTGTTTTTCTTGGTTTTAAAGACTACACTAAAGCGCGAATCGGTAAACATAGTGTAGGACGCCCTGAGACTAGATGGAATGGATGGATGGATATATGCAATGGAAATAGTAACGATGTACGAAATATGGCTGGTGGCGGTTGGAAACGTAAGACTGAGGATCGGCCTGAGTCGCGTATTATAGGAGAGGCTTATCTCTAGCAGTGGACGAACACAGGCTGATGATGATGCTGAAAGCGAACAATGATACCCAATTACCCAACGATCTCAATACACAGATGTGCCCTCCCAAACTTCAGGGCGCACGGAATCATGTCATCGTTGGGAAGAGTGAGCTCACTCATTCGGTTGCTGGAAGTGGTGGCGCCGGACGTTTTTAATTATCACTATTTGTTGTGAACAACCAAAATAAGTAGAACCACATCATATCGTGCCGCTAGTGATTCTGGGGTCAAGTATAATGGTTGTGTATAAACTACTTACGACACACATAGAGACGCAGTTTATTACCAATTTCAAGGTACTCAGGGCACATCCATTGGTTTATATCGATGCAATTACCCATATTAAAACTTGTGTGTTTTACACAGCATAATGCGAATGGAAATGTTACAAATAACTCATGATTTAAGTTAATTTATAACATTCGTTTTACAACATTGTTTGTAATAACACAAAAATATGTTCACATTGTCGGGTGTAATGTAATATTTACATCATAATGATTAGGTACTCAATTTTGTGTGCTGGTGTAATTTTTATCGGAATCGTCAAGTAAAAACATAATCATTTAATTCAAAAAGTCATGTGTTAATTTTTGCAATTACATATTAATTCTTTATACGTAGATCGATCGATACGTAGAACGTCTGCTTATTAAATCAGTGTAAAATAAATATAGTAGGTACAGAGAGTCTCCAAATACTTATTCTTTATTTATAGTTGGTAAAGTTTCTAAGTAAATATATTGACCACGCGTAGGTATTCTACGATTACTTCAACAGCGATTACGAATAATCCGAAATACAATGCAAAATGTTTCGCAAAGTATTAGAAAACGATCAACGAACGAGAGAAAAAGTATTACTATGATCAAAAACGTCTCAGTAAACCAGTAAACCTAACTTTATTTATCAGGACACATACTCAAATCAATTCTATAAATAGATTAATATTGGAGATACGAATATTGTGAAATTTAAACAATGTTGTTTTTTTATTTCTCAACTTAATTGGGGACATTGAGTCAAATTACATAATATCTAGGTCAAACTGTTTTTTTTTCAATTTGTTTAAAAAATGACGCAACCTGGGCGCTACTACAATAATTTTAATAAAAACAGGCTTGAAAAAATACTTCAAAAATTTGTCAGAAGTGGGATTCGAACCCACGCCCTCAGAGAGGACCAGAACAACTCGGACTCACGTTCAGTGAGCAAGGGAACCTTGAGTCTGGCGCCTTAGACCGCTCGGCCATCCTGACATATGACGTGACCGACGTAATTACAAATATGATGGATGTATCGAGTACTATTCTTTTTGAATGTAATTTCCCCACAAATAATTGTACATAATACTGGGTAAAGAGCGAAAAAATAATATTAAACACTAAAATAACACGTATGAAATATTAATGTATTATTGTCATAGGTACGTAAAGTTTGTGTGTGTTTTTTTTTAAACACAAATAAATGTATGAGTTTATCTCTCTTGCTAATGACTCAACGGTTTGAAATAAAGCATGTATATTTTTATCAAAATAGGCCAGTGTTTGATTACATTAAAATGAAATGATGATATAGTCTAAGACAGAGCACGTTTAGCCATGGGAAATTATGCTTTTGTGTGTTTTCAGGAATTACCAATACAGAAGTGTCTACCACAAAACATAAATGGGTTTTATTATTAATATTGCTCTCTTTTCACTTTCACTTTTAACTAAAAAGAGAGCCAGTTTTATGTAGGGTCGAAAGACAGAATAGCATTAAAAAATTGTCAGCTTCAATTGTAACGTAAGAATGAAGTTTATGTCTTCGTGTTCTTTGTAGAAGTTAGAGGTCAGGGTCAGTTTTTTTTAACTATAGGTAATAGATTCGCACTAGACCACCATCTCGCCTGATGTTAAGTGCCGATGCGATTTACAATAGAGCGTGCTTACCTGGAAGAAACCGATTTACTTTCGATTCGAAGACACCAAGATTGTAGCCATCGGGGAAAACACACTCAGACAACGCATTCCACAACCAAGACTTTCTTGTCACAAATGTGGGGTCAAACCTCTTCGTGTCTGATAACATCAGTTCGAACAACTCACGTGTGCACTCTCCTAAATAAAGACGAGACGGTATAATATGACCAAACTGGCGACTTGCTTCGTGTATTTTAATCTTGCATCATATTTTTCTTGACGAGTGTTGTTATCAGTTAGACTAATTTGAAAATTGTTAAGAGTTTTGAGTATTAATGTCATTTATTTAATAATGATAGTATTATAAAAGTGAATATTTACTAAAAACTAGCTCGTTCTCTAGCTTATCTCTCCCAGTCGGGTGATACAAGAATAGAAGAGAGAAAGAAGCATACATTCATACAACAAGAAGTTTAGACATAATTATATTTTACCAATGCTTAGTTCATTCATTTGCAAACATTCATGCATTGAACAAAAGGCCTTGTTATTAACAAGTGGTTTAAATGCTCGTACGCTACATTAAATAATTTTCAGTATTTTTCTAGTCATCACTGTTGTAGTACTTACGGTACTTGTATGTACGTTATTTATTAATCATGACCAAAGCCTTTGTTAGTTAATTGTTTTCAGTTTTAAATATGTACTTGTTTATTATTTTAAATGAATGTTCAAAGTTTTAAGACATACATTGAAGTTAAGATTAAAATGTTATGCTTCATAAAATAAAGTTAAACAATTTTTAATTAATCTCTTTTTGAGTATTACGTACTTGTGTAATTTTTTTTTACTGTAAACAATGCAGCATTGCAGTTTATGTATAGGGTTATTACGTAATTCAACTGCGAGTGTGCATAAGCACAATAATGTTGTAATTACAAAACCACATTTTACGCTTATTTATTATTCTACACAACGCTGATTTTCATTTGCAGTCATTATTTCGATATCGCTGTTGGACATGGAAAAAGTGATTCAGAACTCAGAAAACAATAGAGGCATCTTTAGGTACAGAATACCTTTTCAGTACACCTAATCCGTTATCTTGAGCTCAAAACCAAACCGTTAATCATATATATTAAAACACACACGGCAAGACGCAGTCTTAAATTGGATCCAACGGCGTACAGACTTTCCCACTAGTTTGTCAACTTCAATATTTAACTTGGTCCTGGTAGTTCACAAGTTCCGTCTGGCAAGAACACAGTGCTTCCGAATTGTACTTAACACTGCTTTGGAGACAACCTATTCATTTGCTTTGGCATTTTGGGGACCTGTAACTTTATTTTTTAGAAAAGATTATGATTCTTAAAAAGCAAACAAAATAGCATTTATAAACCCTGATTCATTCTCAATATTGTCTAATATTGAATGTGTTATGATATATAGCTCATAGAGAAAAAGAAACCTGAAAATTGTATCAATTTTAAGATATTTTCGAATACTCAAATTCTAAAGAAATATCTCTTGTAAGTAAAATTTCCAACTTACCAATTTTCAACAAAAATTGAATCTTTTGTCTTGGTCTTGTCGGGATATCTTTTGCAGGATTCCAATAATTTAATGGCTCAGCCGTCGCGTATTTTGTATTTTACGCGAATTCACAGTTCGAAGGGATTCAGCCACTGACTTTTACATTAAAAGATGTGGAAATCTAATTTATTTGTGAATAACTTTAATGGTTTTATAAAACAGTTTATATTATTAAACGAGGAAGGAATCTTTAAGTATGACAAGTCAATAAACTTTTTTATACAAAAAAATTAAACCGACTTCAAAACCACAAATAGGCACCTCAAAGTGAAAAATAACTTAAAATAATTATTATAAGCGCTACTCATTCGTCTATTTGAAGTCGGTGCCAGTCAAGTCAAAAAGCTAGTAGGTAGGTAGATAGTTTTCAAGTCGGTTTAATTTTTTCTATAAAAAGAGTTTATTTTACCCTTAAACAAATTTTCAGCAATGCATTTACGAAATTTCGACAGATTCAAGTTTCATAACTTTTGTGAAATCTACAACCATGTCATCCAGACAAAATTGTACGCGAATTTTAGTTTTTTGTCCATATTTCAAAAACCACCCGACCGGTGTGGTGGAATGGGTGGTTGGTAGTATGAATGAAAGACGTAAATTCCACCACTATTTAAATTGTATTGGACGATACAATGTTACACGTACAAATGATCATAAAAATTACTTTGAGATCAATGGACAATATAAAAGATTCAAACAAGTGTCACGAAGGAATCAGGAGTAGCGACTGCGGCGCGGCAGCGGTGCGGTGCCGGGCCGGCAGCAGGTAGCAAATCCCTTTCACTTTTAAGGTGGAGCGCGCGGTTCGCGGCGAGGGGTAATATCGCCCGGCGCGGCGCGCGCGCATCCACTATTCTAAAAATAGCTCGCCCGACTGCACAATAGAAGGGCGATGCTGTATGATATATACGTAAATATGAAGTATAAATATAAACTAATAATACTGATATAAATATTATAAATAAACTGAAATAGTAGTGTGGAGTGTAAATGAAATAATTAAATAAATTAATATATAAATTACACATAAGTAAATATAGCGGGGTCACCCACAACCGGCTTTGATAAAATTTATATGGAATTATTCAGAAAGCATATCATATCCCATCCGAACAAAAAAAAGGAAAATCAAAATCGGTTCGGGCGTTCTCGAGAAATCAGGTAACATAGAAAAATAATTGTGGTCGAATTTATACCCTCCTCCTTGTTGAAAGTCGACATACCACGACTTACTACTACGACTACGACTTAAACATACCAAGCAAACAAATCTTACTTTAATAGATACCTAATTATGAATGTCAAAATCGACTCTAAAACTTGATTCAGCGCCATCTAGTGAACTTTTTTTGAACTATTATTTGTGGTCTTAAAAAAAACAATAATAAAAATAATCACAATTTGATGTCAATTCGAACCGTATGTGTGTCAAAATCTCACAATTTGATACTTTTTAACTACGTTGTATCAACCATTGGAAAAACTGTCACGTATCTTTTCTTTTTTTTTATCGAAGACTCTCACAGATCACAGTGAATCGGTGATTCGTCGATGGGTTCCCATGGGGTGTTCTCGCGACGATCTAATGAGATCCCATGGGCTGCTCCTGTTTTAAAGAATATCTTTCGTTCGTAAGTATTATTAAAACTAATCGTGCGTGCGATCACAATACCGTGGTGGCCAAAAATATTAGTGGCCTAACACATGAAAAAGCGACATCGTTTAATGGTTGATTAGAAAGACTCGAACGAAAAGTTTTCACTCTACCCTTGTAATTAAACCGTCTAGGTTATGGAATGTGTTGCCTGAGTGAATTTTGACAATCTTGGTCTCTTCAAATATTTTTTTAACTTGAATAGGTTTACACTTGACCACCGTCTGGCCTGATGTTAAGCGACGATCGAGTGAATCGTTTTCTTCCAGCACGTTCTTCAATCGTAGACCGCATCATCGGTAACATCAGGCGAGATAGTCAAGTGTAAACCAATCATCACCTGTAAATGGCTCATTCATAATTATATTTTACGTAATCCACGTTGCCAAATAAAATAACATTACAAAGAACATTAAAAAAAGGTTGTTACGAAATTGCTAATAAGTGGCCTTACAAAAAAGGGTTAATCTTACTAATAACATAACTGCGAAACTTTATACAAATGTATGTGTTTTAGTCTTTCATGCAAAACCACTATTTGGATGAGCGCCACTATAGCATAGAACCATTGATTTTATTTTTACCGCGGGAAAATCATGGAATCAATAACTACACGAGTTAAAACTTGGAACACTACTAGAAATGTACTAGTAAAAAACACATACAAAAATTTGCACAAACCTCGAGCTAGACTTTACTCAAGCCTAAATTATATTACTTCTAAGTAAGAAAATAGCCTCAATCTAGATTAAATTTGTTCATAGAAACGTAATGCTAAAGAGAAAACGGTTCTTCAGCTCCTCAGGAAATTAACTGGAGTGAAGATTTAAATTTTTCATCAGACCAATCTAATTAAGTTCATAATTAAACTTGGCAATCTTGAGTTTTATTCATCTATTGAGATTTCATTCCTCGGCGTCTCTTTGATTAAATCAAATATATTAACTCGTTTCGTCACTTAATCAGAAATTAATATGACATTTTCAACGCTCATTTAAATTTTAATATGAACTTAATTTAACGGGCACAAATTGAGATTGACAAAATAGCTGCGTCGTGAATTAATTCAGAATTATGAGGAGAGTATATACATTGCTACACTTCCGTAAATTGTTAATTTGTTTAAACGTAGAACATTAATATATTATACTAAAGTACTTAAATGTACATTTTGACTGTCCAGCTGTCTACTAGAGATCACTTTACGTAATACGGTCTCTTAAAAAAGCCATAATAATATTAGGCTCAAGTTTATTCTAATTTCTATCCTGTGTTTTCTGATATTTTATTCAATACAGAGATTTTGTGTTGCGTTGCGGTACGTTAAATTGTATTGTAGATATATTGTAACTTAGAGTATACGTTTTGAAAATATAATAATGCAACTTAGTACTATTTATAGTATAATAAAAATTTCAACCCGATCCGTTCAGAAGTTCCGATGTGATTGAGCCACACACATCCAAATTTTGACATAGGTATAAGTAAGGAAGTAGGAAAGGTCGATTTTGTTCGATTTGATCACTTGCATTTACATTTGCGGGTTACTTTTGTCCGTATACTAATAAAATAACCTTTTCTGTATATACTGCATCTAAAAAAATAATTATGGTAGGTTTCTAAGTTGCGGCAGTATAATATTCTTTGAAAAGTTACCGGAACGCTATCTTCTCACTCATTCCGGGATGCAAGGAAATTGGAGGGCAAAAAGACCCTTCAAAATAAGCATTGTTAAATCTTTTGAAGTTTTTAACTTTTTGCCATCGAGGACGATTTAAGTATACAACTTAAATGAAGTGGAAAAGTTGACCAAAATGATCACCATTAAGGAACTGATGCTAGCGCATGCCTTGTTGTTCTTGATTCTCGATATACCTATTTAAGCATATAAAAATGTACATGACCTTTGGCTTTGGTGTAAAAATTTGTTCATATTACTCCTAGAAATATTGAGAACGTAATGTTGAATAAAACGTAACATAAGTATTTCTTCAGATAAGAAACAAAGAAAAAAAAATGTTAATAACTTTTTATTTTTTTAATGTTTTCTCTTGAATGTAAAGCAGTTAATATTTGTCATTCAGTGACTTTATTTCGAACTATCGGCCCGCCCCGGCTTCGCACGGGTACATACACACACACACCCCCTTTTTTTTGTATCGGGTTTAAAAAAAAGTAAAATTATAAAGGGAGTTTGAATTTTTTTTTGATTTTTTTTTTATTAATGTTTTTTGTATTTTTTATTTTAAAATTTTATACATATATAATATTATTTACAAAAAAGCCATTAGTTTTAGTGAGTCAGAGCTTCCCTGTAAACGATATTTGAAGTAGTTTTATTTTGTGGCAGCAAAATAAATTGATTTTCAGGAGCTCCGACACGTGGGCCAACATACAGTTGGCCATGAGTGAAACATTCTTTTCGTAGGTCGATCCCTAATAATTCGAAGGTTTGGCCCTGGGACTTGTTAATAGTTAACGCGAAAGATGATTTCACCGGAAACTGAAGTCGTTTAAAAGGGATTGGCAGATCAGTTGGAATCATCGGTATCCTCGGTATATGAGCTAGTTGACCAGCTGCTGGGCCAGTGATAAAATTTTGTTCAGCAAGCCGCTGCGAACGCTCGATACTTGACTCTCTAGCACGCGATTGCGACGCGTATTCTCTCCGACTTGCAAGGCGATTTTCAGTTTCTGATGAAGATTCCTCATTACGCCGTATTTTTATTGCCCTCGCCTGGGAACTATGTTTAGAAAGTTGATATCTTGATCTTTTTGGCATTTTAGGGCATTATAAAATGAAAAACAGAAGGAAATAAATAATTAAACAGGCTTTTACTAAATTTTTGCTTATTGAACTATATGAAGTACTAAGCTGTTTGAATAATTAAAATATAATATTTATTATCAGGTAAGTAGTAGGTACTTATTGAAAGAAAATTAAAAATATGGGCGTAGAAAACTACCTTTTACTAAATTTTGCTTAAATTTTGAACAGGAATGAATACCCATAAAATACTACTTACTATAAGCAGTTTGAAAAGTTACATTAAAATATAATATTTATTATCATATACTTATTTACCTACGAAACGAATTTAAAGCGAATTCAAAAAATTTTCAAGCTAAAATCATACGATCACGCACACGACCGCTGCGTAGGGAGCCGATCGCGCGAGGGAGCCGCGCGGCACTTTATTTTATTACATTGACTCGCGACACTTTTTGTAGATAATGATGAGTTCTGCAAAGTCGTAGTAAATGATTTTGTTCTATCATCAATAGTTTTCGCAGCGCACGCGACGTAAGGAATTTTTCAGGTCTTTTTTTTACACCTTATGTTACATTATTGGAGTTTTATTAAGGATTCCTATTTTTTTTTAAATATAATATAGCCTATGTTACTCGGGGATAATGTAGCTTTCCAAAGGTGAAAGAATTTTTGAAATCGGTCCAGTAGTTTCAGAGCCTATTCATTACAAATAAACAAACAAACAAATCTTTCCTCTTTATAATATTAGTATAGATAAAAGTTTAAATTCTACAGCAAGAACGCCGCCGCCCACAAGCATGCATGTGGTAAGGTAGATACGTAGAATGCTTTCACATATCCTCTACGTATGAGCATAAGTAGTAAATAAGTTGAGTTTAGTAGCGTAGATAGGCCTCGGTATTATAGGCTATTTTTCTGCACTATGTGCTATAGTTTCATAAACAGTAGGGGCCAACAGAAGCTAACCTGTCATAGGTATCGTTAAAGAAGAAAAGCACCAGGACATAGAGCAAAATGAGGGTGCAAAATCCTACGCAGAATTACTTGTGGTACTGGACATACCGGATATTATTATATATATATTAAATTAGAAAATTTGGTGTTATTTGCTCAATCACATCGGAACGACTGAACAGACCAATATGACATTTGGAACGCAGATCGCGTAATATTTTCAGAAACAGGAACTACGCAGGTAAAACCATTGGGCGCGGCTGGTTGTGCGCACAGACTACAGAGGTATAAGGGGATTTATTGGCAGATAATTACTACGAATGATTATGGCTCGCTGAGTTCTTAGATATATAATAATACGGTTAGACCACGAAAATGTATGGTAATAAGTGTTTGTTTAGTTTGACGCTAAATAGTGTAATGAACGTCCACAAATACTTACGAATATTATAAACGCAAAAGTTTATTACTCTTTCACTCAAAAATACTGTACGGAACGGGGTGAATTTAGTACAAATATAGATAATATTTTGGAATAACAAATGAACTGTTTATTATCCCGGAATAGTAACGAGATTGGGATCCACGTGAGTAAAACCGCGAGACAAAACCGAGGAAAAATTACTGGTGTCTAATAAAAATTACAGGGACTTCACTGAAAACATTGACCATTAAAGCAGATAACAATGATATTTTCACATTAAGTACTGCTTGGCAGTACGGCAGAGTAACCGGCAAGTGCAGTTACTATACCTACGGGTAAAGTACAAGAATTTTATACCAGTAAATTTACTTAGTGTATACCTTTGTGTAGTAAATATATTGAGCAAAGTTTCTCAGAAGCCGCTGAGTCAGCAAAGTTACGTTTCAATGAACTTTGTGTGTTGTACCTTAACTTATTTAATTTTGTTTTCTCGTGAACATAAAATTACTCGGCAACAATATGTGTGGGTGTAATTTTATTTGATGTTTTAGAGCAAAATCGTGGTGTATGATTAAATTGACCAATGAACACATTTCACGTTTAAGAAGAAATAAAATACGATATTAGTTTGAAATCTGAATCCATAAAAAATTGGTAGAAAATAACCTTACTCAACGCATCTGAGAAGTCATGTCATGTATTTATGTTATGTATAGGACACGTGGTTGCCACTATAAAGTATAAAAGTCAGTATAAAACAGTGTGTGTTAAATACATGTGTGTAACTGTGTAATGTTTTTTTTTTCACTGCATTTTTATGCATAATTTAATAAAATATATAAATATTAGAATTCTTATATCTGCACTCCTACTCTGTATAAACTACAATTGTTAGAAATTTGCCTTTGTGCTATTTCTGTTTGTAACCTACAAAGCACGCAGCTCACTAAACTAACGAGTACTTTTGATACTTGTTCAGATTCATATTTGTATTGATAAAACCTACATATCAAGAACAGAATAGAACGTTACTATATGTAAACATTATGAAAATGAAAAGTTAACAAAATTTAATAGTAATTTTTTTGTCTTCATAGTATAATATTCGTAATTGGTGATTTTTTATTTGGGTTTAATAATAGTCTGTATTCTAAAGAATTTGACTGTTTTCTTGCTTATCATATTTGTCGAACCAACGACTCAGAAACCCTATAAAACTATCCCATCAATAAAACACTCGAGTCACGAAGTGTGTGCAGCTAAGTGTCAGGTGCTCACTTATTTGAGAAAACCGCAAATAAATATTCCCGAGCGACTAATTGGTTCCCGTTGGATTCGACAGGCGTCCGGGACGGTGCGGTCCACCGCATAATTTATTGGGTCTGTACGAGCGTAACTCTATCCGCTATGCGGTGATTGATACATTGGTGGGCACCTAAACCCCGCGTTCTATGGAAATACTTGTAAATGATAGGCTATTCTAACGGGTGGCGATGAACTGGTGAATAAGCACGCAACTTTGGGCTTGAATAACGAAGTAACTGCCTTCTCTAATGGTGATAATCGTATACGTGATATCGAAATAATATTTGTGAGGTTTTTTTAATTCTCTCGCTGCGATTCATCAAAATTATAACTTTAATGTAGAACAGTTATCGGGCTTGGAATTTGAAATAACTATTCAAATGCGTTAAACAGTTACGTTTACTTAGCTATTTAATAAAAATCATTTGTTTTACTTTATTGAAAAAAAAAGAAAGCATAAATGTGTCTGACAGTTAAAAACTAAGTGCAACCACTAACTGTATTTGGTTGTGAGTAAATTCTAATATTTTTTATATCCTAAGATTCTTTTGCACATTTGACGTCCTAAAACAAAACATTTTCGCATTCTTGCCGACGAATATGTTACCGAAATACAGACAAACCAAGAGTACGTACAATACCTACCAACGGTACACCGACTGGTTCGATGGCCAATAACTTTATTGGGTTAGCTACTAAACTTTAATAGCATTCTCTTTTTAGTTTGCCCATCGTATTCTTTTACGATACGATAAATTTACACAACACTTACGCCCAATAAATTATTCAGTAAGTAATTGACTGTATGTTAAAGGCCTATTGCCCTGCTAAAAGTATTCTGGGTCAAATACCCGAACAACGGTAGCTACATAATTTCCACTTTTGTTTTGGTCCGTTCCTTTTGTTCCAAAAACCCGCAACGGAAAGCTAGCTCGTGAAACATTAAATTGATCTTGAATAATTTCGCAGTGGAAAATTCTAGATCCGTTTTTCACTTCTTTAACTCGGCGTTTTTGCCCATTCGGATTCCCGGCCCGTATCCGACTGAGCCTGTTATCCTCTAACTTTGCCTTCCCGCTGAAAAACTCGTGCTATTACCGTAAATATCAATTTGTATGAAACTAGAGGGCGGAGACGTGGCCTGAGTTCAGCACAACTTGCTCTGTTACAGTCAGTTACAAATTGAAGTAGCTTCTCAAAGAATTTATTATTTGAAATGTCACATCGATTTTGGATAGAACTTTAAATTGGAGTCACATTTCTAACCGTAAAAATTGCGGTTGGTTTGTTATTAGTTGTCGAACTTGGATTTGCGGGTTCCAATTTTAACGTCATCGTTTTCTTTTCGCTGTTACTACCTATCTTTACTCGATTGTTTTTACTTACGATTCTTGCTATTTATGGTGTGAAAAAAACATTTGGTACAATAACGCCGTCATTTATAGAACTACGAGTATATATAATTTTCTGTACTGTTTAAATGATAGGTTAGTTTTGTTATTTACATTTATGGTGACACTTATAGAAATGCTTCTGTCTGTCAGTTGGTCAGTTTACCCTCATCAATTTATGCACTGAGTTTAATTTAAATTTGAGTAAATTTTATTTTTTCGACGAATATTTGACCCCGTTATGACGTCGGTTCTGAAACGTGGACACTGACAATCAAAATAGCCCGAAAGCTCAAAGTCGCTCATCGAGAAAGGGCTATGCTTGGGGTTTCTCTGAGGGATTATATCCGTAATGAAGTAATTCGTCAGAGAACTAAAGTCACCAACATAGCTCGGCGTATTAGCAAACTGAAGTGGCAGTGGCTCGGTCACATCTGTCGCAGGCCCGATAAGGATGCGGTTCCACTGAAGCGAAGCAGAGCAGAGCAAAGACGAGCTGTGCCGTGATTCATCAATCACAGGGCTTAAAATCCACATAATAATATAGTATTTACTTGGATGTCAAGCCATGTGATTGGTGAATCGCGGCACAACTCGTCTCCGATACGCTCCGCTCCGCCTCTGTGGAAATGCACACTAACCGTTGGTGTAGACGAGTTTTGGAATGGAGACCGTGAATCGGTAAGACACCCTGAGACAAGATAGAGTGACGATATACGAAAAGCTGTTGGCGGTTGGAGAGGTAAGACCGAGGATCAGGCTGACTGGCGTATAATTGGAGTGGCCTATGTCCAGCAGTGGACGAATACAAGCTGATGATGATGATTATAAGTTATGAAATGAATATGGCTTTGAATATCACAACTTATAAATAAATATCTGTTTCGAACAGTAAAAATGTATACTTTGAAAGCGAGCATTTTTAATTAAAATATGGATTATGAATTATTATTGCATTAGCAATAATAATTCATTTAGGGTGCTAATTAAACAAGCTTATTTTTATTTCGCTTTATTCATCTTAATTTTTTTAAGTTACCTTCTTAATTACTAAGTTGGCCACAACCAACGAGCGTCTGAAAAACAGTATCTCAGCCACAAGTTTTCTTCTATGTAAGTCACTGTAAATATAGCTCAACATGGTGGTTATTTTTTAGAATCTACATTTGTGGGTTGCATTCAAATAAAAAACCCTTACCTAGCCTAACTTAACTTACGGAAGTTAGGTTAGGTTTTATGCTCGGCCCCGTAGCCGAGTTAGCAAATTAGCTTATTAATATAAATCACAAGGACAAGTAGATAGATAAATCTTTATTGTGACACAAAACAGAAAAATACAGTAACACACAATTATGAACTAGCGCCACAAATGGCGGCCTTATAGCTGAGAGTAATCTCTTCCAGGCAACCAACTTAAAGGAAAATCGCCTAGAACAAGGTTAGGCGAGGCGAGTTGACATTTTCCTTAATACTATTAAGTACTATTATTTAATTATACTATTACTATACTATTATACAAAACAAATTATTAACAATTGTTGATCTTGACTTGACGCTTTTACCAGTTGGCGTTGTAAAGAAGATGAATTAGTTCATTGGAGGCTATCTCAAATTCACGATACTTAGTTAAGACTGAATATATGAGAAGTTTGACGAAGTAGTCAAAAAATTCTGTGCCCGGATTTATTATTTCTCGTTCATTATTCCTATATCCGTAGAACAACATTTTTAGATTACCGATTGCCCCAAAATTTCTAAAAAAGTATAATGAATTAAAATAAATTAGTTAATCAAACTCGAAGGCATGTTATAAATGGTGGTTATTAAAGCAAACAAAAGCGCTAATAACTTGTTTTAGTTTTTTTCTACTCAATTAGGTTTCTAATCCCAAATTAGGAGTCATTAAAATAACTAGACTCGTGCCCAATTAGCCCAACCGTAATTTGACCTTTCATAAATACATACCTAAAGTTGTTATCTGTCTGGTTTTGTACAGGAGTGAGCCAGTTACGAACAGCGAACGTTGTCGCTAAGTGCTTACTGGTCACGCATAGCAAACACAATATATAATTCAAAATCAGAACATAAACTGCTAATAAAGCCGATAGTATAAGAGGTTGTGACTGTTAGATTCCTGTCATTTGTTATATCTTTCTTAAGCAGAAGGTTGTTAATGTACACTTTAAATTAAAGGTTGGAAAGATGGTTAACGTAATATAGCTTTTTATTTGGTGACACAGGACTTATCTTTGTAATAACTGTTAGCTTTGCTGTCATGTTGCTAATGTTGCGTTTTGTCTTGTATTTTGTAAAATATTCTTAGTTTCACTTTTGATCACCATTGACAGTATTTTGGAAGCCTGTAAAAACCACGAGGAGTAAACTTAATTATCTATTTATCTTGTTGTAAATGCAATACACAATAATAAGAAATTTTGTCAATATTGTTGGTTTTGATTTCGTTACCTGGTAATAAGTGGATAAGTACTTATATGAAAGCCACGACGAGTCCTGTTCATTCAAAAGTCTACATTTTATTAATTACTAACGTGTATTAGAAAAATCTGTTAATCTTTAGTTTATGTCAAAGGCGAAAGTCTGGCACCCTCGGCCTCTTAGACCACAAGTCATAAATAGCGCCGAAACAATACAACTGCGTACTAAACTAAATAAAAATAAAAATAAAAATAAAATAAAATTTATTTCGATACCATACAATTTGTTTTAAAAACTATATGACCCATCAGCTCCCGAACTAGTCATAGACTGTGCATCGGGTGCCAATGGCTTCTCTAAAGTGTATTACAAAATAAATGCGAAATATTTAAACTAAATTTTTGATTAAATCTACAAACCAAAATTAAAAAATATATAATTATGTACAGTAGAATAAAATACATTAAACTTTATAATATAGAACTCAACAAATATAAATGTATTACATCATAATATTTCAATATTATACAAATGCATATTCAAATCATATCACTTTTTACTGAAATTTGGAGTACGTTAAAACATAAAATTAAAATTTGAATGCAAAAAAATTAATAACAGAAGTGACTATTTTTTACTTTTGTCCCGCTTTTTGTCGTCCAGTGTACAGGTTATCTAATAAATCCTCAATACCCTGATAGTCAAAGCATTTCAACCAACAAGTTATAATTTGCTTTATTTTGTTATTGCTGCAGTTCTTTGTATTATATTCCTTATTTAGTTTTGTGTACAGAAGAGGGGCGATGGTACTGAACCTCTTTTGCGCAAATCTTGTTTTCGTAAGCGGTACTGGAAACAACTCGACTCTCTTATTTTCCTTTGTGGACAAATATGGTACGGTTTTTTTATGATAGCGTCTCAAGCATTCAAATACAAATATTTTTCTTACACTGAGTACATTAGCCTGTTCGTATACTTCAGCTGTTGGGTGTCTAAATGGCAACTGTAAAAGCACCTTCAGAATAGCACGTTGTGCGCGCTCCACTGCTATCATATGTGTTTTAGCTGCCGTACCCCAGGCACATATACAGTACCTAATCACGCATTCACACAGAGCTCTATAAGTTTGTATAAGTAATTGAGGTTGTGTCACTGTTCGAAGAGTTTTGAAAATATAGATGAGTTTTCTTATTCTGGGCTTTAATGTTTTCAACTGGGTGCTCCAGCTAAGCTTGTCATCTATATGTACCCCTAGATATTTAATGGACCCAACTCTCAAAAGCGCAGTGCAAGTACATTGCATCGGGCGTGGTCCTCGATTACAAGGATAGGTGTGAAGCTTCACGCCAACACTGGCACTACAACTCCCACGCTCCTTCATACTATAACACATGTACTTAGTTTTTCGGCATTCAACGACAACAAGTTATCTTCCAGCCACTTTGTTACAATTGCAAGACTATCTTCTGTCAGATTGATTAGCTTTGCCCAGGTTTTTCGTGAAGTAACAACACTGTATCATCAGCGAACATCAGCAAATCAAGTCCATTTAGTGACACGTTACATAGCCCATTAATGTAAATCAAGAAGAGCACTGGCCCTAGCGTACTTCCTTGTGGAACTCCGTAGGTACACCCTGCGCTGTCACTCTCATGCCCATCAACTTTTATTCGCTGAGTTCTACCTACCAAATATTCTGTGAACCAAGCCAAAGCCAACCCTCTAATTCCAATATTTTCTAACTTTGCCAAAAGAATTGGTATGGACACAGTGTCGAATGCCTTTTGCAAATCTAAGTATACACCAATACATTTGTTCCCCGAATCCAAGTAGCTTGCGATTTTATTACATAAATTAAGCACGGCATCTTCTGTTGAAAGTCCTTCTCTAAACCCGTATTGATTGTCACTTAGCAAATTATTCTTTTCTAAATAAGATGTTAATCTTTTTTTGACTAATTTTTCCAAAATTTTTGAAAGAGTTGAGAGCAGAGATATCGGTCTATAGTTAGAAGGACTTTTATTGTCACCGGCTTTAAAGATAGGACATACTACAGCCTTTTTAAAAATAGTTGGGAAAACGCCCGTTTCAAAACTTAAATTACATATATAAGCTATAGGTACAGCTAGTAAATGTATATTTTTTTTACTATGTTTGGTGTTATTTTGTCCCAACCTGGGGCGCTATGTGTTTTAGGCTCATAGTAAGACTTTTAACTTCAAATGGATCCGTAGGAAACAACGACATTGATGAAAGTGGTGCATCAAGTGTTTTTATCATTTTGGCCAGTTCAGTTTCATTAGTCCTCATTTTAAACAAAGTTGCGTCCGCAAGTTGCTTACCCACTGAGGCGAAATAAGAGTTTACTTTATTCAGCGATTCTGTAGGACTACTACATATGCTGAGTAAATCACTTGGTGTAGTTTTAGTTTGCTTAATATTACAAATTTCTTTAATTGTATTCCAGGTTTCTTTTAAATTACCTTTATTTATATTTAATTTATGACTGTAGTATTCTTTTTTTAAATTCTTTATAATTTTATTACAAACGTTTCTGTATTTGATGTACTTTTCTCTCCTTTTTTCATCATTAGGTAACTGTTTAGTTTTATTATGTAATTTGTCTCTTTTTCTTATACAATTCACTACTCCGCTCGTAATCCAGGGTTTAAGTGGTATGTTTTTCTTTCTTAAATTTTTTTCTTGTGTATTTTCTTTAATAACTGTCACTAACTTGTTCGTAAATAGTTCTGCCGCCGTATTCACATTGTCTTTAATCATAAAGAGGTCTTCCCACGATTCCTTTTTTAAAAAATCTTCAATTGCTGCATAATTTACGGTAGTTAATTTGGTTTGCATTTTATTTGTTTTTATTTTTGCGTTTTCTAGATAAATTAACACAGGGTGGTGGTCTGTTACTTTTTCTTCAAAAACTAGCGTTTTAAATGTGTTGGAACTTTTAACCATAACATGGTCCAAGCATGTTTTAAACCTAGTAGGTCTGTTTATGCCAGATCTAAGTCCGTGTAACGCTAGCATATTTAAATAATAGTCAGAATTACTACTCTCATTTCCTTCCATTATATCCAAATTAACGTCACCTACTAGTATTATGTTTTTTGTAGAAATACTACCTAAAACATCATCAAGAGATTCCAAGTATGGTCTCAGGTTATTGTAACATGGCGGGCGATATGTACACACAATAGTATATTCTGGTACAATTTCGAGTAAAAGACAATTTCCATCCCTAAAGTCTGGTTCAGACACTGTTACTTCAAGATTATGTCTAACATAGACGACAACGCCGTCGTTTTGGTTGAGTGTCTTTTTAGTCCAGTACATATTATAATTATCAATTAGCGGTGGGGGTTTTAAAATATTGGTCCAACATTCAGACAGAACAAAAACATCAATCGATATGTCTAAACTCGCCACATAAGCTAGAAAATAATCAAAATTACAGTATATACTACGAATGTTCATAGTCATTATGCTGAGAGAATTGGTATTTATAAAATCAGTATTCAAAATGTTTATGCAGTCTCTTGGATTAGAAATAGAGAGGCATTCAATTTTGTCTGATGCGTCAACTTCTTCAGTAATGATAGAGTTGTTAATTTTATTATCCATTATAAATATTTAAAATAGTAACATTGTGTAAATTACTTCTATACGTATAATTATTAAAGTAGACTAACGTGATATTAATTTTGCTCAGAGATGTATATACTTTGCTATAATATGCATAAAATATGACATAAGTTTCACAGGATATTTGTTTGGTGTAGTAATAATATTTAAAAGCTGATAAAAGAAAAATGTTTTTGACTGGCACGAACAAGTTACTGAGTGTTTTTGCACAATATACGATAGATGTAAAATATATTTGTTTATAATATATAATAAATAATAAATAATAGACAAAGGAGTATACAACCATAAACATACCAATATTTCTAGTTCCAAAAGGTTTTGATTTGTGGTTTACAAATAATATAATATATAAACTATACATGCTAAAGTTATTTCCTTAACATTAAATAGTCACTTGGTTTCCAGTTTATTTATATCTTCTTCACAATTTACTTTAACTTGCGGCGCGCCATCTGTTCGGCGCAGATATATTTTGCCACGCGTTGTCCAGCAGTATTTATAATTGTTGCGCTTGGCAAACTCTCTGGCCAAATACAAGAGTTTCTTTGTATGTACAGTTAGGCTCTCCGAAATATAAACAGGTATGTTCGGCCCATCCATCTTGAGATTACTCGTATTAAATTTACTTGTGGGGTATGTTCTGTTATATGTTCTAACGGATGATATAATCTTGTCCCGTATGCCTACTGTATTTAATTCAAGCACTATGGGCGATTTTTCGTCTTTATTATTTATACGATACAAATCACGTATTTGCATAGGTTGGAGCGGAACTTTGAGGGCTTCACCCATCTTTTGAGCTAAATTCATGAGATCTTCCTTTGTTTCCCGGTTCTTTTTAGGTACATTACGCAATTCAATATTAGTGCTACGTATGTAGCGATTCATTGCTTCTAACCGGTTTTCTAGTGTTGCAATATATTTGTGTGTAGAAGATTTTTCTTGTTCAAGTGAGGTAATTCGCATCGACATTTCATCATACTTCTTGGACAAAAAATCCAGAGAACTCAATATACTGTTATTTTGTTCAGTATGAGTATCAATACCGCCTTGTACTTTACCCATTAGGGCTGCAAATTTCATATCTTGCTGTTCTTTCAATGCAGAAAACATGTCCATGATTTCTATTTTACTCAAGGTCTCACTATGCTTTCGTTTTCTTCCAATGTTAGGCTCACTTAAAGTATGTTCAATTGACATGGCAGTATAGATTGTTGGAGTCTCATTGAGGTTAGAACTGATTTACAGTGTGCCAGTGATGACACAGACGGAGAGGCGGTGGCGCGATGTGCCGGCGGAGTGCGTTTAAGCGACATTATTGATTCACAGTATTGGTTTAGAAGTTAAATTTAGATAACAATATCTTACGATGTCTGTGGCTGCGTAGCGCAATGTTCGTCGTGGCAGCGAAGTGTAGTAGAATCGTTCCGTAGTTGATCCCTCGTAGCGTAGCACGCTGCGTAGCAGTCTACAGCGGTGAAAGGTCTGGCCGCCCGACTCGCCTGCGCAGGTAGCTTCTCACCGATAGCACACACCGATAGGTAAGAATCACCTCTTCGATGCGTATGTCGCCCTAGTACTTTTGACAATATTTTGTAGCAGAAATTTTATTAATTTTCGAAATAAACTTGGTAGGAATTTAACTTAATACACGTCCGAACAGTGCGGGGTCCAAGGGGAGAAACTATCGACTAAGCTAACTGTGAACGCAATTTTATTTGCGCTGACTCGTTCTAGCGGACGTAGTTATAACGTGTAGAAACGAGGAGCTTCGAGAATAAAATGAAAATTGTTGAACGTCAGTAATGCTTGGTTATAAAAAGGATTTATACGATTTGATACGATTACGATATATTACGTTTGATTTGAAAATACGACAAAAAAAGTGTAGGTAATAGAAACCTAAAGAATATAATAAGTAGAATATAATCATACGAGTAATTTCGTGATAATCTATATCTACTAAATATTAATAGGTAGAATACATTTTATTTCCTGCAAACAAATAACTTCATGAAATATCCATCGGGAACCACTACTTTTAACGGGATAAAATCAACATATTTATGTGTTATTGACAATGCACTTACGAAGTGTTTAATTTCATTCAAATCTGTTCAGCCAAAATAGAGATCCGTTGGAACATACACGCATACTTTTGGCTTTACATTATTAGAGTAATTTATTTATAGTCACAGTAAATTTTTACGCACATTGTGCTTCCCCATCGCCTTATTGTTCCCCACCTCACTGTTATTTCTATTCACTTCAACCGATTACCAAATTAACCAATTAAATTATATTTGAACCTTTGTCACTGCATCACAGTGTCACAGTTCTAAACACGCGAAAGTAAAACGTTGATCCCTTCATAATGCCATGATTGATTGTTGTTAGCACTTTAATGCATTAGGTGCTGTAAAAAGTAGAAACGATAAGAATAATGTTACAACTTTCACTTAGTTTATACCGCATACGTGACGTTCTTTGGTCGGAGGGATGTTTGTGGAAGTTCTGCAGTCTACTACGAAGTCCGATAAACGATATATCGGCCGAAGTTATGGACGTTTTATACCACGAAACACAATCGGTCGGTTGATCTGATCGAGCGTTTCGTTCATTCCGACCGACGCTGAGTTGACAGTTTTTGTGTCATCAACCGACCGATTGTGTTTCGTGGTATAAAACGTCCGATATATCGTTCATCGGACTTCGTAGTAGACCTGCTTGTTTTAAACGCCATCTTTAGTACGAGGTATCGAGTACGATCAGGTACGAGGTATGCTACGCTATACCTATATGACAAAGATATGTTTAAGAAAGACCGAACACCTGATAAAAATACCTTTGATGAAATACCTTTTACTAAATTTTATACAAATTAACGATATTAAATTTCATTTTAGTAACTGTCATAAGCATAGTATGTTTGCCATTCGCATTACTTTAGTACCTACATTGTCATATCGGTGTATTCATAATTTTTAATTGAGGTTTTTTTTGCACAACTCGCCTGGTTTTTTTGACGTGACAACGTCTTATAAATTGGTTTGCCGGGTGACACTTCAAGAAACTGCGTTACGCTCCGCTCACGTTATGCGCTCACAACGAGAGCGAGTGAGAGGCACGCGTCCCTTCCACTCGGGCATGGTTAGCCCGCCTAAGAGCGAGAGAGACAGACATAAAAAGTGAAAGGCACGCGTCCCTTCCGTAAAATTATTTTACCACTCAAAGTCGTTGTCACGTAAAACTTTCGCCTATACCGAATTTACAGGCAACCAATATTTTTTTTCAATAAAAAAAATGGTGTTAAATTCTACACATGAAAACACACATACAAATACACTAGGCCACCATGGCTTAATCTTAGCAAAACCACCTAATCATGAAAACTTGTAATTTAATTTTCTGGGTCTGTTTTTTACGAAACACATTAAACCTCGCTGTTGTTCATTCTCCAGCGTGCCACGATAACTTCGTTAACGCAGAATGAGCCTTCAATAGCTAAAGTTAAATTGGGTTAAAACGAAATGGGAGGAAAAGTGGAGAAAGAGACCAGATCTGTTTATACCCGCACGTTTTTTTTTACTTAATACAATGTAGATGATTCTCATTATGTAAACGAGGCTAGAAATAAAGAGTAACAAAACAGTGCAAAATAATAAACTCCTGTGTAAAAAGGGTGTTCTCTCGCTGTCTTAGTTCGAGTTGGTGAATGACGCATGATCTTGAAAGATTCTAGGACCATGTCGCTTTCCTTACGATGCTTACTTCACCGTTATTAAGTAAACGCAGTACGCACAAGACTTTGGAAACACAGTAGTGCGCATGGGATTCAAACTAGTGGTTCCGGATCGGCAGTAGCCGTTCTCTCAACAAATCAAGAAAAATAAAGTAAAAATTGACGAGACGAGTAGTACCTGTGCTTGATAGTAAGCAACACGCCTACCCGTAACAAAAAAGTGTCACGCAGCTATTGGAACACGAAGAGTCAATATCATTACCTAGCACTAGTACTAGGACTAGCAGATGTAGTAAAAGAGGATTTAATCATAACCTTCCCCTACAAGATCCCCAACCGACTAGAGACTTAGTAATAATTTGTTTGAGACTAGCGACGATTATTAAGAAATCCTCATCATAAAAAATCATCGGATTTAAATTAACCTGGTTCCGATTTCATCCAGTGCTGATTACCGAAGAAAACATTTCTGGTATAAGCTATTTTTAACCCCCGACCAAAAAAAGGGGTGTTATAAGTTTGACGTCGATGTCTGTCTGTCCGTCTGTGTGTGTGTCTGTCTATGGTACCGTAGAGCTCAAACGGATGGGACGATTTAGATGCGGTTTTTTTGTTTGAATGTTAACATCCGTGCAGATGTTCTTAGCTATGTTTGGTTAATATCGATTCAAGATGGCCGCCTCCACAAAATGGCAGACAAAATATTTCTTCACAACCTACCTCAATATAGGTATCAAATGAAAGGGGTTGACTAGTAGAACACTATGCACTATGACAAATTTAAAATCCAAGATGGCCGCTACCACAATAAGGTAAAATACATTTCGTTTTTCACAACTCCTTTAATATGGGTATCAAATGAAAGGACTTGACTAGTAGAATGTTGTGCAATGTACAAATAACAAATCCCAGGTAGTCGGTGGTTAATCAAAATTTTAAATTTTGTTCTTGTGATAAGACTACTTCAGCTATTACTGCACCGTATGCCTTAAAACATTAACGCTCTCTTTTTACATCATTTTGTATAGATAATTCCACAAAATATTGTAATAATAATTTAGTATACCAACATTAAATCATTATACTACCAAAGTTATGACACCTACAAAATCTAAGTATTCTGTTGCTTGCACATAACACATGAATGACGTCACAACAAGCCGAGTTACGGCTACCCCTATTTTGGAACTGATTGTTAATTAAACTGTCTATACACCGTTCAATATCGCTGGTTAATAAAATTACGGAGGCAATTTCCCAATCTGATTTAAACTGCACAGGTCAGTGGAGCATGTGCATAAATAAAGTCGGCCATTGCTGATTAGGCGGGATATTTAGCTATTTAGCAATGAATTCGATATATTCCTGCGTTGTGTATTGCTAATTATACTTGACTTTTTGCTCAATAAAAAACATTAAGGTTCTCCGGTTCATCATACTTATACGAAACTTAAGAATAGAAATTGTCTTTTTTGTTATAAAATTATAATCTTATTTTATTTTAAGCTTTTAAAATAAAATGTTACTAACTGTACTTCAATTTGACAGTTTTAAATCCGGCATACTAAAATAAGTACATTTCGTAATTCAGTCATTATGGGAAAATGTCATTTTAAGATTTGTTCATCACGGTTTTAGTACAATATAACATTCAGTCCGAATAGACAGCAACCCTTTTGACATCACAGACATTGACATTTTTTACATAAATATAACTGTACTAGTAATTACTTAGGTAACCATTTTGAACTAAAGACTACTTTCTAGTCCACTGCTGGATGGCCTTCTTCCATGATACGCCAATAAACCCTATCCTCGGCTTTTCTTACCTAGCCACTACCAGTAGCCATAAAATAACTTAGTTTTTAAAACATAGTGTGACGAGACGAGCAAGACATCGCCTGATGGTAAGCGAAACGCTGGTCCATAACAACATAGTGCTCAGCAGCTATTCGACGACGAGTTCCAATCCCTACCTACCTACCACTTCACTACGCTTGTCATTAGAAATAGAAGGTTATTTGTCTCTTTGCTCTATTTTTTTTTTTCGAATCTTTTTCCTTAGACCGAAACACAGTAATATCTGTACATGACCGATGTAGAAAAACTAGCTAAGATATGATAGGTAAGTAATTTCCAGGCAAACTTTAAGTAAGTGATTATGGTTTGCTTGGATTATGTCATCCTGTCAAATGGATATACACAGATTCTGTCTCGTACAATTTACCAAAGTATTTTAAGATACGCAGCTATTACCTAACCACACAATCCTTGAAGTAAACAAATATCGTAACATACGCTTACACACATAGCCCGAGGCGTACGCAAACCGCTTCTAAACAACAATTTGCGTATCTCAAAACGTTATCTCTCCCCGTTGATAGGGACGTGGTCATTTTCCGGCAATTTGGCAATGTTTACGTTGCTATAATATTATGAAATTTAAATTGTACCAATTTTGTCATTAATATTACAAATATTATATTTGCGATATCTATTGAATGCGCGCGTTGATTAAATCTATTTAATAATTCGTGATTTTAATTATGCTGACTACGCCCTATTAAAAGTATACTGAAGTTCAATCTAATCTCACTGTGTTTAACTATGCAGATGTTGAACATATTTATACCGATTTCACGTTGCCAAAAATGTTTATATATAAGTTCAGTATATAAATTTAATATTAAATCGGTTAGTCTATTCGAAAGTCTGTCAACACACAATCTTTTAAAAATAAATGTATTGGTAACTGTTTTCAGAAATAATCGGAAAGTAAACTAAAGTGTCGTTCGAGTCTCTGGAACCTCAACTTTGAAAGGATGTCACAATCTGGAGCTACTAGCGCTCCAAGAAATAAAGGACAAAGAGGTATTAGTGCAGATGCTACACTTTTTCTAAAATATATCAAATTAAAACACCAATAAACTTGTAACTTTGGGGCAATGTTCAACTTCGAAGCCTTTTACGAACAAAAGTTGGGATAGTTTTTAGATGCGAACAAGTTCGTGTAAACTTCTTAAATAAAACAAATTACCAGTGATAATTATAAACTATGATACACTTTTCATTTGTTAGTCCATTGTTTAACATAACAAGAAGTCCGGTAAATCTTTTTTTTATTTTTTTTTTTATTTAAATAAAGAGTGACGAGACGATCAGGACATGTGCCTGATGGTAAGCAATATGCCTGACACATAACAGCACAGTGACACGCAGCTATTGGAACATGAAGAGTCCAAATCATTACCTAGCATTGCACTGCGCTCGTCACCCAGCGATCTAAGATGTTATATCTCTAAGCCCTGTAATTTCTCTGGAAACATTGCCCTTCAAACCGGAACATAGTAATGTTTGCACTTTACTGCTTGGCGGTAGAATAACTGGCAAAGGTGTGGTACTTCCCCAGGCGGACTCTGCCAAGAGTCCTACCACTACTATAATCTATTGTGTTTCTGGCAAAATTGTATTACTTACATCACTATAGGTTCGTAGGTAATATTTCGAGATCTCCACCAATGACTTTAGTTGGAAAGTGTAAACCAATCGCCGGCTATTAGAAGCGTCTATAACGCCCGCCGTCGAAGTTTGTTTTAGTTGCTTTATGTGAAACCATTTGGAACCAACTTCCGACGTTTATGTGTGAAAATGTTAGTGAAACCGAAATGTGGCTGTAATTTTATTTTATAGGGTGCTAGGTTTTACTTGTAGGTCTTATTTTACGGTTTCAAGGAAGATTTTATTGGTACTAAGGGTAAAAGTAATAAACTGGTCAAGTGCGAGTCGTGATCTGGCGCAAAGAGTTTTGTACCACCACAACGAAGAATAATAGTTTCGGTGAAAATTTTGAGAGATGACGTCAAGTTCATCGATGCGTACAAAAATAAGTTGTTTATTGCAATTAACTGAATACGACAAGTAAATTAAAGTTGCATTAAACGTTGTTATAATGGATGAAAAGTTATTTTTTTGTTTTACTTCTAAAGGTTCACACTTGACCGCCATCTCGTCTGATGTTAAACGCCGATGCGGTCTACGATGGAACATATTTACCTAGAAGTAACCGGATTCACTCTCGATTTGAAGACACAAAAATTGTTCGTTTGACCTTCGCCTTGACGTTCTTATCACAAACGTAGAGTCAAATCTTTTTGTTCGTGTGTTTTGGAACATCAACCATGAAACGATGTCGCGTTTTTGAGCTACGAGCATTCCGATAGAAAAATGGGCGAGGTGGTATTAGATCGTACAATTCAGTTGCACACTCTCCGAAGTGTATCCGAAAAAAACCGATAAGCTGGCAAATTTTCGACGATGTTCAAGACTTTGCAGTCTTTTTCGCAAAAGAGTGTCATTGACTATAAGCCTTTTGACACGTCTCTCGATCGATTCCAGAGCCTCCAGCTGATACTTAGCTGATCTATTCCATAGATGCGAACAGAACTCCATACAAGAACGAATCTGTGCTTGGTATAACGTGAGCAACTTTTTAGATTTGAAGTACCTTCGCACCTTTGAGAGGACACTTAGTTTTTTGGCAGCTAGTTTAGCCCTGGACTCGATATACGAGCCAGAGTTGAGCGTAGATTAAATGAGTAAATTAAAATGTAAATTAAATAGTAAATTAAATGAGTAGTTTCACGAAGACCCCTTTTTACTATAATGTTTAGGAAAATCAGTGCCCACCAAAATTGCAATTTATTAGGTATTTATTATCACTATATATTATCAAAAAATAGGCACTCGAGGACGTCACTTTTTCTGGAAACATTGCCTATTAAATCGGAACAGAGCAATATGCAAAACATTCTACAACTCAAAAAGTCCTCCAACATTCTAAAAATTGTTTTCACTTTCATAAATTATTGAAAATTATGACAAAGGAGCATAATTTACAGCACAAGTAGTATTAAGCGAGCCAAAGGCTCAGCGAAGCTAAGGAACTTTCATTACAATTAGACAGAATTCATTTCGGCGTCGACCGAAAACTTCCCGTAAGTACTTTGTTTAATCTGAAAGCTTATTTAAAATTTATTAAAAGTAAGGTTTGCTAAAGAAAAAAGCGAAAGGAAAGTAAAAATTCAGATTCAGAAATGAAATGAATACGGGGGGCGGCTTGGGGCGTTTCGTCTCCAATGAATAATTTATTTTAGAATTGGATTTTCGTAAAATTACTCAACGTCTCATTTTAAGACGTGCCGATATTTGATAGTGAAATAAAATAATAATTTCATTTTTATAAAATTTTAGGACCCAATATTAATTAAATAACTAGATTTTAAATAAAAAGAAAAACTTGGGATCAGTTTCAGTAGGTATTACAGTTACAAAAATTACTATTATTGAAATAAATATTTTAAATGAGTAGTTTTTAATTTAGAATGACTTTCAGCAAAATCAACACACACGTACAACATAACCTCTCTGTAAAATTATAAAAAAAATCTTGTAAAATATAACACAGATAAGAGAATATACCGTTTTATATCTTAACTATGCATTTAATAGCTCTGTGATCGCTTTTTCGATCGTTGTGAAACACTTTCATTTTTTAGATATTAATCATTGTTGTAGTCTCTGGGATAGGGGCCTGAGCAAGGGTGCACTGGCTACTTCTTAATGCAGTTCATCTCATTAGTTATACAGCGGGGAATGCGGGTCATTTCTAGCAATACTACAAGCTTATACTTGAAGAAGAAGGGGTTTAAACAAAAATTAAAAACCCTTTGGAAAGATATGGATTCATTAGCAAACGCTGCCAAATTTCACGATTGGCAGATCTCATTCGTCATCTTTAATTTGAACGAAAGCGAAGCTTCAATATTGTCGAAATCCTAAAATGACAGCTCAAATGAATTCCTCGCGAAAACGTTTCGAAACATTGAGAGAGTAATTGAAACAATTTTTCATCAATTTGAGAATACTTGGAAATCGCAGAACTTGGAACCAACGAGTTTTTAACCGACTTCCAAAAAGAAGGAGGTTATCAATTCGACCACGATGTTCTTTTATGTAGGTACTCGTATGTTACTTAATTTGCCGAGAACGCCCGGATCGATTTTAAACGTCTTTCTTTTGTCGGATGGATACGCTTTCAGAATGGTCCCATATAAATTTGATAAAAACTTGAAAGTTTTTAAAATGTGGAGAAAAAACTAAAATTTGAGTATAATTGCGTAAAATTATCTGGATGATGTAGTTGTAGATTTTACAAAAGTTATGACATTCGATCCTGCCAACACGAAATTGTGTAAATGCACCGATGAAAAAGTCGGTGCCAGCCTAGTCTAACAGATGGTAGATAGATACTACTTACCTACAAGTATTTGTCTACTTATTACGTACTTAGTATCAATCTACGAGTACTAGCTTTTTGACCTGACTGGCACAGATATGATATACGAGTAGATGAGTGTGTAGCGCTTCTTATAATTATATTTATTTTTCGGTTTTGAATGCCCATTTGTGGTTTGGAAGTCGGTTTAATTTTTTTACAAAAAATAGTTTATCGATACAAACATATAGGTACTACTCTCTAAGATATTTATTTTGTTTTTTTTTTATCAAAGCAATCATAAGAATATAAATGACCTTCAGTTATCTTGTGCTGCAGTGGCAGTTAGTCTTAATATATTATTAACCAGTGGGATAAAATGTTAAGAAAAATATTGTTTGAAACACACATGCCATTTTGACACGACTTAGTAATAAGCTAAACCTAGCTATTTTATTAACCGACTTTGAACTATGAGGTTCTCAATCCAGCTATATTATGTTTTATGTACATATGTTACACGATAAATCCGCCAATACTGAACCATTTTTTTGTTTGGTAGTTTAATACTTCATCCATTTAAATTTTGATCGAAATCAGTGTAGTTGAAGACATTAACAAAAGCTCAATATATCTGAAAATAATTGAAAAGTTTTGTAAAACTTCAGCAAAGTTTTCACAAAATGAAGTCTTTGAGTGGTTTTCTAGTTTTGAGACAAAATTAAGTAAGTAATTATTGTGTTAAGTGATTTTTTAATTTGGACGAAGCCATCTAGTCCACTAGCCAATAATAAAAGGAAAAAAAACATTATTTTATCTCATTTAGTGAGTACGGAGCTTTCAGAAGATAGTTTCACGGAGTAGTTTGTATTTCTATGTTACAATTACGAAGGAGTAACAAAACTTTTCTACGGACTGTACGTGACGACGATACTGAGATGTTACGTGTGACGAATGGACAAAAATATAAACTCTAGCTCTAAAAGTAGACCCATAGTAGATTTTATTACAGTTAAAAAGGTTTGAAATATAAAGGGTCACCACCCACCCACTTGTCCCACTTGTCAACATCAGTTTAAAAGAGCACTAGATTTGTCACCTTATTTTGTTTTATTTTGAGATGAGATGACGATGATGTCTACAACACAGAAAAATACTTCATTTGAGGCAAATTTGTTATTATAAAATTAACTGGTAAAATTTCAGCTAGCCAGATATGCGGAAATCAAAACAATTTTGTGTTACTACGAGATTCACTGTAATTATTCTTTAAGTCTTATTATCTTAAACTATTTGACTAGTCTCAATAGAGGCGTGTATATGGTCTCTGTTAAGAAGAAGTTTCTCGATTCAGTGTTCATCACCATTTCTTGTGACATTTTTTAAATAGAAAGATTGACATCTAATTATAAATGGTACTCCCCGGTTTCAGTAATCAACATCAGTTATTACTCCGGTTAAAGGTCCTATCGCTGAGGCTCAAGGCCTTCAGTTACAAGAAGAGAACTGAGGCCATAGTTTGCCATTGGCCAAACCCCCTCGAATGAGGTATTCACTGAAAACGGCGATGATAAATTTGCACACTTGCACTTGGGAAAGTTTAGAGAGGTGCAGTTGGGATTGGAACATAAGACATCACCATTGAGAAATCGGATGTTCTAACCGCTAGGCCTTCATGGCACTTTTCGTTACATATTGTTACGAAACCTTTATTTCGCGGTATTTCAAACTACAAAGCGCTGATTATTGTCGAAGACAAGTAATTTTAACTGCCAATAAAAATATATAATGACCTAGAAAGTTACAGTACCGTTTAAAAATTATTGTACCGCGTTAGATGAAAGTGGATTGGAGAGGAGAAAATGTTGTATCACTTTGGGAAATGAAGCCACTTGAGCATCTATTGTCGTTTTATACTTTGATACGCCTCCGATGCTCGATGGGACGTGATATGGAACTCCTCAGACTTGTATGCAAAGTTTTTGTATTTATTTTGAGTAGGCATAAAACGGAACGATTTCTGTAATAGAATTTCAGCAGTAATTCCATTTTCTTTTATGTCTTCTGATGTTTATGCTGGCATTCGAAGTTAGAGAAACGATGAAGTGTAAAACTTTTTAAGTTGAAAACATATAACTAGGTAGTAGGTACCTACTTACAGTTAATTGATATGCCCAAATTATACAAGTAATATCTGATAAATTAATTATTTAAACCATTTGCCAAATAAATATTAGGCATAATTTATTTGAAGAAACTTTCTAAAATCAAAACCTTTATTTTTTGTACCCTGCACGCCGTGTAATATTCTGTCGTGTACTGTGTATCCGGCCATAATTTACAATGATTTAAACGTAATCAATAATTCTTTATCGTAGTTCGTTGTTAGTTTCTGTGAATGTGAAAAGAATAAAAATACTTCTATTTCAAGTTTAAAATTATATTCTAAATTAGTCCTGCTTTTAAAAGTAAATGATTTAACGATAAATAAAAAGTAACAGTTGGTTCAACAATAAAGCACAACTTGTATCTATTTTCATCCTTAAAACTTTAACTAATACTTTTCAACTGCTTGTTCTAACGTCAACTTTAAAAAACAAAATTATATACTTCTTACATAGCAAAACAAGTCTTATTGCGGTAGTAATGTGCGCAGTATAGTAAAGTATTGATAAAACATTATCGTATGGCCGCTTCACGCAACATAGATTGTGATACCGCAGAGCCGACAATCCCATTGACTGCGGTTTTGTCATTATGTCAATGCTAATATTTGGTCGTCGAGGCACGCCAATCGATTGTTACCAAATTGTTGCTTACACACGCGATGAACGGATTTGTACTGGGTACGAAATTGGCGGCTATTTACTCTTTCCTTTTTTAAGATACTGGTTTTTTAGAGACCAGACTTTTGAATAGCATTTGTTTAGTGACAAAATAATGATTTCATAAATGTAACAAATCTTTTAACAATAATTTGGTTTACACAATAGTAGTTGAATGAACTGCAATTCTGCACAGATATGCCATTTGAGTTAAAGTGTATAATTTTACTTCACACTTTGTGATGATATCGTCACACCAAAAAATCTAAAATAATACACTCCGGTTCTGTGAATACAGTTGTCCGGTTATAACCTTGTCTTTCTTGTCCAAAAGTTGTCTTTGTCAGTTTCAGTTGAATTCTTTTCGAGTTTAGGTCCAAATACCAGGACCATTACTATATACTTACGTAACGCCAATGATACCATAAACACTTACACTATGCGTAAAAAAAAACATATAACATTTTACAATGTTACATAAGTATTTTTTGGCCATCGAAGTGTAAAGTGAAATTAACGTCGTTCTAATTCTAGTAGAATTTCAATTTTACAAGCATAGTCAAGGTAAAGGTAAGTTTACTTTAGAAATATTTTGTCATTCTAACAATATTATAACCAAGCGCGACACAAAAATATACTTTAAAATTCCCATTCTTACCAAAAAATGCTAAAGTACGCCAGAAGGCCATCATTTTGTCGTGGAATCGTTCCGACTGGTAATTCCGTCCACGCCATTCAGCCAGTTACCTACCCGCTGTAGTAGGGCTGCGAGGGAGCGACCATAGCCTTAACGAATTGTTATTTTGATGCACTCACTCGGAAAAACAATCGGGGCTCGTGAATTGAAGGGACAGGATTAAAGATTTGCCAAGGTTCACGCCGATTTAGGTTCTAGTTAGAGAAAAATGCGTTCAATTTTTTTCGGTCGCGGAAGTTATGGCTAGGGAATGGAAGATATTGCGAAATGTTTTTTATTTGATAATTCATTTTTTATTTATTTTAATAAAAGTATATTCACTAAGATGACTTATTCATCTAAAAGGATGTTTGATGAATGATAAGTATCTATGCATGTACAAAAATGTTATAATATTACAAAAATATTAAATCAGCTGTCTTTACATTTTTTTTTTAAATAAACAGTGTCGAGGCGATCAGGACATGTGCCTGATGGTAAGCAACATGCCTGCCACATAATAGCACAGTGACACGATATGACACGATTACGTTTCCAAGTACGAGTATATATGTGAATAATTTATTTCAACACAATATAATCAATAACTTACAAAAAAAACAATTCTACACATTTCAAACTAATTATATCCACTGTTTCAAATCAATCGGTATGAGAAAAACTTGATTAAATAACAATACAACAAATTTTAAATTAACTATCACAATTAGGTATGTACTGATAACAACTTACAAAAATGTATTTTATTTATTTATGTGTTACGAAATACAAACATATACTATTTTACGTCTCTCCAGTAACTGTGTCTACAAATCCCTACTGGCTTAAGATACGTACAATATCTCTCGCAAAACGTTATTCCCAAAGAAAAATTGTACCAATTCGTATAATAAAGTAATCGTCGCGAGTGCTCTCCTCTGAGGTGCCAGTTAACGCCTCCAGGAGGGTTAAGTGAGGATAATTTCCCTTTGCGTGCCCACTCTTAATGACGAGCCTGTACGGAGGGTAGGACTTACAAGCCGGTGGGTTTTCTAGTGACCATCGTTTTGTATAGTTGGTAGCACTTTTGGAACATTAATGATTGATTTGTTGATAACTAAAACAACAAATAATTTAATTTATAAATAGCTGATTTTTTTTCTTTTTTAAATTCTCCTTTTGACTAGTTTCACTTGAAAGAGATTACTGTTAGCAATTAACCGCTTTTTGTAATCAAAGGGTTTGAATTTTAAAGTAAAGCTATTATTTTGTAGTGTTGTTTTTATTGTTGTATAAATATGTTTGAAATTGCTAAAGTTGAAATTATCAGACGAAATATTATGTGTTCTGTTATCAGACAAATGACTTCTCTTAGTAGACATAGAGCTCTGCTAGTATTAAGATATTTACTTGTAAATGTAAAAAAAAAAAAAAAAAACACAGTTACTAGTTCTAAATAAATAAAAGTGGTCCCTTTAACTGTGTTAACTTACAAGGTTTATAGCTCTGTTGTACATACGGTCTTCAGTATTTTATAATATTACTATGAAATTTCTCAAAGGTGGAATTATATTACAGATTGAATTTCATTGAGAAAATTGACAATGGACAATGTAACCAAGCTTAAGTAAGCCGTGAGCAAAACATACAGCGGTCTCAGTTGGCTTAATATCAACCGACTTTGTTTCCTATACTATTCCACCACTTAATCACCTGTTAAAATGCAAAAAACGTTATTAATTACCCATTTACAATTTTTTTAAATCCGTGAAATTCAATAAACGTACACACCCTAAGTAAGGGAGAAGGGAGCTCAGAAATGGCAATATTCAGTCCCCGATTTCGATTCGGTGCAAATTATTAATTTTTGTCGAATTTACATTTCGCTTATCTGAATAAAACAGAAATCGTGCTATTTATTTTAAACGCTTTCGCCACAATGTATAAATTAAATAAAAAGTTTTTATCTAGATGTATCAATATCAATGATAGAAAAATAAAAGTTATTTAACTGGTGAAAAAATTCTGATTATCACAAAAAACATAATATTTACTCTTGGTATTGAAAAATATCCATTTTCCATATTTTTTAAATAATTGTTTTGTTATTACTAAACCAATAAATTTATGCCATGACAGTTTATAGAAGACTAGCAGCGCCGCGCGGTTTTACCCGCCTAGTTCCCGATCTCTTTAATTTCACGGGGTAAAAATTACATATTTATACTTATGTTATAAAATATATGTATTCCAGACAGACTGTAACGGTTCAGCGGAGCTAACCCGTCAATAATCTTCAAATATTTCCATGACACTATGTATTTATTAATTAAGTGAATCACTATTGCTTATTACATCGGTAACAGGCATTAAAATGAGTTATTTCTTCAAATTTATTGAATTGAAATGGAGTCGTTGTGTTGAATAAGTCTTCAAATAGTTTACTCGATGGAGACCATAAATAAAGAACATACCTTAGAAGATTACATCTTACATCATAATTAAGAGTACTTATATGTAAGCTTCAGATGAGAATTCCACTAGATAATTTTCCATTCTTGAAGTAAATGCAGAGTCCAGAGGCCATCATTTGATTTCTTCATGGAGCATCAGTAGTAGTCTAAGAAAAAGATACAAGACAACAAAGTTAAATTTATTATAGAACATAACAGTTCTAGACCAAGGAAAAGGCAGATTAGTTATAGTTAACACCGTTAAGAAAACAGCTGGAGTTCATTAATAGATTAAAAGAGCTGTAATTGGAGACTTTTATAATTACTTGATTGATAACATTAATTATTGTTACTATTTTATCATAATATGAATTGTTCCCTCAGAACTAAATACATTTATGATCTCTCACTGCTTGTGAATACATAGAGAGATTTCTAGGAAAGTAGTGTTTCTCAATTATCATCATATAATTTACTAGATTGAGAATATTTATTGTTACTGTTATATTATAATTTCATGAATTATTCTTCCCACAGAACTAGAGAGTCTAATCACCCAATGCTGTTTATATTATGGAATGCATGCCTTGGAAAATTACTTGTTATCTTGTTATTTCAGATGTCTATATTGTGTGAGTTTCAGATGGAGTTCCAGTGGATCTGTTTGATACATAGGTACAACATAGGTACATTTCTAGATCAAGAATTGGATATTGTTGGGATCCTACCCTAGCCTAGGAAAACTGTAGTGGTTAACACAATAGCTGTAATTGAGACCTCTTAATCAAGTATTTTAAATCAGAGAAACAAATGCTTGTTAACATATGCAATTATAGTTGATCTTAGAAGAAAACTCTAGATATATTTCCATTTGTCAAGTTTGGGGCTAATTGAGTCTAATAGCATCATGCAAATGATCTTAGATTGAAATTCTAGAGATATTACTATTTGAAGTCTGAAACAGGCATTAATAATTGTTTTGTACAAAGTAAATGCATTTAAAACATGTTTGGATGGACAAACAACCAATATTACATAGTTAAAATACTGCGTAGCTTCGTTTAGGTACATGATTATCATATTTTTCTAGCTCCGAACACTTATTTACACACAACACTAATTAATACTCATAATTTCTGGAGAAACCAACAAGATAAACGATTACAAACATAGAAACTCACCATTTAATATCATTGGCGGTTCGGAACTGTTGCTTCGATGATTTTGTATAAAATCCATGTTTTCGAATAGTTTGTCCATATCACATTCACATAATGATCTTTGCGGAAACCTATTAGGCGAAATACACAAGAAATATGGAGTATTTGCACACATTATATTGATTGTAAATAATGAAAATATTTTGTTCCGCGCGTGTCAGAGATCGCGTCACGAATGACATTGATTGATGAATTTCAAAAATTTGAGTACAAACTTAAAATTTAATGTGGCCAAAAATGTGGACTAAAATATCCTTTCCGTTATTAATAACTATTCATGTTGATCTAGTAGTGGCGCCACCATCGGGGTTTATTTGTGTGTTGGTAGTCAAATAAAGCACGCTAATCTTCCTGGGACACTTAGCAAGGTTAGCAGAAAAGGGGCGGGGCTTAATTGGCGCGACATTTCAAATGCATAAAAGGGGAAAACACGGGGGAGTTTAGAGAGTCAGTGAGCGATCGGGCGGCCAACGATGGTCAATGAGAGTCAGAAATCGGGATAGTGAGTGACCGGGCAGTTAACGGAGAGTCAGTGATCGGATATAGTCAACGATAGTGAGTGATCGATCGGACAGACAGTCAGTGAGCGATCGGGCGGCCAACGATGGTCAACGAGAGTCAGAAATCGGGATAGTGAGTGACCGGGCAGTTAACGGAGAATCAGTGATCGGATATAGTCGGGTAGTTTCCCACCGTTTTGTACCGTAGTCCGCGTCCCGGAATTTCGCGAGTGTGTGCTGTGTATTTGTTTTGTGAATTTAAGAGATTTTCAACTAAGTGGTTATTACACGAGTGAGTGTATGTGTTTTGTGAATTAAGTGATTTCAACTCAATATTTGGATTGTGAACGAGCGAGGAGTTGCAGAATAACATAAACGATTAGTTCTAAATTCTTTATTATTTGAGTGTTATAACAACTTTCATTTGCACAATATATTTACAGCTTTTTAAACTAAATTCCTAAATAGTCAAGTTCTATGCTCAAATTGAGAGAATTGCGACGTACATAACTGCTTCAGGTGCTTACAGAGTTCCATGAATTCTAATATTTACAAAAATTACTTTATAATCTTAAAGATTATCTAATAAACAATTTCCTAGGTATTTATTTACAGACCTATATATTGTTTCATTATTTACATCACAACTATGGTATGAAACCTTACTTACAGGTTAACAAATACCTTTATAAATTCAATCCAGCAGTTTATCACATAGTGTTATCACCAATATTTACAAGATTACATTAAAATTTTACAAGACTGTCTAATAAACAATTTCCTAGGTATTTATTTACAGACCTATATATTGTTTCATTATTTACATCACAACTATGGTATTAAACCTTACTTACAGGTTAATAAATACCTTTATAAATTCAATCCATCAGTTATTACATAATGTATACCAATATTTACAAGATTACATTAAAATCTTGCAAGACTATCTAATAATCAATCTTCTAGGTATTTATTTACAGACCTATATATTGTTTCATTATTTGCACCATATCTATGACATAAAACCTTATTTACAGGTTAACAAACACACTTACAAATTCAATCAGTTTGATACATAATGTATACTAATACTTACAAAGATTACATTAATATCTTGAGAATTATCTAGTAACCTATCATCTAGGTATTTATTTACAAACCTATATATTGTTTCATTATTTACAACACAACTATGTACTTTCACAAGTTGATCAAGCAGTTTTATACATAATGTTGTTCGGTGGACTTTACTGAGTTTGGATTTTCAGTGTAACTAGTAAAGTTATATGTTACTCAACCTTTGCAGAAGTCTGCTAATTTTTTGGACATTCTTTTAAAGTCATGCACGTGTCATGCAGTCGGAAACCTAGCTGAAATGGGGTCGAAGACGTTATAAGATATGTCTTTAAATTATCTGATTGGGTCGGTTGAACCCTAGTTAGTTCCTTTCTGCTTGTACAGAGGAAGGACTGACATAAGTACATCAAATTAAAGAGCTCGGTAGAAGCTAAATTATCGAAGTTACACTGGAAACTTAACCTTTAAGGCTTATCTAACAATTGATTAGTTCTTGAAAACTAGTAAACACATTTTTTTTTATTCCCGAAATCACATTCCTTTGTTGTCGATCGGTACAGTAAAGTTCTATGGGATTTCAACAGCTTACAATAACATACAAGACAAAGACATACAATAGGTATGTAAACTCATCCCTCCCCTGCATAATCCCTCCAATTCCCTTGGATAGCTTAATTTGGCATAACTACAAAATTTGTTAGGGGGAGTAAACTCGGCAAGCCGCGAGCTTGCAAATCTGTGGGAGACGCTGGATTCTTGTCTTTTGTGGGTAGCCAGCGATCAAGGAAAGGCGATTTGGTTCAGGGGCCTCCTTTTTACCACAAAAACCAAAATATTGTTAAGTTAAATAAGCAATAATACACTGATCCGATCAGTAATATAGAGAAATATTCTATTTATCCTCCATATCTACTATCAATAGCATAATATATATAATAATATATAATATAAGACCATGACACCATGTACAAATCATATTCTCTAACTTGTTACATAACGATAATACATTACTATTACTTAGTTTCATTGACGAACTCTGTCTCTCTTGCTATTTTAGGAATCTAACCATGACAAGATCACTATTACGTTGTAAGCTAATGAAACCATGATCTGATAATGCTGGCGTTACATAACGAAAAGCATTACTATTACATAGTTTCAATGACAAGCTCTGTCTCTCTTGCTATCTTAGGAATCTAACCATACTATTACGTTATAAGCTAATGAAACCATGATCTGATAATGCTGGCGTTACATAACAATAATACATTACTATTACTTAGGTTCAATGACAATCTTTGCTCTATTACTATCTTAGAAATCTAACTATACTATTACGTTGTAAGCTAATGAAACCTAGATCTGATAATGCTGGCGAGAATCCTTACATAAATTTAATTAAGACATCTCTAGAAATCATTACTGCGTCAGACAAAGCTAATACTTATTCGAATATTTATCAAACTAGAATTCTTAGGTTCATCAAAAATCAGGTAAAATCTTAGGTAGGTTAAACTCTTATTGTTAGTATTAGATCAAGGATTCATCTCAAATCTGTCTGAGTTACAACATACGGTTCACATACGTAGAGTCCTACTACTAGATGATCAAGGCCAAACTAAATACTAAATAGATATAAAAGAACTTCAGTTCTTAACTCTCTCTCTCTACTTGTTTAAATCCATACATACATATCTGCACCTCTTTAGGTAGATTAGGTTCATTCTCACTTAAACATAATAATACAAGATGTTAAAGGAGTATAGGTGTAACCTTATTTACCTCCAATAAAAAGTATCTAAAAATGTTTAGTTAGACCAGGGTTAATAAGGATATAAAATTAAATAATAATAAATCAATTTCAAAATTTCAAAAGGGGGGTGTTACAATTTGGTGGTGCCGCAAACCAGGATTAAAAAAAAAGGTTAATTATATATTAATTTAGAAGGGGTTACAATTTAAAAACCATGGACCAGGAAAATATTAAAAAATTAAGGGGGGGGGGGTTGTTACAAGACCAATTCCAGACAGACCATTATCTATTTATGCACCAAGTTTCTACGATCTCCCTTTAGCCGTTTTTGCGTGAGATATCAAAAACATAAATATATACATCCATACATTCTCACAAACTTTTGCGTTAATGATATTAGTAGAATAGAACACTCGATTTCACATAAATGAATATGAGGCGGTAGCTTCGAATCCCACTTGCATCTCTGGATATTTTTCCATGTGCAGATGTTCCAGTCTAGTTTCATCACCGGCTGGCTTTAACGGTAAATAAAATAAAATAAAATGTATTTCAATAACATAGATAAAATAAAACTTATTTCAATAACATAGATCTTAACTATACAATGAAGACATATAAATATATATAATAACATAAATGAAGAATCGTGAGGAAACAAGCATGGCCCAAGACATCTTTCAGAGACATGTGTCATCCGCTAACCCGTAGCTGGCCAGTGGCCTAGTTTATGACTGTCGTCTTATGTGGTAAGGCTCCGAGTTTTTCCTGTGAGAGCACAAAACGAGCTACTTATGCTTTTTAAATCGAACTAATAGTAGTTTGAAAAAGCGCCTTCATGTTTGACTTCCCAGAGATTATCCCACTTCCCACTTATTCCCACTTTACGAAGATATTTCTCTCCAATTTTGTAATACTAACGTGTAGACTGAGGAATGCGTTGCTTGATTGCATTTTTCCCAATTTCCGAACTATATAAAACTACGAGTACCTAGCAGTGGTTTAAAACTTAAATAATAATCATTACATTTATACATCGTATTGTTTTAGTTAGTATGTTAATCGTTTTAACCATCTAAGAAAGACGGTGAGATATTCTTTGCCCTGAAACAAAATATTTTAATTTCACATTTTTTGTGTAAGTAATAGCAAATGGTCAATGATGGTGACCAATTTTCACAGCTTAGACGAACCAGCAACATGTATTCTTACCCCTGCCACTGCTGGCTGGTTGGTAGTTTAGAAATACTCGTGTTGTGTACGGCACTACTGGTAGAGTGTTTTGGTACATAGTAGTGTCGCTGGAAAAGAAGATGTAAGAAGACCCTTTAGAAATTAACCACGACACTACTAGCTAGGAGTATAGAAGGGAAAGAAATTTATCACACTATACTATGGGTAGTGTGGCTTCGTAGAGCGCTACCAAGTTCCTTCCCTTCTTTATTTCTAGTCAGTAGTGTAAAGTGGGTAATTTATAAAAGGTCAAAAGGGATATTTTCGGCTATTTATAAACAAAGTCCAAAATAGCTACTTGGTCATCCAGCAATGGTTATTATTTGCATAAACAGCTGAGTGGGTCCAGAATATTCGCAAGGCCGTGGCTGCTCGCTGTTCAGGACATCTACTTTAATTAAAACTTGTCCCAGCTACGTCAAGCGCTTATTAAAACGGGACGGGAAAATTTCCAACGTTTTAAATTTGACATTTTATACAAGGTCTAGTAATAATGAAAACTGATAGCGAGATAACTTTTTATTGTAACATTTTTAATCATTTAGCACATTCTCATTTATTATAAAATTTTATCATGAAACACATGAACTGACTAGCTAGTAGGTCCCATACAATCAGCGAGCATCACGGAAGGGGGCATACATAGCGTTTCCCCTCTGTCAAACTACAAGTCCACGTGGACCATGGAGTTTGATAATAAACTGTGTCTGAGGGCGGGACTATATTTATGAATGGTGCTTTATTTTTTATGTGTTAGTGATTTGGCTGTGTGATTATGATCGGCAATGGATCGGTACAAGTAGGTATGTTTTGTATGTAATAGTGCAACTTTCCCCTCCCGAAAGAAATGACAGAAAGATTTGAACAATATTTTTAAGCTAAGGCCCTTCCGTGCTTGCGCGGAATATCGAGTTGCTTGATGCATACAATACAAACGGTTTTGTGATTAATACAGATATATATATTATGTGTATGTTTAGTATCTGGATATTTTAATTAATCTTAAGTAACTAGGTATATACACATTTACAATAATATAAGTACCAGTTAACCAAAGCCATACATGTCTCGCCAACACATTTCACAGTTGTGATGGGAGACTTCAACGCGAAACTGGGCAAACGTAGCGGTGATGAGTTGAGAGTGGGGAATTTCGGATATGGGCAGCGGAACCCACGAGGGCAACGTCTAGCGGATTTCTTGGAAAGGGAGAGCCTCTTTATGATGAACTCCTTTTTCAAGAAACAGCCACAAAGAAAGTGGACCTGGATTAGCCCAGACGGTTCCACAAAAAATGAGATCGACTTCATTATGACGACTAAACGGCAAATATTCAGTGATGTCTCTGTGATCAGCAGGGTTAAGACCGGCAGCGATCACCGTATTGTAAGAGGCACGCTGAATCTAAACATTAAGTTCGAAAGGTCACGTCTAATGAAGTCTACGCTCCGACCAAATTATGCTCAAATCGAAGATCCCGATAACTTTCAACTCGAACTTCAAAATCGCTTCGAATCCTTAGATGAGTGCGTAACGGCGGACGAATTAAACGACAGGCTAGTGGAAACTGTTCATGCTGTTGGCAGAAAATTTTATAAGAGCTGACGCCAAAATAGAACCCAAAAACTCTCCGATCAAACTCTAGATCTCTTGGCAGTCAGACGAGATATGCGGTTACAGTCTTCGGTCGACATGACGGTATACAGACGGCTCAATAGACAGATGTCTACTTGTGTGCGACGCGACATACGCTGCTTCAATACTTCCAGTATCGAAGAAGCAATCAAGCAGAACAAAGGCTCGAAAGTGTTCGCAAGAAATCTGGCAAAGTCAGCTGACCAAACTGAAGACCGATAGTGGTAACATCGTCTCGTCGAAGCCCGAGATTTTGGAGGAGATTGAGAGGTTCTATGAACAGTTATACACTTCTACGCAAGCACAACCTGTCGTTAGCATGGCAAAAAACCCCAGAGCCAAGCTGACCCGACACTTTACCGAAGATATCCCGGAAGTCAGCCTGTATGAGATTAGGATGGCCCTCAAACAACTTAAAAACAACAAGGCACCTGGCGACGACGGAATTACGACTGAGCTTCTGAGAGCGGGTGGAAAACCGGTACTTAAAGTCCTCCAGAAGCTGTTCGACTCTGTTCATACTTAACGGTAATACGCCAGAAGCGTGGAGCAGAAGTGTGGTGGTGCTCTTCTTCAAAAAAGGTGACAACACCTTGTTGAAGAACTACAGACCCATCTCACTTCTGAGCCACGTTTATAAGTTGTTTTCGAGGGTAATCACGAATCGTCTCGCACGCAGGTTTGACGACTTCCAGCCACCCGAACAAGCCGGTTTCCGAAAAGGCTATAGTACCATAGACCACATCCATACGCTTCGGCAGATTATACAGAAAACCGAGGAGTATAATCGGCCACTATGTATAGCGTATGTGGACTATGAGAAAGCCTTCGATTCCATCGAGACCTGGGCAGTGCTTCAGTCTCTCCAGCGATGCCGCATTGACTATCGCTATATCGAAGTGTTGAAGTGTATCTACAGTAAAGCCACAATGTCTGTCCGATTACAGGATCAGTGCACAAAACATATCCAGCTACAGAAAGGCGTGAGACAGGGAGATGTTATATCTCCGAAACTGTTCACTGCCGCGCTGGAAGATGTTTTTAAGCTATTAGACTGGAACGGATATGGCATCAATATCAACGGCGAATGCATCACTCACCTTCGGTTTGCCGACGACATAATCATTGTGGCGGAGTCGCTAGAGGACCTCGGTGCTATGCTCAGGGACCTCAGTAGAGTATCCCAACAGGTAGGTTTGAGGATGAATATGGACAAGACGAAAGTCATGTCAAATGTTCATATCTCACCTGTACCGGTTATTGTTGGAAATACCACACTCGAAGTTGTTGACGAATACGTCTACCTGGGTCAAAAGATCCAATTAGGTAGATCCAACTTCGACAAAGAGGTCCAGCGAAGGATCCAACTCGGATGGGCAGCGTTCGGGAAACTTCGGCACATCTTTGAGTCCAAAATACCCCAATGCCTAAAGACGAAAGTCTTTAACCAGTGCGTGTTGCCAGTGATGACTTATGGAACTGAGACGTGGTCCTTAACTGTGGGCCTCATAACGAAGCTCAAAGTCACACAGCGATGGACTTTGAGCGATGGACTTATGAACTATGGAGAGGGCTATGCTCGGAGTCTCTTTGCGCGACAGAATCCGTAATGAGGATATTCGCAAAAGAACGAAAGTGGCCGACATAGCTCAAAGAGTAAGCAAGCTGAAGTGGCAATGGGCAGGCCACATCGCTCGCAGAACCGACAACCGATGGGGAAGAAAGGTTCTCGAGTGGCGACCACGTACCGGAAGACGCAGTGTTGGACGGCCTCCCACTAGATGGACAGATGACCTCATAAAGGTCGCTGGAAACCGCTGGTTGCAGGTAGCGCAGGACCGTTCGTTGTGGAAATCTAGGGGGGAGGCCTATGTTCAGCAGTGGACGTCTTGCGGCTGATGATGATGATGATGATGATGAAGTACCAGTTTGCACTCCGCGGTTTTACTCCCGTAGTTTTCATTCTCGTTGTTGTTTCGTGATAAAAAGTAGCCTATGTGCTAGTCCAGACCATAATCTAGATATTTGTATTCTAAATTTCCATCTGATCCGTTCAGGCGTTCTTATGTGTCTGAGCAACAAACATCCAAACTTGGCCATTTATAATAACAGTAAGACTTTAGGGGTAGGGTATCTGTACGATTAAATCGACTGACTGGTTTCAAAAGTATATGTTTTGCTAAGTTTGACGTTAGATAGTATTATGTGAGAAATATCCATTAACATTTATTTGTAAAATTAGCAGCTCATTTATCCGCGCTGTTTCAGTTCCCGTTATGTTTGTTATGCTTAAAAGTACCCAACGTGTTATTCCAGACTATAAATAGAAGTGATGCAATACGACGATACTGTATAAGATACATCATTTTATCTAAATCAAATCGGCTCACACTCGATTTTAAAATAGCCGGAATATATCCGAGAAAATACATTCATGCAACAAATTCCGTTGTTCACTTCACTCTAGGGATATGTTAAATGGAGAAGGAAAAAAAATAGAATTAAGAAATTTCTTCTCTGAAATCGGAAAAATGATCCAAGAAAAATAACAACAAGCATAGACAATGACACGGTCGAAATTTCTTCCGTCGTGTGCTTCGAGTTGCATCGAGTTTTAAAACCACACCAACGCCATTGTCTCAAACATACCTTATCAGGTAATCCAGAATGCAAACAGTGGCTTGCAGTTTGTCTTTCAAAGGGTCTCATTAAGCACGGACGTACTCGGGAGCAATATCGAATCCGTGCCCGACTCGTTAATTGGTGCAATGTTGATGTAATGGTGGTTGTTTGATTTTGCTGCTTAAAAAAAGAGTGTAATGATTTAAAGTTCGTGTATTTGTAGGGCAAAAAAACCATATGCGAGATAGTTATGTAGCGTATGAGGAAAATTTCTACCAAATAATCACTTCATTTTCCTAGTCTCACGTAATGCATCTCTTGTGGGTTAATGGAACGGGGTGTGTGTTATGCGAAAATAAAACAACGTGAGTAAGAAATGTATACCTATAAGAAACATTTTTGACTAAAATGTGCGAATAATGTCTAATGTAGTGAATTGGTATGAGCCCGTTACGTAGCTTTATATCGCACGCACTGCTTTTTTTAATTCACTTTTCTCTTTATTTACAATAAATCTTAAAAAAGCGTCGCTGGGCAGATATACCCAAACCACCAGTAGTTCCCTAACCTTCCGTGGTACTGCAGGTTCAGGAATCTCCTAACAATGCCTGATGAGTCGATGATGATTGCCGCATTCATCCGACTGTTTTTCCAAAAACCTAGTGAACTTTGTTTGTTATTGAAATAAAATGAATTTTATTTTGGTTAAAAAAAACATTACTTAAAACAATAAGTTAGCATTATTATTATTGATTTTATATTATTATTCACTTTTCAGCTCATCTTAAATAGTGTTAGTCAACCATGTCAACCTTTTGTCTAAAATACCGAGTATAGGCGAAACATGAATGACGAAACCAAACGAAATCAATCCTTTAAAATAAACCATTGGTATCACACCATTTTGGCGCAGTTGAGTTAGTAAAAAATTGTCATTGAGATCTGAAGTGGTTTTTATACCTTTTGTTTTTGCAAAATCCTCGCCCTGCTCTAAATAAATAAAGTTCAAGTCTATTGAGCCAGGTTAATTGATGATGTTATAAACTCGAGTGATTTTATTTCTAAAACGATATAAGGGTTTGCTCTTGACCGCCATGTTGTCTGCTGTTAACGGACGATGCAATCTAGAAAAATTCGATTCACTCTCGACTTGAAGACATCAAGATTGTAACAACGGGAATCCCCCACTCATTCAAAACATTCCACAGTCTAGACGTCCTTGTTACGAAAGTGAAATTAAATGTTTTGGTTCAAGTATTAGGATTATAAACCCTGAAACAGTGCAGCTTTTTCGAGCTACGAGATCTAAGAAAAAACAATCTGGTTATGGTTTTTACGTCAGGTAATAAGTAAAAATACTGATATTAATGTATTTTAAGTTCCAACTCCAACACTGAATATTGGCACCTAAATTAAGTCAATAAATATTAGGTTAAGTAACAAATGCTCTCGTAGTTCTTTGCCCAACCTAATAAAACACATTTGTCTCACACTACCGGACCGGTGCGCGATAAAATGGCGATGTCGGAACGACGTCGGCCCGTCCCGGAAAGTCGGAATGACATGCGTTTTCCGGAGAGAGAAAAATGTTTCTTTTTTTCTCTCGTCGTCGGAAATAATATAAGCAGTAAGAGCCTAATTTTTCTCTTTGGCCAGTGTTTTGTTCACAGATCTAATCTCTTTTACCTACCTAGAACCTTGTTACTCAATGTTTGCTTTTATTTCATATACCAATCTTTTGTTATGTGATAATTTATTAATGATGGTGAAGAATTTATTAATTGAAAAATTAAACATGAACGAATTAAAAAAAAAGGAACAAATAACTTGACGAACGAATTGTCAGACAAGAACAAATATTTTTACGATATTATGTGTGAAAAAATAGAATAATCTAATAGAATATTGTGAAAGCTCGTTTTCAAAAGCTAAAACCCTTCATTGTTCAACTTCGTGTATTCATTTATAGGTAATATTCTTTAGCACATGTTGAAATAATGTCAAGACTCAGTTGAAACAGTTCGGTTGAAATTAAAAACACGGAATCTCACGGCACATTACCATTATGTCTCATTGATAAGCCAAAAGCTATTTTGGAGGATTTGATCAGAGCGTACATAATATATTCGTACGATAGAAACATCAAGTCAGGACGTGAAATAACCCAAAGACGTTGAATGGACAAAAAAAAATCGAAATCTATGAAATAACCTCCCTGCAAAAGTCTCCCACCGTCATGAAACGAGAAAAAATCTAAATAGAGTGCTTTTAAGTACTTCTCAGGATTGAAAAATCATCGTCAACCTCTTCCTGTAAATATTGGTTATCGAAGTACTTGATTGTCACTCTTTCTATTAAAAAAAATAACAAAAGAAATAGCGTCGAACAGTGAATTGCCACCAAAAGCCACCATTCAAAATGAAAAATCCGACTAAATTGAACGGGTTTCTCGAAATCCTATGGCTCTGACGAAGAAGAATCAAACCCCACTTGTGTTTTTGTTCTACTGTCGACACAAATTGTCAGCGTGCAAATAGTTATTTCGATTCTCACAGTCGTAAGTAATATTGCGGCCGACGAATAATAAATTACTTACCCTCGTTGTTCCTGCGACACGGCAATTTTCTAGTTTCGTACCTGTTTGTAACCGTAATGAAAGCAATGATTTATTGCGTGCAAGGGCGTGCATGCCTCCTGCGTAACAAGCTAGAACTTTATCTAGGACTTCGAATTGGAATATCCGATCTTTCGTATGACCAAAGTCATGCAAAAGATTGTCATAGAGTATTCATCGTTATTGTATATACATATATAAGTGCATATAGACAAGAAGTGCATTTACAAGAACAAAATTAAAATTTTGATTAACCCCCGACTACCTTAGATTTGTTATCTGTACACCATTCTACTAGTCAAGCCCTTTCATTTGATACCCATATTAAGGGAATTGTGAAAAGGAAATGTAATTCGCCATTTTGTGGTAGCGGCCATCTTGGATTTGAAATTTGTCATAGTGCAAAGTATTCTACTAATCAAGCCCTTTCATTTGATACCCATATTGAGGTAGTAGTGAAAAATATTATATAATTCGCCATTTTGTGGTGGCGGCCATCTTGGATTTGAAATTTGTTATAGCGTTTGGTACTCTACTAGTCAAGCCCTTTCATTTGATACCCATATTGAGGTAGGTTGTGAAGAAATATTTTGTCCGCCATTTTGTGGAGGCGGCCATTTTGAATCGATATTAACCAAACATAGCTAAGAACATCTGCACGGATATTAACTTTCAAATAAAAAAAAACCGCATCGAAATCGGCCCATCCGTTTGAGCTCTACGGTGCCACAGATAGACACACACACAGACAGACAGACAGACAGACAGACAGACAGACAGACAGACCGACAGACAGACAGACAGACAGACAGACATCGACGTCAAACTTATAACACTCCTTTTTTTTGTCGGGGGTTAAAAATAGTGACGGTTGTCAGCGGGTCAATAAATTGGTTTGTTAGAAAATGTCGCTATATTGCAGAATGCGATGGTTATTACGATCCTAAGTTTGATTGTACATGAATTTGTGAATAGTTACCTGCTATAGTCATGATTATTCGAACTTCTTAGCGATATCTCTGTGACTGAGACTACAATTATCGATTTGTGTGATAGTGAAAAAATGGCACAAAAATGATACTTGATGGGTTCTACAAAAGTTTTAGCTTAGGTGGAAGATTTTGGTGTACCACTCAAGCCACTAACTAGCCACAATTAAGGGAACATTGTGTCATGTGAGCCTGAGATGAATATCATAATACTGAAACATTACTATGACACAAAGAAACGATTGTATACAAAAAAAAATGTGTTTATCCCACAAATGATGACCCTGGCTGAGAATCAAATCCACGACCTACAGCTCCGCAGGAGAAATTTTTTAGACCTAAGTCACAAGGCTAGTCAAAGTTTTTTTTTTTGTAATAGCCACTTTGTTAAATTGATAAAATTACAAGATATTAACGTAGGGTATTGTGGCGCACTGTCATTAGCAATTAATATTAACTTTTATTGCAACACCATTTTCGGCATGTATCAATTCAGGCTTTGATTATTTAATATTTTGTTTTGTACATTATATTTGTTTATATCTAGTAATATAGAAGACTCCACCGATATTTAACCCGAGTGCTTTACGTGTTTCAAAAACGTGATTGTAGTGTAGACTCTCCAAAACCGAAGGTGATTTTTAGCCGGAATTTATTCGGAGTTTGCCTGGATTTTATTTATATTTAGGTATTTGGTCTATCGCGATGCTCTGGCGCGACTAGGACTATTTGTGAAAACACTTTTTAACACTCGGTGGAGTCGAATTTCCCCGAATGTTGGTGCTCTGCTGAATCCATAGATTTTCTCGTCTGGCCAATATTTTAGCAGCTTTTGCACATTGAAATACGTTTTACTAAAGTTTAGGTTCGCGTCCGATGTTAGTTGCCGGAAAACTTTACGGTAACTGGAGGATACTATCGTTAGCAAATATAAATAGTCATGAATTTATTTATATTTTTTTGTGAAAACTAATCTTTGTGCTTATTCATAATTTGTAAATATCTGCTCACACTTGTTCACAGTCTGCAAACTAATGTTTCCTTATCCAAGTTAAGTATGGTTATGAATAAAAATATGACTTACCATCGGACGCCCAAAGTTCTCTGTTTATCACAAAGTACATTGAATTTAATCAATAGTTCTTGTACACATTTGGCAAATGTATGTTAATTTAATTCCATAAAATAAGAGCAAATTTAGTTAGAGCTTTGAAATTAAATTAAACGTGTGTCTGAAAGATTGTATCAGCGTGGTGTGGCTGTAGTCATATTTTTCATAAGTTTTAATCAAATTTCGAGGCGAGTGAATGTCAAGATTATGATGTTATGTATATTTCTATAATTTACATGAATAATGCAGGTAAAATTAGAAATCTCTCTTAAGGAAATGTTTCAACCCCCGACCCAAAAGTGACGGGGTATTATATTATAATGATTTCGCCTCTACAGAGATCGGTCTCAAATAATCAGTGTTGCCGGGATGGCGATGGCGTGATCAGAAAGTATTTCAGTAGCAGCGATATTTAAGTTCACGGGTGATAAATGCTAATATTTTGAGTGAGTAAGCCGTCATTCTAGCGTAAAATCACACAAACGTGATGATAAATACAAAGCCACCTATGAGGAAATAATTTTACAAGTCTTTATTTTTACCATATTGATGAAGTCAATTCTCACATACTTAGGCTACATTTAACATTTGCGCCAATAAAGTCACGGGTACCAACTAGTATTTATTTAATAATTGTACCACAAAATAAACACTAGAGGCATATAAGCTTTAACGTACGCCACAAGACACATAATTTTGATTCTGTACGCTTCATGTACAGTCATACCCTGCTATAATTTATGCATATTACAAACGGGTAAGGACGCAAACTATCTATACAGTCGAGCCTAACTGCGAGTAACGTGGTTAATCGAAACTGTAGTTATTAAGGGGTAGAAGATATGAGGGTGTTATTTGGTTGCAAATTTTGAATCAGATGGGGTTTTACAGGGCTTTCGAGAAAGTGCAATTTACATCTTTTGTCTCCGCCTCACCTAAAGGAAGTAATAAAAATAATCATAAAAATATGAGATAATAATTATTAGTTCAATTAAATATTTAGAACGCCGCTAAGACATTCAATTTTCTAAAAATATGGACGTTTAATCGATTAAAAGTCTAATTGAAAATTCATCTCTTTTCGATGTGTTTAAATATTTTATGATTAAAATATTTTTGAAATAATTTACTACATCTATGTTAGATTTTAATGTTGAATACGTAACAAATTAAAAGAACAAAATACCTCTCTTCTTCAATGAAGAAAAGTCCTGACAAAGCCAACAAGAACTTTTAAAATATTCTTATTTCGACTAATTTTCCGAGCATTTGTTGACTTTATTCGTTCTTTGAGCAAACTTATAACGATGTGCTTTTGGTCTACAAAGGCCAATTTCCTCAAAATGTTAGGTTATGCCAAGGGGAAGATTCTTTTGATTAATATTTAATAACCATTCTCAATTAAATATGATCCCTTGCGTGAATTAATGATCAGAAGCCGAGCTAATTCCGTCATCAGAAATTCAGAAAGTGAATAACAAAAAAGACAGTAATTTTCCGGCCGAAATTAAATTTTCACTTGGAGCACTCGAAATGAGAAAGTGTGCGTTTCGCCCGGTTGTGTATTTAACGCGGATGTGAATTTCGCCGCATCCGCCCAAAAATAAATGAGCTTTCTTCCGCTTACTTAATTTACTGTTTCGGCCGTAGCGGGTTTACAGTCTGAATAAATTAAAATTAATATTTCGCGCCCGCTTCATGTCGCCCTTACCTCGTGATTTGTTAACACCAACCTGTTTGTAAAGGGATTTGTTGCAATATTAAACGGTTGTCCGATTTGAGAAAGGCATGCATCACAGAGCAAAGCCCGAAAGTGTTTTATGATGTTTTGAAACGAAAGCATCTTTACACTTTGGAAATTATTGAGATGGGATAAAACAATGGATTACTCCACTAGACACTGTTCCCTGTATCGTAATCGCCGATATCACTACAAGTACCTATATACAAATAATATTGTTTTCACTTTTGTAGGTACTGAGGATTTGCCATTGTTTTTATTTATTTTTATTTACGTACTATGTTTAAAATCAGTAAATATGTACCAACAATTCTGTAAAGTGTTACATAATATATTTTCCCCGAAATAGCAAGAACCGACTTACATTTTAAATTTAAAATTAAATTCTGATACTCGACCAAATTTCGTAAGAATCTATCACTACGTCGCGTTGTCTAAATACATGAAGTAGATTTTAGATTTTCAATCAAATTTCAAACCCCGCTACAAATATTTCGACAAAATTTTATAATAATGATGTAGTAAATAAAAAAATAACCATCAAAATCAATTCACAACTGGCGGCGCTATCGCATAAAATATAGATAGAGGTAAGTATAAAATAATTTACTGTCTCCAGGAAAGCAAAAACCGACTTCAATTTAAAATGAAATTGTCACAGACACAATTTCATAAGAATCTGTCACTACATCGTCTAAATATACGAATTCGATTGCCTGAAACTCTTTTTCTTTTAATCAAATTTTTTATCCAAATTAAAGTTACCCTAAATTTTGAGAGTATTCAAGTTTATTCTTGCCATTCAGAACACAGCTGCCTGTATTATAAATCTAAATCTAAATCAATCTAAATCACGTTTTACGTAAATTGATCGCCGGTTCGCTAATTTTTTTTCATTTAATTCCAATTTCATTCCAATACTGAGTTAAATTAACAGATGGCATAGAAATAATAACTAGATAATATGTATTTCAGTTTGGGTTACATAAAATGTTTTTTTCCCACATAGTAGTAAAGTTTTTGAAAGGAAATAAAGAAAATCAAATATGAACATATCATGTATCAGATCTCTATAATCTTATAATGTTTTAAAACTGTACTTAGAACAATTTGTACATTCCGTTCATTTTAACGAAAGTAACGAAAATTTTGATATTTCGTCTTGCAGGCTCCAACAATTGTTTGTCACACGACAGTTATGTATAATGTAATTATCTCTCCTAATTTAACATTATCTGACAACCACAATTTTACTACAAACAAATGCCAAAACATTACTTTATTTAAAATTATAAAAGCAAATTCCCAATTCAGCAAAGGTCACAGAGCAACATTTTGACGGCGGAATATAATACAGGGGCCATTAATTCTGTGGATGGCCACGCAGCGTCACGAATGCTTACTCACACGTCGAACGAGTGAAATATGGGGTGGTTCTACGAGCTCTGTGCTACCGTGTATTGGGAGCGTAAAATTAAACACATTAGCTCTACAGTGAGACTGGGATTTTGTAGTGATTTGGGGGGCAAACGTACGATATGACAATAAAACCAATGTAAATGTACAAACAATGAAGCATTTTTGAAATGACAGATATGAATGATTGAAGGGTGAAGAAAAATCTTCAATTACACACTTACATTATTAGTAGGTGTCTACTTATGTATGGATGTTTGTTTTTCTGTCAAAATTACTGAAGAGATCGGGCTGAAACTTAATAAATAATATAACACAAGGTAAGGGTACTTTTATTCCGAAAAAAATGGCGGAATCGGGTACGACGCGAGTGAAACTGAGGGATGCTACTAATCAACAATAATCAATAAGCATAAGCAGCCCGCTAAATGTTTTCACTGCTGGGACTCGGGCCCTTCTCTCGCAATGACCGAGCCAAGGTCATATTCCACCATGCTGGCCTAGTGCTAGTTGGTGAATGACACAATGACCGCGAAAAGTTCTAGGTATATGTCGATTACCTCACGATGTTTTCTTTCACCGTTTTCGCGGTATTGCGCACATAACTTCGAAAAGACAGTGGTGCGCGTGGGATGTGAACCCGGGGGACTCCGGATCGGCAGTCGTCGTTTTCTCGATTAGACCGACCAGCCGTAACTTACATTCATGTATACTTGTCAAATCACTGTAAAAAAAGGAAACGTTAAAGCCGCTTGCGGTGCAACAGAAAACTATTTTGATAAGTTTGTGCATCCACCTAAAATTATAAGGATGTCTCTTCACAAGTAATTCTCCCAAATTGTTAGAATGTTTTTTCATTTTCTAACATTATTTTTACCAATAACATTAACACCCATGCTTACGAAATTGGGGTATGCAGATTATGCAAGTCCCCGAAAGTTATCTTTCTCGGAACAAAACGGTTTCCTCACAATCTTTTACTCAACCGCCAAAGCTAGTAGTAACGATAAAATTTTTCACCTGCACATGAAAAACAACTCAAAAAGTGCAAATCTAACCACTGTTATAAATAAAACAAAATATTTCCACTGTAGTGCTCAAAACTTACGCAATGAAGCGTTTTGCAGATGCAAATTGACTTGTCAAATATAGTTCCAAATTTTGCCATTTTTGGCAGCACTGATTCTTTTGTGAAATTTCTCTAACAAAATAAAACATTGGCGCCACCTACGGTGAAATTGGGAACTGTCTTTGACAGGACTTTTTGCATCTTAAAAACTCCCCATTCTAAAAAAAATACTTTTTACGACTAAAGAAGTTATCTGTAATATTTTGTTATCATTTGTGACGACTAATTAACACAAAGAGACAAAATTAAGCTCAAAAGTTTTGTAACAGCGGTAAAATTTGGTTCAACAATTTCGTATTTGGTAATAGAAAAACTAAAGCAAGCCGTCAGACTAAGCCACCCAGAGCCGCAAATCTAATCCTACGCGACCCCTATCGCGCAATTAGGACACAAAACATTGTACCAGCAAGAACAGCAACTGTCCCCATGTAGTCTATTCGTTAACCCGAACCGGCATATCGCACATCTAAAGGTTTTCACTCACTACGATTTGTATATAATTTATTACTCATTTAATGAAATTGAAAGAAGGCAGTTAAAAATAGACTAGTGACAAAAAAGTCACAACTACACATCGATATTGATGTGTCCTCCCAGACTTCAGGCGCACGAAATTATGTTATAATTGGGACAAGTGAGCTCACTCTTTCCGTTTTAGTCGGTTATAGGAAACGATTAATGCCGGACGTTTTTATTTTTACCTATCACTGTTCGTTGTCAACAACCAAAATAAGTAGAACCGCAACATACATCGCCGCTAGCGATTCTAAGGGTCAAGTAGTAGTTGTAAATCACTCAAGCTACACGCACAGATGCGGTTTGATAACAATTTCAAGGTGCTCAGGGCACATCTACTGATTTAGATCGATGCATCTACACGATCCTGAGGTCGCTGTTTTCACCTGAATCTCTGAGTATTTTTCAAGGCCAGCGATTCCACGTTGTTATCACCGCTGGTTTTTGTTTTTGTAAGGATTTTTTTATTGTATGGTGTGACGAAATGAGTAGGTTATATGCCTGATGGTAAGCTACATGTTTGTCTGCCCATAAAACCTTGTGAACCAGTGATTTGTAGCTATTGGAACATGAAACATCCAAATCATTACCTAGCAATACACGTTCGGCACAAGATATAAGTAGTTTTATCTTTATGCCCTGTAATTCCACTGGAAATGTTGCCCTTCAAACCGAAACACAGTGGTTTTTCACATTACTGCACGGTGGTAGAACAGTTGCCAAAAATGTGATATTTTAAAGAGAAAGAACCTAAAGAGTCCTTCTGCTATAGAACGTTTTTTCTTTACAGATCAATTACAATTCGTGATTACACATGTAATATATATTCGAATCAAAATAAACGGCATATTACAATCAACAATTTTTTAGACGACAAGACAACCTGCGTCATTCAGCTATCAACACTTGCCCAGAATGGTGTATTATGATCGTGACTCTACTGTGAGAGAAGGCCCCATTGACGGAAGCATTGATAGGCGATACAGGCCATTTAAGTATAACAGCAGCAGACATAGCGACAAGAAAAATAAAGATCATGTAAGAAATTACTTTTGAAAAAGGATGACTAGTATTCACTCGATAAACGTATCGGGTACATTTTCTTTCGAAGACTTGAATTTCCAGTTGTAATTTAGGTTTTTTGCAGAAATCTATACTTCAAAAGACACAGTATTTCATTGTCAAGGGTAGGTATAAATGACAAAAGTGTTTTAAATTCAGTTATATTTTCAACAGTTGGAAACGTAAAGCCGAGGATCAGGCTGAGTGGCGTATTATTGGAGAGGCTTAAGTCCAGCAGTGGACGAATGCGGGCTGATTATGCTGATGATGATATTTTTCGAACTTTATCTCTTGTAAATGTTTATTCTTTTAAAAGACAATTTTTTTACAAGTTGTTTTGTTTTGCGATTTTTTTTGTATTAAATTTATTAGTTTTTAAACGTCCTACTAATTATATCTAACTAGTCATAAAATTATAAGACTTACATTAGGTACATAGTCATTGAGTTTGATTTATGGTCTGGATTAGAACTCTTACTAAGTGCCCTCACAGATCGAAACTGGATGCTGGTATTAACACCGCGCAGTTTTGATCTCCAAATTCTCTTATCCAATTTAGAACATTCTCGCTTAATGTAGACAAAACACGAAGTAAATTGTGTTTGCCGTACCATTTTAGCTTTATGCTCTAAAGCTGTGGTATCTCAGCGGCGAGGGCGTTAGATTTCAGAATGGTAAAGCCATAGCTTCCAATAGCCTGCATCTCGAGTATTCCTTTAGTGGAGATGAACTAATTTGACTATTATCACATTAACGTATTATAATTTAATATACTCAGAAAAAAAAACAAAACCGACTTCAATTTAAAATTAAATTAATACACTTGACTAAATTTCATATTTATTTGTTGAATCTGAAACTCTGAACTATAATCTACTTAACAAAAAAAAAACATCAACATTAATTCACAATAGGCATGGTGACTAAGATAAAGTAATTAGTCCGTTTGTTACAAAAACAACAAATGACGGCTGACGTCACGACTATAATATACGATTTTTGTGTAGACTTGACGTCACAACCCCCACTTCGGAAGTTTGATGGTCTATGTCTTTGTCAATATTTTATTATTTGATAAAACAAAAAATACGTTCCACATATTTTTTCCAAATCTACCTGACGGACTAATTAGAATGGAAAATTAGACTCAAGTCATCATCCCTATTGACAGACCTATTGCGTAACATACATAGAACAAAACATACAAGCGAATTGAGAACTTCCTTCTTTTTTGAATCGGTTAAAAACATCGTGAAGATACAGATATGTTTAAAAAATTAAACCTTTTTAGGACATCGTGACAGCGTCGTGGATTATGACGTTGACCCACTGACTCACTGACGTTGACGTTGACAGCTCCAAGTTACATCAGTGAAATTCTTCAAATCCAATATATTTTCCAATCGTACAAACTCCAGTGTGCGTTTACCTTCAAATACAGCAGGCGAGCCAATTAAAGTTGACCCGATGCCGTTCCGCTACTGCACTCTTAATCAGGGACCAGATACACGGCTAATTAATGTGATCCGCCTTTATTATTCAGTACTTGGGACATTTAACAGGCAAAGTTAATTTTGTACGTGACGATGCACATTAATATCGAGTCTCAGCAACAGAAGCGATCAAATTTTAAAACAAATAAATGTTTAAATTGAGCTTTTTAATCAAATTACTTTTTAAAATATTCGAAGACAAGTCGAGATTAAAATGCACATGGTGGACTGAATTCTGGAAGGATCAAATATCCATAAAATAATGTAGATATTTTTTCTATTCTCATGTTTACTCGTAATACTCACAATTTGCCAACTGGATCAAGCCAAAAAAAACAAAAATCGTATTACATAGAAAAACTAAAATAATATTTTAGAAGTACACAATAACTGGAATAAAAGTAATTTGGTATTCCAAGAAGATAAAATAACTTTCACTAAAGAAGGGACGGAAATAAGAAACTACCTAACTTATAAGAAGGTTTGCAGCTCTAGATTTTCTAAAGTACTAGTAAGAAAAAAACAAATATTCAAAGATCTAATAAGTTGATAAATTGACCTAATAGATACATATAACTGATGCCATTCAGTGTGGCTATTCTGCCAGCGTGCTGGACACGCTTTTATCTTATAGTACAACTGGGCATCTCGGTTATTTCTGGTCCTGCATCAACCTTAAGATACCTCAGACGATATTTAAACAATAAATCATTTTGCAAAAAGATTAACATAACACAAAAATTACATTCAGATGACTTACCAATAATGACCGGAATATAAAGTGTTCCGAGTTGGAAATGCAATATATCGGGGGAGCGTGTCACGCTGTCACTCAAGCTTGTGCGTGCGTGATGGCCGCAGCAATATGGCCGCCGAGGGTGTAACATGTTGTGACTCGTGTTTGGAGTTGCATCTGACGCCCCTTTGTTTATGTTGAACTTCACTATTCTTGTAGTTCGGTAATTAGCCTTACCTGCATACGATCACTCGTAGTACTTTAATTAAATTATTATTACAGCTGTGTACACCTTGCTTAGTTTGGGACTAGCTAGTGTTGTGTTAAAGCATGTTTATGAATAATACACAAATAAATCTATTTACATTTAAATAAAAATAAATAGCTAATAATAACAATAAGAATAAAAAAGTGGTCAAGGGCGAGTCGGACTTGCCCATGAAGGCTTCCGTAGCAGCAAGTAACATAATGCAAAAGTTCTTGTACTTCGTTGCTACTTTAATCAGTGTTTTAACAATAGTCAATTTATGACGTATTAAAATAAAACTACTGACTAGATATCATTCAAACCAATTTTCGTTGATAGTTTAAATGGTAACGTACATCGTACACTTTTTTTTAATTTTGTCATTCTCTTATTTTAGAAGTTACAGGGGGGGGGAGGAGGGACACACACACACTTTTTACCACTTCGGAAGAGTCCCTCGCGCAACGCAAACTATTCAGTTTAGAAAAAAAAAGATGTTGGAAACCTGAATATCATTTTTGAAGACCTATCCATAGATACACGTATGGTTTTGATAGATTTTATTTAATTTTTTCCAAGTTTGTGACACCACCAAAATTTATTGTTTTTTCTTTTTTTGTATGAAAATGTTCATATTGTTTATAGAATACATTGGTTTTAATAGTATACTTTATAGTTTCGAGAAAATGGCTGTCACATACGGATCGACAGACATAACGTATATATTAAAATTTGTCTATCCATAGATAACACACACGTATGGCATTGATCAAAAAAAAATTTTTGAGTTTCAGTTCTATGTATGTGACACCCGTAAAAAATTTTGTTTTTTACCATTTTTTGTATCCAAATCTTAATGCGGTTTACAGATTACATCTACTTACCAAGTTTCAATAGTATAGCTTTTATAGTTTTGGAGAAAAGTGGCTGTGACATACGGACGGACAGACAGACATGACGAATCTATAAGGGTCCCGTATTTTACCATTTGGCTACGGAACCCTATAAATGTTTAAGTAACTGAAAAAAGATTAGCTACGCGTAATTAGTACTTTCAAATAAATTTGCAAGAGAAGAATTATGCAAACACGAAAATAAAATAATCTGTTCTGGTCTAAAAAATGAAGAATCAATGGTTCTTTCCATTACCTACTTATATCATTTGTAAAGTCAAACAATATACAATAACTTTTCTCATAACATAAGTAAACCAATTTATTTTAATACCTACGCCCTACGCAAACAGATTTATTTAAGAAATACAACAAGCGACAACAATTGGAAATATTGTCCCGTTGCAAAAACTTTATCTTCAAATGTGAAATATTCCATATTTGAGGATAAAGTTTTCTGGAATGCTTGAAAAAGTCCGAAAAGTAATATTTTTGTCGAGCAATTCGATGTCGTGCCGAAACTTGGCATTCTGCGATTGCAGTCACGTACCAATGACGGTACGATTGAGTGACACACCCCACCGCCAGTCTGCTCGAGCTAATAATGTAACTCTCATGGTACGTGTTGAATATTGACTTTTATTTCATTTTGGTAGACTGTCATTTAAACAAGACATAATCGGAAAATTCGACGTGACATTTAGGACAAACCATACACAAATCTTCAAATTAATATTTATGTACTCTGTCAAGTCTTTTAAAGCGTCCACACACGATCCCTAAAATCAGAGGAAATGACTTAAAAGTAGTGGGGCGGAACCTATATCGAACCATAAATCACCAATCATATGGTATCGATGTAGGATATTATTGGTGATTTATGGTTCGATATAGGTTCCGCCCCACTACTTTTACGTCATTTTCTCTGATTTTAGGACTCGTGTGTGGACGCTGTATATAATATTTATTTTTTGTGTTATTTGTTTTTGTAAATTATTTATAGTCAAATTAGTTCTCAATAAAAACTAGCCAGGTTTGTCTGACAGATACGGAAAAGAAGGTTTACACATTAATAGAAAAGCTCGTCGGTCCTCTACAAATATTATACTTTTTCTGCATCATTGAATGTGCATTTAAAACCAACCCACTACTGGTTGTCTGGATTTAATCTGACAAGAAAATAGTCAAGGCCATAATTTACCATGCAGATCAAATTCAAGTTCTCGCATGTCCTAAAAATAGGTATTTCTTGGAAAATAGAAACGCCTGTGGTATTTATTACCCACACAGTTCCCGTTAGCGCTATTTTTCCGTGATAGGATATCTTGTGTGCTATTCTAGACTATAATATACTGGTAACTGTGTTTAAAATTTAAACTCGATCCGTTCAGACATTCCGACGTGACTGAGCAATAAACATCCAAACATCTATACAATGACGTTTATAATATTAGTACAATAGAGGATTAGTACGATTTCGTAGGATTCTTTTTTTTTTTTAACTTTTATAGGTTTACACTTGACCGCCATCTCGCCTGATGTTAAGCGACGATGTGGTCTACGATGGAGCGTGTTAACTTAGAAGATACCGATTCACTCTCGATTTGAAGACACAAAGATTGTAACCATCGGGGAAAACCCACTCAGGCAACGTATTCCACAGCCTAGACGTTCTTATCACAAAAGTTGAGTCAAATCTCTTCGTTCGTGTCTTTGGAACATCAACCATGAAACGATGTCGTTTTTTCGAGCTACGAGCATTCCGATAGAAAAAAGGGCAAGGTGGTATCAGATCATGCAAATCAGTCGTATACTCTCCAAAGTGTATCCGATAAAAAACCGATAAGCTGGCAATTTTTCGGCGATGATCAAGACTTTGTAGTCTTTTTCGCAGAAGAGAGTCATTGCCTATGAGCCTTTTGGCACGTCTCTCGATCGATTCCAGGGCCTCCAGCTGATACTTAGCCGATCCATCCCAAAGGTGCGAATAGTACTCCATACAAGAGCGAATCTGTGCTTGATACAATGTGAGCAACTGTTCAGACTTGAAGTACCTTTGCACCTTTGAGAGGACACCTAGTTTTTTGGCAGCTAATTTAGCCTTGGACTCGATATACGAGCCAAAGTTGAGCGTAGATGTCAAAGTAACGCCCAAAAGCTCAAGACGGTCAGAAACTGGCACGGATACACCACGAAAAGTAGGAGTCAGTTGGAATGGACTCCTTTTTGCGGAGAACAGACACGCCTGCGTCTTACTCTCGTTGAACTCTTACTCGTTTGACTTTGTCGTTTCCAATCAGAATGTCCAGTACAAATGTGCAGAATTGATGGTGCAGTAGTTGTCTTGCTATTTTCTTGTTGGATGAAATCTGCAGTGGTACGGGCGGAATTGGTTTGAGCCGATTCAGAAAACCTTTTTTCTTATATAGTAATAAACAATAGAAACAAAAAGAGATCACAGAGCTCTCTTCCCATAGAAAAATGCGGTCATACTATAATGACTCTTCTTTGCAGACATTAAGGTTCAGAGCGATAATCAGAGCCGTCCATAAGTTGCATCGATTTGAACTTATGGTTCAACCATATAAAATCTATGAAATTCTTACTACTATAAAATGTAACTGTGATATTGTTTGGACCTCGGATAGATATAGTAGATCGGTATAGTGTTCAAATCCAGAGCAAACAGACTCCCCCGAGGTAAGTTTTCTACATTCTAAGCACAATCGTTACTTAAAATCATGGTATACGCGGTCAAAATGAACCCCATTTTATGCAAACAAATACAAGACAAAGCTACTGTAGCTACAGTGTTAAAAATAATTCAAACAACTTATGTTCTCTTTTGTTTGTAGGCACACTGCACTTGGCTCCAGGTTCGTTACAAGATTCTCACCTTACTCGTATTTGCATGCCAACCGCACCATGTGTGGGAATAACAATGCACTGCATTGCATGTAAAACCTTTAGAATCGCAAGCTCCAAAATTGGGTTAAACCCCAGTTTACTTAAGAACAATTCCAAGTCTGTGCACATGAGGCACTATGTCGGTTGCTTTGCTACACTATGAGGAAAAACATTTAGCACACTCGAATGGTTGATGCAATAAAAGTGTGAAATCACATTTTTATACATAAAGTTACTAATACGTCATAGGATATGAATGAATGTAATATTACACATGGTGCGGCTCGCCAGTTGTCTGGAATGAACTTGGCTGGCCATACTGCCGTGTGTCTCCATGAGTTATATGATTTCAGTAATTGTATAAAGATATCATAAAAAACAAACTTCAACAATTTACCTAATACATACCTAAAATAAAGTCTGGATTTTTTTTTTTAAACTATAGTGAACCGATTTCCGTATAATAAACTACTTTGACATGAAGTTCACTTAAATCATCGTAGACGCCGTCAGAATAAAAAATAAAATTTATCTAATGGTTCATCCTTCATTGCAAATTATTCGATAAATAATTTGGATCACCTACCATTGTAGGTGGATCCAAGTTGATATAATGAAGTAACATTCGGAGAATTATACTTCATGGTTCATCGTTCTTCGAAGTGTATAATATGGTTTAGTACTGCTTTCAACAATTTGATCAAAATTTCGACACAATTCCGGGTCACCAACTATTGTTGGTCTTTACGGTTAGCCCAAAAAAAGTGCATAGATGGTGAAATATTCATCGCAAAGTAGTTTTGCAACGGGATAAAAATCTATGCGATAACTTTTGCTCAACATAAATTGTAGGGACAATACGGGGTTTTGGGTAAACTTTAGCTATAGCAATATAAATATATATAGCTATATAAATATATAGCTATATGGTTGTGTTGTAAATTATCTTTAAAACCAATAGATTTAAGCAGGAAATTCTTCCCGAACCAACAAAAATGTACCAAGACGTTATTTCTGCGACTGCATTGATAAACGTCTCAAGATGCGGAACTCTGTGTGCCAATAACGGAAAACGTTGTGCGTTATTCGAATGTGTAATCCTTGTGGTAGCGCGTGGCGCGTGCCAAGGATTTTGGAGATTAGAAATATCATTCAGGAATATTCCTTATAACATTTATTGTGTACGTGCTTTTTCACTCCAGCAATTTTGTTCGTGACATATGAAACTCGCTGAAGTAATTTATTGCCATGAAGGTTGCTGTTGCGGGAATACCAGTACAAATTAGTTAATAACTTTTTGTGTGTATAGAATTAATGATACATTTTTCACGATCTACAGAAAAATTATTAGTTGGTAATAGTATTAGATTACTCATAAAAAACATTAGATCTTAGCTTAAACCAAACTTCCAACACAGAAAACGATTCACTAAACAGTTGTTACTACATTTTTTTTGAAGAGTTTCTTACTTTGTGTTATCGTGTACCTATAAGTAAAATGAGCATGGACCTGTAATAACAGAATTTGTAAGTCAACTTTAATTGGTCAAAAACGAGTCACGCGACTCCTGACTAGCATCTGAATGACGTATCAAATAATTTCAGTAGCGTCAAAAATTTTTTAACAATATATTAGGATTCTAAGCTCGGTGCCCGGTACTTCGAAGAGCTTACTGTTCAGAAAGATCTTTGTATACGTGGTGTTACGAGTATAAGCTCACTTAAGATCTCTTTTGCGCTCACCTTTGAACTCTGGAGTATTTCTGGATACAGAGACTAAACTCTCTATTTCAAAACTTGCCATACGTTTTTGTCTTCTTTGAGTTCGGATGACGTTATACTAGTAAATGACAAAAAAAATCAATATTTGACAAAATTTAAGCAGGTTTGGGGGTGGGTCCCGTAAGACTTAAACAAAAGTTTGGAACACGGCGTTCATGTTCTACGGTTTCTATGTATCATACTTACAAACGTATCAATAATTTTATGTGTAGTACGTAATAAATTAGCTGTTTGGTTTACATAGTAAAAGTTGTGCTTAGTTTGTGGCTAGATAGTGCTGTTTGCCACTGATATCTGATATTATCTGTTTTACTTATCGTTTCGTCATAGTTCTATAGATAAACAATGTTTCTGTTTAAACTTGATAAATTACGTAATGAGAAGTAAAGTTTATTTGTAATTAAAATCAAATATCATGTACGACAATTTTCATATACATTAATGTTATATAATCTGTAGATATTTTGGCACAATACATTAATTGTATGAAAGGTAATAATAATAGGTATAATATGTAGTTCCCTGGTTGTAAAAAATCTGATCTGTGTTTCGTAGTGTTTCTAAAGTGAGTTACTGCGTTTGGTTTCATTTACTTTGTGTTTTCTAGACCATGAAATAATTACTGCATAACTTGAAGACTGGCACGGAATTGTGGAAGCTTCAACTTAAAACATTTATCAACTTCACGCTCCTGTTCAACCATTAAACAAGTGTAAGTACACAATTAAATTTATTACGTAAACCTAAAAATTTACGAAGGGTTCCTTTGATATGTCGTGTTATTTATGTCTTTGTTTAGAAACAAAACATATTGTAAAACCATAAAATATACGTATAATTTATCAAATTCATAAGTTTTCCGTTATAAAATGAAGACGGTTTTGAAAACACTTTTTATATCGAGGTCCATTATATTTCTATATAATGGACCTCGTCTATATATATTAACAGCAATTACGCTTTGGTGGTCAGTAAGTCACTAGGTGATAACGATAATAGTAGAGTCTTGGGATCATAGATTCAAATCCCATCTGTAGCACTGAGTATTTTTTTCTATTGCAGAAGTACAAGTTTGTCATTGCCACTGGCATTAACGGCGAAGAAAAATATCGTGTGCAAATCAATACACAAGAAAGACGTCTTAACAGTGTATATGTAAATCAGTCAGCGCGCACTTGACTAGCGTGGTCATGACGTTGACGCTTTTCTTGTTAAATAAGTTGTAGAAAGAATTAGTAGGCGGTTTTCCTATGCTCATCTTTAACACTGTTCTAAGTTATTATTATTATCACTACATAAAGCTTACTGTCCTACACTACATTACAGAATAGTGGACCGAGGCTCCCGATATTTTCATGTAGCTTCATGTACAACGCATGAATTTAACGATGAAATTGATTGAAATTGACGAAATTTTTGTTAGTTTTCATGTGAACATTTTGCCTATTTACCGGTGATCATAGTGGGCACTGCACCAAAATACTGGGACTTGAACCACGATAAATATCCATTAAATTAATAATGCTAATTTGAAATGTTGTCGTTATTGTATTCTTAATTAATTTGGCTAATATACAAAACATTTATTGTTCTAAAAAAATAAAACTGCTTTATTTTTTAATCTAACAAGATGTCACAACCACACGCTGTACAAAGTCCTTTTCATAGTATTTTATTTATTTCACGTGCAGACTACAGCTATCTCATTAGGGACAATGAGGTTTTCGCCATCGCAGAGCTGGTTTAATCAAGTTTTTGCTTATATCTTTCTTTTAGAGCACAATAAGCCAGACCTTATTCATCAGGCAATTTACAGTAACGCATCATATCTAGATGCTAATACGCCCCACGTAGACCCGTCATATTTACCGTAGCGAGTAGGCTAAGAGTAACCAGCCGTTACTGTAAAGGTGCAAACTTGATTGTTACTACAACAATATCGATGACACAAGCTGCCTAACAACAATTGTTATTATATTTTTTGTTGTTTTAAAGGTATGCAAAAAATAATACGTATAAAAGATATATTAAATATTCGCTACAAAATATTATAACTTCATTTCAATATGAATATGTAGAGGTAGGTATTTTCCAAAAAGTAGCACAGGAAAATACCATAATTTTAGAGACAGTTTACAAACTACCGTTCACCTGGAGAAGTAACACAAACTTGCCAGTTGCAAATGTGAACACATAGCACATAAGAACACTGAAATATCAATTTTCACAGAATGAAATGATACTATCCCCCTTTGAAAAGTACATTGCACTAATATTATAGTGAACCATTTAAAATCATCATGTTTTTTATCTATTATTACATCTTGCCTGGTAAGCAACGATGTGTTCAACGATTATGCAGGCTTATTTAGAAGAAATCTATAGTTATATCCCTCTAGATATGGAGGCGCCTTGAAATACCCATTCAAGCAACATATTTTACAGTTTATATGTAGCTACTTAAAGAAAGTCATCCACCAACCCGTTAGCCGTTTTGCTACTCTTTCAGTATTTTCGTAACCACGGCTGTTGTAGTACAAGTGATTGAATATTAGTTTGATTTTCCCACCTTTGAAAATTTAGCATCCGTCTCCTGCAACACGTGCTCGTAGATTGCACCTCGCGTGCCATAGCTGACAACTTTAATCAAGTCGATGGAAATTTGTCTTACTTGCGAGTTCCTCTCACGTCTCGGAGGATCCACTGAACAATGAGATTTGCTTTAGATAAATTCCTGCGTTGGAGCTCTTGGGGATTGATGCTCTTTTGTATGCCACTGTGTGGGGATATTCGTTTTGAGGAACTATTTGGGATTGCGCTATTGTTTGACATTTCATTGCTTTCAAACTTTAGGGGAAGTTTTCGGAAACAATAATATCAATTATATAATAAGGCTCGGCTCAAGCTACGGCTGATTAGGGTTGGAGAGTATTGAGGGTTTATGAGATATTTCTTAAAATTTTATTTCTTCAAAAGTTGCTTAAAAGAAATCTTTCTCAGCCTTTGATACACTATTTCGATTGTGTTCTTGTTTTCTGTATATTATTTAACGGAGTGAACAATCAATCAAAGTATCATACTGTATAGTATCGTAAACAAATAGTAAACTTAAAACGAATCAAAATATTAGACAAATGATACGTAATTAATCAAATTAATACGAGATCCATTGGTAGTCGTGTCTGGTTTTTAAATGTATAGCGATAGAGTAAATTTTTCTTTGCATATGATTTGATCTTATGCATAACATATGGGTTAATGATATCTATTAGTAATACAATGCATCTACTATTTTTGTTCGCGACATAAATGTTGGTGTTAATTCCAGATAAACGAAGAAAAACAAAAACAACTTCATTATACGAGAACCATAAAAGGCAGCATTGACCTAGAAAAGGCGGCCGGTGTCACGTAATCACTCCACTCATCCCAGAGTTAATACATTATAATGAAATGCCAGCCCATTCTTTACGACTCCATTAAGTTGTTGGAGAAAAAATAAAGGGAAAGAGGAAATGGCAACCACTCAGCATAGTCCGTCCCTCGTCAGGATTGGACCCGAATGCGAAAAATTCCTTTCTCGATCGGCTGACTACCATGAATACTAATGTGGAGGGGAGAGAAGACACATCACCAGCTAACTCCAGTAAGGATGACGACTGGAAGGTGTAAACCAAGCATCTACTTTTCACGCTAACCCCGAACCGACTTTTTGAGTTCTTTTGGCGTCAATACATAGAACATTTGAATTAAAATAACAAAAACATTTGAATTTTAAAAAAAAAAACTGCTGCTGACTGCTGCTGCTTACGTAACACTAGATACGACGGTGAAGCATATATTTGGTAACGAGAATGCTAACTAAATGTGAGTATTCGTTTTAGTTTCGTTTCAGAAAGTATTTATATACTAAGCAAAGCTTGTGTGATGGCAGCCAGATAGCTGATATAATACTTATATAGTTTTAAATACATTTTTTTACATAGAACTATGTACGAATTTGTTATCACACAAATTTTGCACGTTTGACCGCCGTCTTACCTGATGTTAAGCAACGTTGCGATCTACGATGGAGCGTATTTACCTAAAAAAAATCTATTCACTCGTGATTTGAAGACAACGTTGCGATTGTGGAATAATTACCTAAAAAAACCAATGCATTCCACAACCTAGGCTTAAATTTTCGTAGATTGGTCAAGAAAATGTGTTTATAGTGAGAATTGTAAGCTATCGGCGTGCTGGTTAAGTGCATAATATACACTAAGGAACACACTTGTCTTTGACAGCTTCTGACCTTCTTACTAAAATATTCAGATAGATACATTGTATTTCTATGGCGTTTTTTTAAACAAACTTTTAAACGTAACAAAAGACAATAACTGTCCATAATTTCAAATAAATTCAAAATAGATGCTATTTCTATATATTTAAATATTATATACATATTTCTATATTCTAGCAACGATGAAAATTCCTAGGCTAAAAAAAATTGTGAACTAATCTTTACACGTAGGAAGCGTACACAAAATAGGGAGGGTTTCATCGTACCTGCATTTTTAACCACACCAAAATATAGAGTTAAATTTGCATACTGAAAATTTCGTGAAAATGCATGCAAAGAAAAATGCTGTTCTTATAATTTGACAGGTGCAACACCTAAGTCGTGCGTGGCATTTCAACACTGCGGCATTAGCATATAAATAAGTAGCACCCCTCTGAAAGTCCACCGGGAAAGAGCGGATTTGAATCCCCAACAATTTTAACATTTTTATGAGCGGAAAACCAATTATCACTGACAATTATCGTGTCAGCGAGATAGAAAGAGAATTGGTTTTTCAAAATGCAATTTTGTATTCAACGACCACAGTTTTAGAGCTCTTAATTTGCTTAGGCATCCGGTTTGTTTGTTTGCATTTTCAATTTGCGCAATCCTTAAAGCTTCAAATGTTCCATAAACCATCAGATTAGGCGCAAGCAATTGTAGTAGTACCTACGCAACAATCGTATATCACTGGAGCATACGTTAATCTAGTGATACATTGTGCTATGCGTACACCCCCCACACATACGCTAGTCTAAGTTATGGCTTTTAGCGATATGCGTTCAATCATTTTGACATTAACATTAGTTAAGAAAATAGCGATTTGAAACGTTAAATTAATTTAAAGTTTAGTAAACAAATAAGAAGTTCAATCTAATTTGTCTACTTTAGGGGGGGGGGTCTGTTTTGTCATCATAATTATCATTAACCACTACTGCTTAACATAGATTTCCCATGTGGCCCACCATTCAGTTTGATCCTCGTCTGTTATGAATACCAGTGCTACACAAAACATCTAAAATATCTCATTCAACATTATCAACTAAATATAAACATTGTCACACTACACACCAAACTAAGTGAGTAATAAACGTTTGTGTTATGGGAAACAATAGCTGTTACAATACTTACATGAGGGTAAATAATAGATAAAATACATACTTATGATACATGCAAGTATCAGTAAGTAACATCGGCCAAGTATCAGCTGGAGGCCCTGGGAATCGATCGAGAGACGTGCCAAAAGGCTCATAGGCAATGACACTCTTGTGCGAAAAAGATTTCAAAGTCTTGAACATCGCCGAAAAATCGCTAGCCTATCGGTTTTTTATCGGATACACTTCGGAGAGTGTGCGACTGATCTGCATGATCTAATACCACCTTGCCCTTTTTTCTATCGGAATGCTCGTAGCTCGAAAAAGCGACATCGCTTCATGGTTGATGTTCCAAAGAGACGAACGAAGAGATTTGACTCTACGTTTGTGATAAGAACGTCTAGGCTGTGGAAACGTTGCCTGAGTGGGTTTTCCCCGATGGTTACAATCTTTGTGTCTTCAAATCGAGAGTGAATCGGTTTCTTCTAGGTAAACAAGCTCCATCGTGGACCGCATCGTCGCTTAACATCAGGCAAGATGGCGGTCAAGTGTGAGCCTATAAAAGGGAACTTGAGAGGTGTCAAGGGACACCCGAATGGAACGAAGTTCCTTTCGATTAATTAGTGAAGGAATTATTATTATTATTATTTTTATTATTTATCATTTACAAAAAACCGGTATACACTCAACAAAAATAATCGTCGCGACACCACACTGTTCAATGCGAAAGAGAAATGAAAATATCTGGCTTGCTTTTTATAAGAGAGAGACAGACAGAGAAACATGCGACGCCGCACAGCTTACAATAGCAAAAAGTGTCGTGACAACTTTTCGTAAGAATTTTTTCCGTCTAGCCCCCTTTCACAACGCGCGGTAAGGAACTTCGTTCCAAAAAAAAAAGCAAACATCCAGACACAGAGACAGAAAGTTTGGATATTTATGTTTAGATGTTTGGATGTGTGCTGCTCAATGACGTTGGACCGACTGAACGACTCAGGCTGAAATGGGGAACACATAACATACCTATTATATAATCACACATTTGCTACTTTCTACTACAAGAAACAAACGAGGACGGGAACTACGTAGGTAAAACCGAGGAAAGTGATTTTAAGAATTAACAATAAACACTGGGAAAATTTCAAAAAGCGACACCTTAACCCGCGAAAGTCTTTAAATTGGAGCGACGACGTTGTCCGTCGCGCGGGCTAACCGCAACGCTGATGTAGCATGCTAACCCTTCCCAGCCTGCTGCGGATTAATCCATCATATCTAAAAATGTACGCTTACAACGAACACTGGGTGAGCTTTGTGCTGTGGAACGTTGACCGGTTGAATTTTAAATACGGGTTCCGATGGGCGAGTTTTTGGGACTTCAGAATTTTTATACTTTTCTGTCGTTGCAGAAGGAACGAATGTTTTCCAGTGAAATATACAGGGGTGCAAGAAGCCCTTACTTATAATAAATAGTGCACATTATGTGTTATTTTAATAACACATAATGTGCACTATTTATTATTTTAGTGTTTTATATGTAAAATAAGTATGTATTTAAAATTATATAAGTATTTTAGTAAAGTTACATAAATACGAGTATGTCAGCTATCTGGCTTCCATAGAAAAGCTTTGGTTAATTTGGTGCTAGATAGTGTTGTGTGTGAAATGTTCACAAATGTTTAATTTTATTAGTAACAACTTTTACTTGAATAGGTTACATTTACATAGGTTCAATGTCCAAATCCTATCAAAAGTTGCAAAATCAATTATACATAATTATTTAATGGCGCGAAGAATGATGGCCAGAAGCGTGGAGCAGAAGTGTGGTGGTGCTCTTCTTCAAAAAAGGTGACAACACCTTGTTGAAGAACTACAGACCCATCTCACTTCTGAGCCACGTTTATAAGTTGTTTTCGAGGGTCATCACGAATCGTCTCGCACGCAGGTTTGACGACTTCCAGCCACTCGAACAAGCCGGTTTCCGAAAAGGCTATAGTACCATAGACCACATCCATACGCTTCGGCAGATTATACAGAAAACCGAGGAGTATAATCGGCCACTATGTATAGCGTATGTGGACTATGAGAAAGCCTTCGATTCCATCGAGACCTGGGCGGTGCTTCAGTCTCTCCAGCGATGCCGCATTGACTATCGCTATATCGAAGTGTTGAAGTGTATCTACAGTAAAGCCACAATGTCTGTCCAATTACAGGACCAGTGCACAAAACATATCCAGCTACAGAAAGGCGTGAAACAGGGAGATGTTATATCTCCGAAACTGTTCACTGCTGCGCTGGAAGATGTTTTTAAGCTACTGGACTGGAACGGATATGGCATCAATATCAACGGCGAATACATCACTCACCTTCGGTTTGCCGACGACATAGTCATTGTGGCGGAGTCGCTGGAGGACCTCGGTGCTATGCTCAGGGACCTCAGTAGAGTATCCCAACAGGTAGGTTTGAGGATGAATATGGACAAGACGAAAGTCATGTCAAATGTTCATGTCTCACCTGTACCGGTTATTGTTGGGAATACCACACTCGAAGTTGTTGACGAATACGTCTACCTGGGTCAAAAGATCCAATTAGGTAGATCCAACTTCGACAAAGAGGTCCAGCGAAGGATCCAACTCGGATGGGCAGCGTTCGGGAAACTTCGGCACATCTTTGAGTCCAGAATACCCCAATGCCTAAAGACGAAAGTCTTTAACCAGTGCGTGTTGCCAGTGATGGCTTATGGAACTGAGACGTGGTCCTTAACTGTGGGCCTCATAACGAAGCTCAAAGTCACACAGCGAGCTATGGAGAGCTATGCTCGGAGTCTCTTTGCGCGACAGAATCCGTAATGAGGATATTCGCAAAAGAACGAAAGTGGCCGACATAGCTCAAAGAGTAAGCAAGCTGAAGTGGCAATGGGCAGGCCACATCGCTCGCAGAACTGACAACCGATGGGGAAGAAAGGTTCTCGAGTGGCGACCACGTACCGGAAGACGCCGTGTTGGACGGCCTCCCACTAGATGGACAGATGACCTCACAAAGGTCGCTGGAAACCGCTGGTTGCAGGTTGCGCAGGACCGATCGTTGTGGAATTCTAGGGCCTATGTTCAGCAGTGGACGTCTTGCGGCTGATGATGATGATGATGATGATTTAATGGCGCAGTCACCTAACAGTAAGTTTGCCCACAGATTCGTAGCCGATTTTAATCCCACCCAGGATTCATATTTGTGGGATAAATATAAATGTTTGTTCTGTGTTAGAGTATTTTATTATGCATTATAATATCAGCTATCTGCAAGTTAAACCCCGTCATAATCGGTCCAGCCGTTTCAAAAACAGAAAAGCAGAAACAAACACACAGACAGACAGATAGACGGATAGATGGACAGGTAGACAGGTATACAGGATTGACGGTTATTTTAATATTACCAACATACACTGCAACTTTATTTATTTGTAGGTATAATTTGATGTGTAGATACGAAGATAAATTATTAATGAATATTAAATTAATTAAATAATATATCAGCTGTCTGGCAACATAGTTAATGTAATGTATGGATTACTATTTGAGCCATTTATTATATTATTACCACGGATATCCGTGGTTATTACCATCGACCACTACGTTGAACAATCATCATAATGTAATCACATTGAAAACTCCTTAAAATCAAAATGTACTGATTCAAAAATGCTAATTTCATTACATATTACATCACGAATAAAAAATAGTCTAATGGCTGTGATAATAATACGTTATGGTAATTTTTGACGCTTTGTCTAAAATTACTATTGAATTTCGTGATATTCCAAATTCACGTACCTAAGCGGAGAACATTCAGGCATCCAGTGTTTGTATAAAGTGTTGAAGTATTCACATAGTTCAACAAAACTGTTGAACGACCACGCGTTCGTAGCTACGTGTATGTAGGGTAAGTTTGTTTTAAAACTGTGGCGAAAAGGAATTCTGATAGGAATTTTGAACACACTAAAATTAAGATAAAATAAATATTGTGATTAGTTATTCGTTTATAATAGATGTTTGTATGCAAAGACAATATACCCATTTGACTGATCGTACGACTGCCGCTCCTTAGTGTTTTATAAGTATAATTGCACTATATATGTCGTGAGTTCTGTCAAAAAAACCGTAAAAAAATATAATGAGGGTTTCTGTTCAGTGAAATGGTGCAAAAAAAATAGCAGGAGATCTTGCTTTGCATAAGACGGTATATCATTTCACAAGAAAGTAATTTAATGCAATAATTAGAAAAACATAACATCATCAATCTACAAAATAAAACGAACATAAAAAACGAAATGGGAATTGATCTTTTCTTTGCATCCTGCTCTGTCCTTATAAGTTTGCATAATTATATCTCGTTTTGTCCGATCATTGGTAGAAAGTAGTTCTACATCACACGAATATTCTAGTTATCACAGCGTGGCTTTTTATCTCGTCCTACACCCCTGCTGGTGACTTGTGAATTTAGCAAGATTCGTGTCATCGCCGCTCAACAGGCTATTTAATCTGTGCTCGTGTGTGATATGCCAAGCCTAGTGAGATCAAACTGCGGGCTCATATACCTTAAGAAGGAGCTAAAAGCGTTGTTTCAACATATAGGTAAGCCGAACCCAACCGAAAATTGAGTAACAACTAATTGGTATTCAAAGTTACGTTTTTAAATTGCCTGCCTGAAAACCAATATTTTTTTTAACATAAACCAAATGTGGAACATTCAATTTAGAATTTAATATTAGTATTACATTGAGTATTACTTTGGGGTCAGATGGTGTTGTGTGTGAATTGTTTCACAATATTTTTTACTAATTGATATTAGCAACTTTTTGGCTGAGGCTTCAATAAATTGAACACAACAAAAGTAGCATCGAAAAATTTATTGGCGTATTCTAAAGACTTACTGCAGATTTTTTGAGACTACTCAAGCGTCCCTAATCATACTTTTTGCTTTTATTGACATCAATTAACATAGCGCTCTATGAGTTCTTGTTCTAGAAAACATAAATATAAAATGAGAAAAAAATGTCTGAATACAATGGTACGTTATCCCATAAACACTATTCCCAATGAAATAAAAATGCTTTTCTCGAAAACCCAATACTGGAACACTGGGAACACTATTCATCATTTAACGACCAAAACTTCCGTTGCAAGATTCAGTTCCTTGAAACTTACTCAATCTTCAATTTCATAAACACCTGACTCAAGAAACATAAACTACGCTCGAGTTCAACTCTATACCTATACACATTATAGCTAAGTAGTATAAAGCGACATTCGCTTTAATTAAAGCCTATAAAACGTCACAACTTCGGCTTGCAGTCTCGTAAAGTGGGTAAGTAGTAAGTTAGTTTCGAGGACAGAGCACTGAAGAGGTTTTTAATGTCAAACTGATTGTAATAATTTAGGTGGATAGTACATTTTATATATTCTTGTTTACGTCGTGCTACATAATGCAAATGTAAAATAAATATAAAAATTGCTTCCGTAGTGAAGCGCTCCGTGGAGAAGCAACACTCAGGGCTGACCGCAGAACTACGATGGAACGTGCTCCGGAAAGCAAATATCAAACGCCAAAGCAAATACAAACTCCAGTCAGTATCCCGTTGATTTTATGTTTTGTTTAAATTATGCCGTTTTGTGTCATCAAACATTGCAAAATATTGTTCCCAAAAATATAAAAAGGAAATTTCAAAAGTTAGAATATTTTTACTGGTATTTATAATAAAATTTTATTTCGATTGATGAATAGAAACACGACACCAACGAAAATAGGCCAGTGCTGCTACACTAAAGTGAAATTATTTTCCTGAAGTTAAATTAGACCAAATTATTGATGAACATTGTATAATTCAATTTTAAGGTTATTTTTTAATTTAATGAATCGATGCCAATAACTAATCCTCTCCGTTACAAGGGTTAATAAAATACTAACAGTGTTGATGAAAACTATAGTTATGAAACGAGTTTTTAATACTTCTGTGTACTGCAGTATTATGAAAGAAATACAAACTCCTGTCAGCGACACAAACTTCATCTTGTACGGGCTTGTCCATACGTGTTCATCCTGTGTGATTTTAAACCCCGACCAAAAAAGGGTGTTATAAGTTTGACGTCGATGTCTGTCTGTCTGTCTGTGTCTGTGTGTGTGTCTATCTGTGGCACCGTAGAGCTCAAACGGATGGGCCGATTTCGATGCGGTTTTTTTATTTGAAGGTTAATATCCGTGCGGATGTTCTTAGCTATGTATAGTTAATATTGAAACAAGATGGCCGCCTCTACAAAATGGCGGTTAAAATATTTCTTCACAACCTACCTCAATATGGGTATCAAATGAAAGGGCTTGACTAGTAAAATACTATACATTATAACGAATTTCAAATCCAAGATGGCTGCCACCACAAAATGGCGAATTATATTATTTTTTTCACTACTGGTGGGTATCAAACGAAAGGGCTTAACTAGTAGAATACTTTGCACTAAGACAAATTTCAAATCCTAGATGGCCGCTATCACAAAATGGCCTAATACATTTCTTTTTTCACAGCTCCCTTAATATGGGTAGCAAATAAAATGGCTTGACTAGTAGAATGTTGTATAGATAGCAAATCTGAAGTAGTCGGGGGTTAATCAAAATTTTTAATTTTGTTCTTGTGTTTAAACTATCTAAGCGAGCAAATCATACTAATTAATATTTGCGATTCAAGTTGATTTTTGGTTGCATGTAAAATCAAAATTCTTAACTTCATAAAATGGAAATAAGATTTCTTGTTATTAACAAGAAATCCTTGCATTATACATTATCGGTGTAATAATAAATTATTTTAAAATAATGTTTTAAGTGTTTATTACACGTGAAAATTTCCAAAGCTTAAGACAACAATAGTGGGACTTTTTTCTTAAGACTGGGAACATTACACGCACACCAACGTGAGTAATTTGACAACGTCGGTGAGCTGTCACGCATACATAACTAATGACTGGCCTCATAGTGTCGTTCACCTGGTTTCACTGTTTATTTGGTTTATGGACTATTTATTTATAGAGTCCTTTCAAAATATTGTTCCAAATTTCATTTTGGTTATGCAGAATAAATTATTAAAAAAATATATGCACAAAAAACAATTGTTATTTAATATAATATTGTCTAAGTGAAAACTTTGCTAAATAATTAATTGGTAATTTATTATGAAGAATGGAATGGAATGAATGGAAAGGAGGATGAATATGGACAAGACGAAGGTCATGTCAAATGTTCATGTCTCACCTGTACCGGTTATTATTGGGAATACCACACTCGAAGTTGTTAACGAATACGTCTACCTGGGTCAAAAGATCCAATTAGGTGGATCCAACTTCGACAAAGAGGTCCAGCGAAGAATCCAACTCGGATGGGCAGCGTTCGGGAAACTTCGGCACATCTTTGAGTCCAAAATACCCCAATGCCTAAAGACGAAAGTCTTTAACCAGTGCGTGTTGCCAGTGATGTCTTATGGAACTGAGACGTGGTCCTTCACTGTGGGCCTCATAACGAAGCTCAAACTAACACTGCGAGCTATGGAGAGAGCTATGCTCGGAGTCTCTTTGCGCTACAGAATCCGTAATGAGGATATTTGCAAAAGAACGAAAGTGGCCAAAATAGCTCAAAGAGTAAGCAAGCTGAAGTGGCAATGGGCAGGCCACATCGCTCGCAGAACTGACAACCGATGGGGAAAAAAGGTTTTCGTGTGGCGACCACGAACCGGAAGACACAGTGTTGGACGGCCTCCCACTAGATGGACAGATGACCTCACAAAGGTCACTGGAAACCGCTTGTTGCAGGTTGCCCAGGACCGTTCGATGTGGAAATCTAGGGGGGAGGCCTATGTTCAGCAGTGGACGTCTTGCGGCTGATGATGACGATGATGAATTTATTATGTGCTGGTTTGTAAAACAATTTTTTTTTGATGTAAGATTTTTTTGAAATAAATATTATACGAAACGTTGTTTGTAAAATGAAACATTTTCATATCGTAAAGTTTTTGCAATTAAAATTATACGATTAGTGGGCATTAAAGATTATATTTCTAATTTTTTTTCAAAATATTTAGAAAAATATTAGAAATATTAGTGAACTATGTTTGAAGCTGTCGTGGTCTTGTGGCTAGCACGTCCGATTTCGCAATAGTGAGATACTGTAGGTTCTATTCCCACCAGCAACTCTGAGTATTTTCTAAAAATTAAATTAATTCAATATCTTTTAAAAATTAAAAATCTTATAATATTAAAATAAACAACTGAAAGGATTTCGCTAAAATTTTGAAATTAAGATAGATTTAAGTAAGATATAGCACTAGCAGCGCGCCGCAGTTTTACCCGTGTAGGTGCCGTTCCGTTATTTTCTCGGGATAAAAAGCTATGTGCCGGGATAGCCTTTGTGTTCTTCCAGACTACAGCTGTGTTCCAAATTTCAATCAGATCCATTCAGACGTTGCGACGTGATTAAGCAACAAACATTGACATTTATATAATACTAGATGCCCGCCCCGGCTTCGCCCGTGGTATATTATATAGCACTCATCGGGATCCCGTACATATCCAACGTGAAAGAATGACTGAAATCGGTTCACTCATTCCTGAGAATATCGATTTCAAACAAAAAACCTCTTTAGCTACCTGTTACGCCACCTGTCGGAAATTAGTCGTACCAACTCAGATTTAGAAAAAAAAAATTTGCAAAGGTTTATATTCAATGCACAGATTACTGAAATTCAATGACGCAATCTTTGACACATGCTGTCATATGTCATGTCAAAGCACGAAACGTACGAAAACTCTCAAAAGGGGAATATTTTTTCCCGATTTTGTTACATTCTTGTTTCAAGCTCCGCTTCAATTAATAGTAGAGTTATTTTCTATAGCCTAAAGCCTTCCTCGATAAATGGACTATCCAATAGAAAAATAATCTTTCAATTCGGATCAGTACTTCCCGAGATCCTAGCGTTCAAACAAACAACTCTTCAGCTTTATAATTATAATATTAGTATAGATTATTAAGATAGATAGATGCTACTGTTTATTCCAAACACATCTGAGTTTCCTAAATACTCTAGTACACTAGTTAGTCGTAAAAGTGTAATTGTCAACAAAATATTTTAAAAGCAAAAAGGAGTGAAATTCTTTGTTTGGTACACTATTAAAATTATTAAAATGATACAAACAATTTAGGAAAACAGTAAGACTAATAAAGTTAAGTAAAATGATAAAGAATTAGCAAGTATTTCTACGTAACACATTGTTAATAGAGTTATGTTGATCTTCACAAAAATCTCAGACAAATTATATGGTTAAATAGTAAATACTGTGGTTAAATAATAAATGACCAAAATACTCAAATAATTTATAAACATGTCAACATACCAATAAACGGATACTCCGTACGTAGATACTGAGCTATAAAAACTTTGACAACGAACCTTGAGTTATTGGCTTACTGAATAAAAAAGTTACACATCAGACCGGAAGAAGTTTTGTTACTGTTGTAAACGTATAAGAATGATTTACTCGAGTTGTTAAAAGTTCATAATATGAGGGAAAGACGCAACACTGGATCTGTGATTAATATCATAGACGTGATAAAAGTTTCTTCGTGTTATGTGGGACGCTCTCGAATACCAAACAAAAATAACCGCAGATCAAATGTTGGTAATCATTTTGAGTTCTTTTTCCTTCATAACTTTTTCTTTATTAATTCTCTAATATTAATATTAAACGAGTTTATCGCAGAATAACATTTTTTAAGGTTAAAAACGTCACTTAACATTAAGGGAAACAGTTATAATTATCGTTTTTATTTTGTAAGGTCTAATCCCTAAATATTGTAAGTTGCTAAATTAACGTATGCGTTAACAGTTGGTTGAGAAACTATGAATAATCATAACGAACCACAGCATTCCAAACAAATTTATAACTACTGTGATATACGCAGCCAAAGTCCTTTCGAATTTTTGAGATATGTCGAATCAGTAGGTATAGATTTTTCTCGAACTATTCAACTAAGTAAGAAAATAAAAATTAAAGTGGTCAAGTGCGAGTCGGACTCGCCCATGAAGGCTTCCGTAGCAGCAAGTAACATAATATAAAAGTTCTTGTAGTTCGTTGTTACATAAATCAGTGTTTTAACAATAGTCAATTTATGACGTATTAAAATAAAACTACTTACTATATATCATTCACACCAATTTTCGTTGATAGTTTCCATGGTAATGTTCATCATACACTTTTTTCTCTTATTTTAGAAGTTACAGGGCACACTTTTTACCACTTTAGAAGAGTCCCTCGCGCAAACTATTCAGTTTAGAAAAAAAATACGTTTGATACTTCAATATCATTTTTGATGACTTGTCCATAGATAGTAGGGATTTCATAAAAAAAATTTTTTGAGTTTCAGTTCTAAGTATGGGACACCAGATTTTTTTTTTTTCTATTTTTTGTATCAAAATCTTAATGCGGTTCACAGATTACATCTACTTACCAAGTTTCAACAGTATAGCTTTTATAGTTTCGGAGAAAAGTGGCTGTGACATACGGACGGACAGACAGACAGACATGACGAATCTATAAGGGTCCCGTATTCGTAGGCGAGTCGTCTAGTTTTGAATATAATAATGTTCTAATACCCACTAAATGTTCCTGCTGTTGGGTCTCGAGTCCTTATCTCGTAAGGAAAAAGTCAAGACTATAATCCACTACGCTATTTCAAGATTCTAGGTCCATGTCGGTTTCCCCACGATGTTTTCCTTCACTGCTTTCAAGTTAACGGCATTTCCCACATAACTTCAGGAGCCAAGAGCGATCCAGAGATCGCGAGATTTTGTTCCCTTAACTAGACCAGCCGGAACTTAACAGAAAATGACGCAAATATTCTAATAAACTTATTTAATTCAATAATAATAACATCGCAAACGTAAATAAAAGGAAGTGTTTGATCCATTCCTAAACCTGATAGCCTCCTTGTCGCTGGCAGAATAAACAGGAAAATCACGTCCATGCCCCTGGTCCCTAAGTGGTTCAAGGACTTTCTTTTATTTATTTTTCTTATTTTATTCACGCGTGGTATTTTACGATGCTGCTTTAGTTGGATTTTATTATTTGTGGTTACATTCTATTTTGGTTTAGGATAAGTTAACGAAACACTTTGATGGAGTTAATACTACTTATATTACGGCAGTGTTTTTGTTAGTTCTGTTTACTACTGAGCTGAACAATTTTAGTGGTAACGAAAATAACTGTGCAAAGTTAAATATAATCTATAATAACTAATATTTGCTCCAGTCTTACTAGTCTACTTCATGAAGTTTTCTTACGTTCACAAACGCTGCAAATTTTTTGAACGATTTGATGAACTGAATTTTTTACAGAATTCAACCAACGTAAACCTAGAATAGATATTTTGGATAGAGCAGTTACTGATACTAGGTATAAAGGTCTGAGTTATTAACAAACTATTAACTAGAGATAATCAACATGTTCAAATGAGTGCACAATACCACATACAATACCGCCAAACCATTGCGCGTCCCACCAACCATTTGCCAGAATTTTTGTTAAGCGTTACGTCAATCTATTATGTTTTCTTAGCATAACAACAAATCATCATCATCCGTGTAAATTAATTTTTTAATTCAAGGCTAAGTTAAAATGCAAAACTGATTTGAAACTATAGCTATTAAAAAGAAATAGGAAAATATATTTTTACCTCTTGGTGGATGAATAACTGATACATACATACATTAGTACTGCTTATGTTCAGAATCAGAATCAGAATCAGAATAATTTATTGTTGAACTGTGTACAAACTAGTTGGTAGGTTACAATATTTCCAGTACTTACAACAGTCTGCCCTCTGCGAGCATACAATAATAATTAACGTTAAATATTTTTTTTTACTTAAGAGTACAAATCGTTTTAACTGATCAAACTGCTGAATGACCTAAATAATTTCACCATTCTATATTATGTACTATGTATGCAATTAATAATTGTATACAGTTAAGTACAGCTGTAATTACTAGTCGTTTAGATATTCTGTCAGTTTATAATAGGTTTTAGAAATTAGCCACGTCTTTAGCAGGTTGGTTATAGCAGGATATCACTACATGATGTAAGGAGAGTTTATGGCTGCATATGGAGTAAAACCAACGGAGTACCACAGACATAGGTCCCTTAAAAACATTTATGACGTACGTGACATAATGCTGAAATATTGCGATGGAGAGCAGTTATTGCATAGTAGATGATATCAGTGGATATGTTGACTACTGACGCTAGTATATATGTATTATTATTTATTTGAACACCATTATCTTCGAACAACAAAAAATCAAGCATAAAAATACATTTGAATAGTACTGTTGTTATAAAACATTGTCTTGAAATTGTGGGTAATGCATCGTCACATTATCCTTTTAGTTTTAAATTGAAATAGAAGCACAATCCAGTAATTAAAAGTAAAATACCTAACAACTTAAATTGCTTCCGACCTTAACAAAAGTCGTCACAAGCTGCAGTTAAAGCAATAAAACAAAGGCAAGTGCATTTGCGATTAAATTCCAAAAGTAAATGTAATTTGTACGGAAAGTTAATAATTAACTGGCGCGCGGGCGTCTACCAAGAACTAAGTTTGACTCAATATTTGTCTTGCTCTACTGTGTTGAAGTTACATGTTCACGAATAGTTATTACCTGTTCACGGGAGACCATCATATGGTTTGTTTACGGATATTATATCATGAATCATAAAGTTTGATGATTTTGTTCTGGTTTTTTAATGTTATTTATTTTACAGATAACCTAGAGAAATGAGCCACATTATAAAAATGAATATATTTTAACGATGAAGCCGCAAATCAGAATATTATTTTTCGTTTAGTGAAAGTATACAAAACACTTTTTACTAAATCTACATAATATTACGCTGCGTGTCGTTCTATTGTGTTGCATGGCGTTGCGTCTCGATGCGTTGCTTTGCGTAAAATGGAGTTATAGGTATTACGATGCATTCAATTATTTAAGCGAAAAAACTAAACATCCTTCATGAACCTTGAAATCGCGAAACAATTCATGAAGTCATTCAGCTTTTACAAAATATATGGAAAACTTAACTTGGCCTTAATTTCCATTGTTACGTCTGTAGTAAAATTGTATCATTAAATTGATAGGTTTACACTCAACCGTCATCTAATCTTATGGCAAGTGACGATATCTACGAAAAAGTCAGTCTTGTAAAGTTTGTGTTATTAGGTACCATAGTTTTGATGCTAAGCACTCACTTCTTCATCAAATTCATATTTGTGTAAAAATATTTAAGATGCGACCGCATCATAACAAAAACATTTAAATTGATTATGTACTCAATATGCAAATATTACTCAATTTTATGCAGCCCAAATCAGCCTATAAACACTTTATTATTCATTCATTCTTTGAAGACCATATTAATTCTGATTTATTCTCCTGAATTATCTTTATCGATCTATCAATAATTTAGATATGCTTAAATTACTACATTAGCTAAGTATACTTTTGTTACTAAAATACAATAAAAACATTATTGTATTTTTTTCCAACAAATGTATGACCCAAAAACGTCGTTTCTATGCATAAGAGTATGATTTCATTATGGAAAAACAATCAAGTTAATGTATTTTTATTCCATTTCAATATTCGAAAACTCTGCTATAGGCCCGAAAACGTGCAGCGAACACGTACTATTGTACCTATCCCAAGAAACTTAAGCTTGTTCTGATAATATTGATTTAAGTTGCTTCACTATTAAAGCATAACTTATCCCCTTCGGGCGGGTCCATTGTACGGGAATCGACAAATATTTTTGAACGGAGTGTATTTGACATTCTCGAACGTGGTAATAATATGTGTAACCAGCCAGTGTCAGCTGTAGTGTGGTTTTAAGTTGTAAAGCAAACGGTCACCGACTTACTTATGATAATAATAAAAAAAAAGATTTTAACAAATATTAGGACTACTAAAATATAAACCGGTCAATGACGTATCGGAATCTCGCACTAAAGGTTCCTTATCATTGTTGTAGAGTAAAAACTGTTATTTAAAAAGCGCAAAATATAAGAAATCGGTTTTATTCTGAAGTTCCGGACAAGACATGTGTAGAAAACATTTAAGTAAAATCGGTATCGCTATAGCCGTTCCGAGTTATTGAATGACCAAAAAATAGGCATTCATTTTTAAAATAGACTTACCTATGCGTAATTTTGAAATAAATATTGTGTTCGGATTAATAAGAAAAATAAAATTCTCAGCCTCACCAAGATTCAGCTTGGTTTCGGCATATATATAGCGAAACATTTTTATTACTTTCAATTTTGTTTATCACGCTTAAATTTGTAAATCTGTAAGTTCTAAACGGGATATTAGTCCGTAACTAAAAATGACAGAATTTTTTTTTTTAACTTTTGTAGGATTACACTTGGCCGCCATCTCGCCTGATGTTAAGCGACGATGCGGTCTACGATGGAGCGTGTTTACGATTAATTCGCGCTCATAATAGATTGTTTGTGGTTTTATGGTACGTTATTATATAGTATGATATATACTCGTTTTAGGCGATAGGCATGCGAGCGTAATGAAACTGCCAATAAAAAATATTTGTGTTCCACCATTTTTTACAAAGCTATTGAAAAAAAAACTCTAAAATTCGCTTGTTGAATGATCGAGCCTGTATATTTTTATCAAGCCTGATACAAAATTATGGCGAGGCTCAAGTTTAGGTAGGTAAGTACACGCACGTACTTAAGTACATAGAAGTTTTTGAGAAAAATTGGCACAACACTAACCGCCGTATTTCTACGTAAGCGTTAGCCTAAATTCTATTGCAAGCTGAAACTGCTAGAATTTTTGTATATTTCTAAATTGCATTAGATAATTTTAGCCCTGACGCAAAATGACCCGACGCGATGACGGGGTGTATGACATCTCTCTCTCTCTCTCTCTGTGTGTTTGTGTGGCATCGTAGCTTCCGAACGAATGAACAGATTGTTAATTTGTTTGAAAGGAATTATTCATGAATGTTTTAGCTATATTTAATTAAAATCTGTTCAGTCGTTTTTGTTAAGTTTTTTTTTTTTTTTTATTTTGGTTCACAATTCACACACAACACCATCTGACCCCATACTAAGCAAAGGTTGATAGCTGATATTATACTTATATAGTTGTGAATACATACTTATAATACAAACACAGTACAAATATTTGAATTCATCATACAAATATTTGCGTGGTGGGAATCGAGTCCACGACCTTCGGCTCCGCAGGCAGAGTTACCCACTAAGGCACGATGCCAGTCTGCGGTGGGAATCTTAGACGGATTTAATTTACTTATTAACATAAATGTACGTGTAACCTAAAATTTGAAACAGTTGGGTTGGAATTTGTAAAAATTTTAAGCCAGTCGTCAAATTTTCAGTAAATACATTAAAATTTTATCTATACTAATATTATAAAGAGGAAAGATTTGTTTGTTTGTTTGTTTTTTTGTAATGAATAGGCTCCGAACCTACTGGACCGATTTCAAAAATTCTTTCACCTTTGAAAGCTACATTATCCCCGAGTAACATAGGCTATATTATATTTAAAAAAATTAGGAATCCTTACTAAAACTCCAATAATGTAACATAAGGTGTTAAAAGACCTGAAAAATTCCTTACGTCGCGTGCGCTGCGAAAACTATTGATGATAGAACAAAATCATTTAGAATTCGCTTTAAATTCGTTTCGTGGGTAAATAAGTATATGATAATAAATATTATATTTTAATGTAACTTTTTAAACTGCTTATAGTAGTATTTTATGGGTATTCATTCCTGTTCAAAATTTAAGCAAAAATTTAGTAAAGGTAGTTTTCTACGCCCATATTTTAATTTTCTTTCAATAAGTACCTACTACTTACCTGATAATAAATATTATATTTTAATTATTCAAACAGCTTAGTACTTCATATAGTACAATAAGCAAAAATTTTGTAAAAGCCTGTTTAATTATTTATTTCCTTCTATTTTCATTTTATAATGCCCTAAAATGCCAAAAGATCAAGATATCAACTTTCTAAACATAGTTCCCAGGCGAGGGCAATAAAATACGGCGTAATGAGGAATCTTCATCAGAAACTGAAAATCGCCTTGCAAGTCGGAGAGCATACGCGTCGCAATCGCGTGCTAGAGAGTCAAGTATCGAGCGTTCGCAGTGGCTTGCTGAACAAAATTTTATCACTGGCCCAGCAGCTGGTCAACTAGCTCATATACCGAGGATACCGATGATTCCAACTGATCTGACAAATAATATATTATATATGTAAAAATTTAAAATAAAAATACACAAAAACATTAATAAAAAAACATAAAAAATTCAAACTCCCTTTATAATTTTACTTTTTTTTAAACCCGATACAAAAAATATGTGATAGACAAAGGAAAAAGCGTATAGATAGACAAAGGAAAACGTAAGCCTGATAGTATGAAAGAAAAAAACAGCATTTGTTTACAAAATCCGTTTATTTTAAAAACCAGCCAATCCTCTGACAAACGATCCTATGGCTGCTAACACACCATTATTTCTGCTGCGAGACTTGTTCTTTCGTAGACTCTCATTTTCTCCTTCAAGCCTGCGTCTCTCTAACTCCACTCTTTCTTTCTCCTGGTTAACTAGCATCATTTGTTTTTCGTACTCTAGCTTAGCTTGAGCTATTGTGATTTGCATCTGTTGTTCTCTCATTTTATCTTCTTCGGCTCTACGTTTCTTCCCTTCTATTTTCTCTTTTTCTTCATCAATCTTACGCATATTGGCGGCTTGAAGTCTCCAGAAAGAGTAGTTGATGGACTAGAATGGTTGAAACATGATATTATAACTGTTATTTTAAAGAAATTTATAGAAAGCTAGCTGTCCCCCTGCCACGCTTCGCTGTGGAACATTGTGATGCAAAAATTAGATAAAAACAATCCATGATGCAGATAAGGTATATATCATTATAAAATTTCAGCTCGATCGGTGTAGAACTTTCTGAGTTTTTGAAGCGTACAAAAACCAACATAAAGTTTTTATACATAGAGATTAGTACCAAACAAAAGTTTAACTTGATAGAATAAGAGAAAAATGTATAAGTATTAGACCCTTAAAGCCTATCAAAAGTTATGATAAATATGTAAACATGCACTTGTAAAAAACCTGAAGATTAGCTCCTTCTCAACTTTATAGTGTGTTATCTATCGTGTAGCCGCTTGATACACTGCCCGCTCTTCGCGTTTACAAATTTGGCGGGAAAACGGGTGTCAGGTTACATAAGTGCGGTGTTTATGTTTCGGCATATGAAGTGGCGCCTTACTTTTACCCGTTTGAGCCATTTACTCTCAAGAGCATTTCAAGACGCTTCTAGCGGTATCATTCATTTATAATTAATGTACTTAAAATTTAAACTAACATTTTCGACACTTGAGTAAAAATTTTGCGATTTCTCAAGTAGTCTAACAACTATTACTTTAATAATTTATAAGGGAGACAGTGGTTTTATGGGTTAAATGTGTTGTATACGAAATAACAAACTCGAAACACCAAAAAAACTGTATTCGATTGCACAAATTATATATTTTTTTATATTTTTCAATACTTCGGGACTATTTTCCCGCCAAAAATTTTGTTTTTTGTTTTTTATAATTTTACGATTTTTCTATGTAAATAAACTCTAATAAACACACGAAAAAATTTTTTCCCGCCATAAACCCAAAACGCAACTATAACTTTGTTTGTTGTCGTCATCAACCAAGTTTTTGGGTACTATACTACACGCCGGTGTATCAAGCGGGTAGTGGCAGGACTCTTTGCAGTGTCTGCCTGGGGTAGTAAGTACCACACCTTTGCTAGATATTCTACCGCTAAGGAAAAATGACAAAACATCAGGGTTTTCCGGTTTGAAGGGAAATGTTACTTTAATTTACCAACTAAAAATAGTTATTGTGGGTTATCCCTAGGAGATACACATATATCATCGGGAATTATTTTCTGGACCTTTTTAAGGGATACAATACTGCTCTAATAATAATTTGATCTATCTCAATGTAATGTGAACACATAAAATATGTTATGTATGACATTACGTTCGAAATCTTAAAGTTTTTCAGTGTTTCTCTAATATTATACAAATGCCTTTTATTCCATTATTAGTTTTAAAGATCTAAGCATACATAGGGACGGACAGACTGCGAGAAGTGACTTTGCTTTATACTATGTAGTGATATCTGATCACTGTATAGGTACGATAAAAATACCTTTGTCAAATCTTCTTTGTAGATGTCCTCAGAATTAGAGCTAGGACGATTTCTCTTCGCTTGAAAATCACTAAGGGCTTTCTTTAGACCATCTTCGTGAGCGATTTTAAAATCAGTGTCGGAAAGCGGCGGAGTCTGCGATTTTGTTTCCATAAATTTCTCATATGATCTAAGTACATCTTTCACTATATCTCTGTTATTTTTGTCATTGGTCGTCTTTAGTTGAACCAGATAGGTGTATAAATCCTGGAAAAGAAAAAGGATTTAATTTAAAATTCCTGTCAAGCCTAGTGTAAAAGATATTTTCTTTTTTTATTATGAAATTGATTAATTATTTTGATTAGTTGTTATCGGACTAAGTTTGACAAAATTATTTAAGTTTTCCATACTTTTAATAAATAGTTGAGTTTTAGTAAAGTTTATTTTTTGATGTATTTATTGAGTGTTTTGTTACAAAAACAAAACACTTGAAAAAAATGCTAAATATTTCATGATAATGCTTTTTTTCTTTATACCTACGTACCTGTGATAGTTCAGTCCTTCTTATATCTGGGTTTTTAGAGATTTTCTTAACACGCTCATCATAAAGTTTCATGGCTGTTGCGACTGCTTCTTTATGGACTGAGTCCAGATCCGTCGGGTGTAGACATATAGGCTGTGTTTTCGTAATATTACGTATGTAACCTTCGTAAGCTTCTCTCGCTTGCTTCATAATACCTTGAAGTTTAGATAAGTTGCTTTGTTCAAACTGAGGTAAACGTACTTCTAGCTCCTGTAACGTTATGATAAGTTATATTTTTTATTTCTCACAAAATCTGTCAAAGGCTGCAAAAAATTATCAGTGCTAGCCGTTTTACTAAAAATGACCAAATATTCCATAGACGTGAAAGAAAAAAACGTCTTTTTACCTCATTTTTTAGGTAAGAATAATAAGTTGTAAATAATTATAAGTATTCGGCTTAGTATACTCGTGCCTTTCTTCGTAAACTTGGCCTGCGTATGCTATTTAATTGTTTTTACTGTATTCCTTTATAGGACGAGCATAACAAGTCCCTAAGAGTAAGTTCGATTGCCTAGCAAAGTATTATGCAGATAATTTATATTATGCAGTTCCATCCAGTATTGCAATACGCTCGTCAGTCAGATAAATAAGATAATTGTTTTCTTTGCCCTGTAATAAATCTGGAAACATTGCGCTCGTCACTTACATAAATAATATGTATTATCTCTTTACCTAGCAATTTATGTGGAAACATTTTCCTTTATACAGGAACACAGTAATTACATAGTGTATAGTGTGCCCAGGTTGTTCAACAAAGAGTCCAACCACTAAAAACCTTATTATGGTATAAAAATTATTACCGCCATGAGTTTGTCTACGCTGCTAGCAATTTCTTTCTGTGTAGCCATTGATCTCTTATTAGTAAAAACTGCTTTAGCTGCATTCAGGTATTTCTTGTGTAGATCTTGTAAGTCACCAGGGGCGACCGCAGGTTTTGTCGGTCCTACTTCGGTATCCATTCCTTTCTCATAAATGTCGCGACCTTCGTTCATAGAAGATAATAAGCCTGCTTCAACGGTAGCCTGGTTGGTGAAAAAAAATATTTTAAGTACAGAACACTTATCGCCGTATTTCTAACAACCACTGAAGGTTAACGACAGACAAAAAACTATTTTTATTGAGCACTGTCTATTCGGAATAAAGATATTAATTGGCGTTGTTACGTTGGGATGTTACGTTTGGGATGATACATAACTCAAAGCGGCAATCAAGATTGAGCTTGAATCAAGTTTTGTAACGCGGTATTCTTCCTGTTTCTGTAGAAATTAAAAGGCATTATGTTTAATAAGTTGTTTTTCTCAATCTGCGATATCGGAGGTTTTCATCTGACTCTGGATCACTGGATAGGTATATCGTCAAGACAAAACTTCTAAAGTGTAAGAAGAAAACTAGTGATTAGGCTAACGTAATTTGACTTTTTTACCTAGACAACACCGACAGACAACAGAGGGTCTAAAGTACAACACATTTGTTCAGAGAATACTCATACCTATTAATTCTTCGTTTAAAAGTAGGTATGTTAGTTTAGATAGTAGGAGTGCAGAAACACTGCTGATGCCGGAGTATACCACAATATATCTTCGCTGTTAGGATTATGTAAGTGCTTTCACAGCGAAGATTTTTGTCCAGTTATATATTGTATGTATAGGTACCTACTTATTTTTATATATAAGTTGTCATTGTAAACCAATCACCGACGAAAGTAGGGAATACTCATACATCATCAACTAATTATAATCTTTGAATATTACTTACTTGCATAATGCTCCGTGGGTTGGGAATCTTTCCGCTGTTAAAAATTTTCATGTAAGCTTTAAAGTAGGTAAACAACTGTGATCCAGTAATTTTCTGTCCACTTATTGTCTTTGGAGCCATTTTTTCTGTACTGAGCAGAGATGATGTGAGATGTTTTAGATGATCTCTGAATTCTGGTGCTATTTCTGAAAGCAAATTGGCAGATTAATTCTAATTAAAAAATTAATAAAAATACTTGTTTATTAGCACAATAAAAAAAACATTGTCAGAATGCAAACAAGTAAGTAACAAGTAGTGGTCTTATTGCTAAAATGATTTAATTAAATAGGGAAAATAGCAAATGATAAATAACACAAGAACAAAATAAAAAATTTTGATTAACCCCCGACTACCTCGGATATCGGATTTGTAATCTGTACAACATTCTGCTAGTCAAGCCCTTTCATTTGATACCCATATTAAGGGAATTGTGCAAAAGGAAATGTAATTCGCCATTTTGTGGTAGCGGCCATCTTGGATTTGAAATTTGTCATAGTGCAAAGTATTCTACTAATCAAGCCCTTTCATTTGATACCCATATTGAGGTAGTAGTGAAAAAATATTGTATAATTCGCCATTTTGTGGTGGCGGCCATCTTGGATTTGAAATTTGTTATAGCGTTTGGTACTCTACTAGTCAATCCCTTTCATTTGATACCCATATTGAGGTAGGTTGTGAAGAAATATTTTGTCCGCCATTTTGTGGAGGCGACCATTTTGAATCGATATTAACCAAACATAGCTAAGAACATCCGCACGGATATTAACTTTCAAATAAAAAAAACCGCATCGAAATCGGCCCATCCGTTTGAGCTCTACGGTGCCAGAGACACACACACACAGACAGACAGACAGACAGACAGACAGACAGACCGACAGACAGACAGACAGACAGACATCGACGTCAAACTTATAACACCCCTTTTTTTGTCGGGGGTTAAAAATACAATCTTGTAGTATCAACAGAGATGAGACGTGAATCTTGGGCGTATGTTATTATTTTTTAAGTTTTCTGAGCAAGGCGTTGTTTTGTTTATATTATTATTGTCTCACACATAGCGTACTAAAATATTACGATTTTGATAAAATCTGAGGCGAAGTTCAAAAATTTGGTCCACAAACATAGGTAAAGGGCTGCCCGAGTTTTTTTTATAAATATTGGTGACCATTTCACACACCACACCATCTGATTTATTATATATTATTTATTTATCTGACCCCAAACTAAGTAAATCTTGTGCTATGGCGGCCAGACAGCTAAACCAACTAAGATACGAGGGCAGTCTTGTCTTCCAGTCTTTCTATAAAATAGCTTGCCAGTGTGCATTTAGTTTTGACATAGCAGTAAAACAAAAAGCTAGTTTGTCGTGAATTGAATTATATTAAAACTTTCGAAAACATTGAAAATTTTATTCAAAAACATTGAATAAAAATATTAAAACTAACTTACCACTTATATTGCCTTTAAATGCTGGATTTAAAACTTTAAACCCAGGATGAGGCATCAAATAACAGAGTACTTGTTCAAAGCAAGAGCGTATGTGGTTCCGTATATCTCTCAACTCTTCGGGTTGGCTAGGAGTAACCTGAAACATTCGATGTTGATTTTACATATTTTTTTTTTAGGGAGTCCTATTGAAGAATTACTAGTGATACGTGATAACTAGAGAGTTTTTTTAACATAATTTGAATAAGCACAGCTTGTATCCGCTCTGCTCCGCACGTCTCAATGGAATCGACGTTAAGACAGGAACAAAATTAAAAATTTTGATGAACAACATCTGTACAACATTCTACTAGTTAAGCCCTTTCATTTGATACCCATATTAAAGGAGTCGTGAAAAAAGAAATGTGTTTCGCCATTTTGTGCTAGCGGCCATCTTGGAATTGAAATTTGTCATAGTGCAAAGTACTTTACTAGTCAAGCCCTTTCGTTTAATACCCATATTGAGGTAGCATCGAAAAAAATAATACGTTTCACCATTTTGTGGTGGCGGCCATCTTGGATTTGATTTTTTTTATAGTGTATAGTGTTCTACTAGTCAAACCCTTTCATTTGATAGAGTCTGGCTAACGAAAGTTGATACTGACAAAGCGCGGCAAATTTAAAATATATCAGCATGGCATCCCTAAACTGAAAATCTCGTCAAAAATAAACACATGCCAGGTACTACGAAACCTCAAAAACACGCCATTTTGTTGCGTCAGAGATAGGGGATACCATACACTGATTCTGATTCTACTAAATCTTTCGAATAATAGCCGAAAATTAATTTCTTAAAAATGAAATTGCACAAGCTTTTCTCTATTAAATAGCGTAATTAATGAATATATTCATAAGGGCAACTAAATGCTTAATGTTGCTCTTGAAATAATCGCCAAAACGTACATACGTCGTACTTATTTTTGATGAATACAATTTTAGAACACGTACGAATTGTTACAACTTATTTCTCATAATATTTAAATCAGTTTGTTTTAAAAATGCATTTTTGGAAAAAAATGTCCCTAAATGTTTTCTGTTTAAAATATCCCAATTCGTAGGGTAAATACCCGTTGGTAGGAACACTTAAGTGTTGTCATGTAAAAAGTTTGCATAAAAATCCAGTATCTACTTTCGTTGGCCAGACTCTACCCATGTTGAGGTAGGTTGTGAAGAAATATTTTTTCCGCCATTTTGTGGAGGCGGTCATCTTGAATTGATATTAACCAAACATAGTTAAGAACACCCGCACGGATATTAATATTCAAATAAAAAAAAAAAAACGAGGTGTTGAGGTGACTGTTGAGGTGCTTAGCTTTTATAGTGGTTCAGGTCATACGTAATTTACGGATTTATGTTATTGTCATTTTTATTGGATTTAATCAAGTAATAATTAAATATTTTTTTAATAAATAAATCAATATGTTTGTGGACAATTCACACACAACACCAACTTACTATAATAAATAGGAAAATAAACTATAAATAAATAGGAATATAGGAAAATAAACAGTTTTATGTTATTTTACCTGAAGTTTTCGTTCTAAATAATGACTTCCTCCAATGGCACCAAATTGATAGTCGTAGGCGTAAGGCCAGTCTCTGACCAAAAACTCCAATGTTTGAAAAACTTTCCCTTCGTGATCCTGTTCTTCTGCCATTTTTCCGTAAGACGTGAATAGCTGCGTGAAAAAAAAATGTTTACAAAATTGTAAAACTAATGTTTACAATATACATATATATTTAATATATAGACTAACAAGTACTTAAAAAAGTACAAACTTAATTCAAGAACATTACCAATTCACTTAATTCAAAGAATTCACTTATGTTAAATATTTGAAGAACTAGATTTTTTTGTACAAAAGCTTTGGACGAAAATTTACTTTGTCACTTTTTGTCACCTGTAAGCATTTTTTAAATGTTTTATGTAATTTGAAGACAGAATGCTCATTATTTTCACATTTACAATTATTAGTACAAAATTCGTTATTTATCGCAAAATTATGTTTTTGATTTGATTTTTCGGTAAATAAATATAAATTTTATACAATCCCAAAGATCGTAGGAATACAATTAACTAATTATACAAATGAATATTGTAAACATTGTTCATAGTACGTAAAAAACAAGCAGCTGATATTTTATGTACAAATATCAGTATTCAAAAGCAATGTTCCATAGAGCGAATAGATAAATCATCTTATGTCTTCAGGTGATAACCGTAGGCAGTGGCTTGAAATCTTCCTTTTCAAAAAAACTGCATGCCACTGTATATTTAAACGCACATATGTTGCTTTTCATCAAGCGTATGTAATGCTCGCTCCGTTATTATTATCTACTGAAAAAATAGCATAAAACTCTGCTCTAATATTTCAAAATTATTATTAGTACCTGCAAATATTGCAAATCATCTTCTTTGATATTCATAAATAGATTGTAAATCTGTACCGAAGATAAAAGAGTGGAGAGTGCAAAGATGGTTGAATTGTCCCGGATTGTACTGTCACTATCAAAAGTCCCTTGAGTGTCCATCAAAATAACAGCCACCTAGGAAAAACAAAAATAATTCCAATTATAAAAGAGCAATCAAATATATCTTTGTTAAGTGAAATAGGTTATTGGCAAGTTAAATAGTTGGTTGAAATAATTTTCAGTTTCAACCGCATTTGTCGGCCTGTTTCAAGGAAAGTGTGCTCGTACTCTTTAAGCTCACAAACTAAACTAAAAAAGGATATCAAAACCATTAAGTGTTGAATAAGAAAGTTAACGAATTGAGCTTTAAAAAAACAATGAATATCAGGAAATGTTTATTAAAGTCTGAGAGTTATTTATTATACGTAGTCACTGAGCTCACTGTTTATCAAAGAAAGACATTATTAAAAAACACTAACCTTTTCACCGCTTGGTAAAGTATTGATAAAAGGTTCAGACCAAAGAAGAATTCCCGTAGTGTTCCTTACAGAACCTCCTCTCCAACTAAACCCTTTGAGAGGAGCACTATCTTCACCCAACCAAGAGTCATCGTCACGAGCTGATTCCTGTTTAATAAAACATTTAAAACCGGTAAACTATTTAAATATTTTAAACCAGATTCCTGGTACTGTTACCTAAAATGAATTGATGGATACTTAGTACTGTTAGATTTAGAAGATACTCTGGACTCTAGAGTATGGAAATAATTTTACAGTGTTATTAAAAAAACGTGGTAACCCTAATAGCTAGAAAAACCAATTTAACAATCGTAACGTGGTAGATTCAAATTCTACCTGCATATTGCATTTTTTTAACTGCAAATTTGGGATAATTCATTGGCATTAACGATAAATGGAAACACTGAGAAAACCAATTTGTTTCAAAAATTACATCTTTTAAAGTAAAAGTTAAAAACAAAAAATAGCATACATAAACTATTTTCGTACAAAAATTAAACCGACTGCAAAACCACAAATAGGCGCTCAAAAGTGAAAAATAAACTAAAATCATTATTATAAGCGCTACTGACTCATCTATTTAAAGTCGGTGCCAGCCAAATCTAACAGGTAGTGGATAGATACTACTTACCTGTGCCTACTTCCCATGTGCCTAGTTAGCATCAATCACTAACTTTTTGACTAGACTGGCACCGACTTCAAATAGATGAGTGAGTAGCGCTTATAATAATGATTTTAGTTTATTTTTTGCTTTTGAGTGCTTATTTGTGGTTTTGAAGTCGGTTTAATTTTTTGTACGAAAATAGTTTATTTTACCCTTTTTATTCAATTAATTAATCCATTAAATAATACAATTTCGTATTGACAGGATCGAGTTTCATAACTTTATAAAAAAAAACATAGGGGTCGTATTGATAACCTCCTCCTTTTTTGGAAGTCGGTTAAAAACGTATAAAACGTCAACATCCGACAACATAAAAAAAATTGTATATTGAAATAAAATTGTATTACAAGCATATTAAAGTAATAAAAAGATGCAGTCGTCAGAAATGTGAAGAAAATAGCACATACAACTTAAGGTCGTACCCCGAGCAAATGACCTTGAGTATTTCTTACCTCATCGCACACCGCAAGAAAGGGCAAGAGAGAAATAGTAGGATTTGTTGCTGTTTTACGCTCAAACTTTAGAATAAACTTCTTAAAAAATCAGATTTTGGTCTTTAGAAAAAAATATTTCCACCAAAATGTATGTAATGGAATTGCCTATCCGTTGGTGTAAGTACAAAATCCAAAATAATGGCGGTTTTTCGAGTAGATGCATGATAATTATAATTATTTATATTTTTTATGGTTTCGTTGTGAGGAGATTATTTTAACGATAAAATTATTAACAAAAAAAAAAGAAACTACCATTTTGAAGCTAAGAAATTGTAGAAATTTAATGTATTTTTTACCAGTTTGATATTTGTTTTGGCTAATAAGTAGATAGCTCTGAAAACTGAACATAAAACTCGTTTTGCTGGGGGGTGCACCTTAAAGCATAACAATATTGTAACCACTTACTGGGGACATAAGGTATCTGATGAAGAAGTTGAGGAGGAAGGACTTGCCACCACGGTAAGCACCTGCTACGCTGATCACTACCACCGGAAGATTCTTCACCTCTTCTTTCATCAGGATCTGTTCTAATAGTTTTTCATCTAGCTCGTATGTGTGGTCTTCTAAGACCTTCACGATTTGAAGACCGTGTCCTTGCGCCATTGTCACAATGTTACCTCGGAGTGCACCTTGAATTAAATAAAAAAAAATTCAGTCTAACTATTTATATGCAAATTTATCTTGCGATATTCACATTTATCTGATTGTGGAAGACCACTGAAGGAAGTTGATTAAACCACATTATTCTTATCAAAGCGTCGTATCAACAGGATACCATTAGAGTTGAAATAAACCAGGAAAGTACAATATTAAGGTGATTCCCCTTTTCAATTGTTCAAATGAACAGTATAATTATTTGAAAAAAAAAAATCATAGTGGTTTAGCAGCGTTCATGTACCAATGTCACAATAGTCAGTCTTAGGTTTGAATCCCACATGCCCCTCTGAGTATTTTTTCAAAGTGCAGATGAACAAGTTGCTCCATCTTGGCTGTATTTTACGGTGATGGAAAAAATCGTGAACCACTAAGTTTTAAGAAAGATTTTTTCTAGGATTTGTGTCATCTACTAGACAGCAGTTAACCAGCGTAGTGTTTATGGCTTAGATAAAGTATAAGTAAAGTCTTGAGTCTATTTTTGATTCCCAGTAATGAATGAGGATGCCAACGGTCAAAAAAGTTTGACGGTTTAACTTAGACCTTTAATTTTTGTCGTATATGTTCCGATTCTTAAAACGCTCTTCTCTTCGATATGAGCGTAAATAGTGTCTAATAATATAATAATTAAAAAACTAATCTTTTAATAATCCACCCCTAACTATTCCCGGCGCAAAAGTGCCCATGATGCTCGCCGCGTTCCCATGCTGAATGGCATAAATTACTTATGAGTTTGTAGGTTTATTTTAAAAAAATATCTATATTTTTTTAAACTAGCGGTTTATCCGACTTCGCCCGCGGTAAATCTCATACCTTTAAACGAGCAATCCTTGTATATACCTATATTTTATATAGAATCTGAATTTCGGAAACGGCTCAAACGATTTTTTAGAATTAACCGCTTGCTTGCCCGTATCAACTAGTAGTTAACAAATCTCAAATGCTAAAATGCCCGTGTCAACTAGTAGTCAACATCGCGATTCAGTCTAAAATGCCCGTGTTAAGGGCGTGTAAATTTTGAATTTTAAAACAACTTTAAGACCTTTAAAATAGTGTATTAAACTCTGAAAAAAATATATGTATTAGTTAAGGATCTAATCTAGTGCAATTCGCAGTCAATAATACGATTTAATGAATTTTACTTGATAGAAAAAAATCCCAAAGTTACCCATTTTCAAAAAGTTTTTTCAAGTTTATGACTAAAGTAATGATTTTTTACAAAATTTTTGTGTACTCAAAAGCCACTAAAAGTTATAGATGCATTCGCAGAGTTTGACTTGATAAAAAGTATCAGTTATTCACTATGTTTTAATATCTACCATATATATAGCGCGCCGTTCGGCAGGCCTGATCAGTCGCGTTTCGGCGCTCACGGACGACGGGCCTGTGCTTGATTTTGATTTTGACAACCAATAAATTTTAAATATTACGATCATAGTGCCACAGTATAAAAATATCAGTAGGTATTACTAGTGAAGCACGCTATGATCTTGATTTTTGATACCGTTTTCATTGAATTGCAAATAGACGCTGATACTAATTAGTACGCTGTTTACTTTATGCTGTAGACCAATAGGGAGTCTCAAAAACTGACGTCGATAACACATCAGTAAAAATTCAATGCAGATGCAATGGAAAATAGATTAGTATCGGTAAAATATTCGTTCGTCAAATCAGAGATCGGGATAAGGAAATAATGAGAGGAGAAATCCCTGCGTAAATCCCCTAATATAAATGCAAGTTAGGTATATGCATGCCATTTAGGTAAATTCTTTGGTAGTAAGGTACTTTAGTACTTGGAAGAAAAGTCCTCACATACGGATTTTACCACTTTGGAAGAGATTCTTGCGCAAACTATTCAGTTTAGAAAAAAATGTTAGGAACTTCAATACAATTTTGAACACCTATCCATAGATACACGTATGGTTTGATGGATTTTTTTTAAATTTCTTTTCCAAGTTTGTGACACCACCAAAATTTGTTGTTTTTTCGTTTTTGTATGAAACTGTTAATATTGTTCATAGAATACATGTACTTACAAGTTTTAATAGTACACTTCTTATAGTTTCGAGAAAAATGACTGTCACATACGGATGAACAGACATAACGTATATTTTAAAATTTGTCTACGAATCTAAAACCCAACTTCGTTCATTTAAAACTTATTTAAAATGAAATTTAGACACTCGACCAAATTAGATAAGAAGGCAGTAAAATTACTCGTAGAATTTAACTCTGTACTATATTTCCGATTCGTATTTTTCGGTTTAGAATCATTTCCTGAGCATAAAATTACAAAATAGTAACAAATCCAGGTGGAGCTTCAAGCGCCAGCTCGAAAAAAACGTTTTTGGCCGATATTCCGAAAAATTATAAAGCCTATTATTATTGTAAAATAAAATTTCCCATCTTTTGTTGCCAGTAAACTTTTTTCGAACTTACCGATTACGATTTATTATGTCCAATTTAATGATAACAATGTAAAAAATAAGATGTGAATTCCATTCCCAGTAGCATAAACATGTCTCTTTTTACCGGAATGGAAGAAGGGTTATGTTTTTCGCGCGTATCTTTATGTTTGTAAAACTTTTATTTCCACATATCTTCCAAACGGCTGGATGGATTTTGGTAACTAAGATATTCTAAGACTGGTCTCATTCGCCAAAGTGTCCTTAGACCCTTAGATAGTAGGTAATATTTTTTACGTGTAGATTTTTTTGAAAAATGGTTTTAACCGCTTGCTTGCCCGTGTCAACTAGTAGTTAACAAAACCCAAACGCTAAAATGCCCGTGTCAACTAGTAGTTAACATCGCGATGCAGTCTGTTATGCCCGTGTCAACTAGTAGTTGACATGGCGCGGCATGCTAAAATGCCCGTGTCAACCTGTGGTTAACATGGCTCCCGCGGTGGAAAAAGTTAAATATACTCGTCTTTATCGCTCTAAGGCTTACTTTGTATTATTTATCCCGTTTCTATTTAAATTTCCCGTCATATTAATCCCAGTACAGTATGAAAGTCATAGAAAAAGAAAAGAAATTAAAAAAATACGTTCCTTGTCAATCTTGTCATTGAGTGTTGATTCAGTGCGGGGTGTGTACGTTAGTTCTTCTGGTATTACTAATAAATTTAGTTTCAACAAACAAACGACAGATAACAAACAATCAAATATTAAACCCCATATATGTCATAGCTTTAATTTTAGAGGTACTTATGAGGTTTTAAAAAGACGAGCTTTAAAACGCGCTATCTCAATTTCAACACACCATAACTCTGCACCAGAGTTGTACACGGAGAAACAAAAGATAACATTGTATAGCTAGTTTCATATTAAACATAAAAAATATTACACTTTATAACCTTTCAAAACAAATTGATCCACAAGGAACGATTGCGTGAATCCCGACTCGCGCGCCGCAGGCGTAAAATTCGCGGGGCATAGCGAAGTGTGCCAGTATTTTTCCCCGGGCATTTTGGTTAGCAACTCTACAGGGGGCGGGGCATAGTGCGTCGCGCGGTTTGCAGCGACGGGCAAGCGAGCGGTTAAATTAAAGTAATTCTATCATATTGCTCGTTGCTCGAATGAACAGCACCGTTCATCATCATGATTGAAGAGTTGAACGAAGAGTTTGGTCTCCACTTTTGTAATAAGAACAACTAAGCTGTGAAACGCATTGCCAGAGTGGGTTTTTGTCGAAGGTTCGATCCTTGGGGTTACGAGGTACACTGTGTTGTTTCTATTAGAGAAGCAAGTTCCATCGTAGACCACATCATTTTCATCCACTATTTTCGGCATCATCACAACCGTATCATTAAATGGCCTATAAATCGTAACCGGTAAGTTTTACAAAAAAGTTTACAAGCAACAAAAGATGCAAAATTTTGTTTTCTACAATTGTTGTCAAAATATATAGTTTCCAAAATATCGGCTAAAACAGTTTTTTTCAATTGGCGTTTGAAACTCTACCTGAATCTGTGAGCATTTTGTAATTTTATACTCAGTAAGTGATCTTTACCTCATAGAAAAAAATTGGATTAGAAATTTAGTGCAAACTTGGCCAAAAACCGTCTATTTTACTGGCCTTTCATTACGTTTCACCACATTTTTAAATTTTTGACTAACTTGTGAATTATTAGGAAACATTTTAAAAAGATGCATGAAATTTTAAAAGCCGTTCTCAACTTATAGTGTGACCAAAAAAGAAAAGGTTGAGTTTTGTATACCTACGAGTATAGATAAATTTAATATTTATTCGTTTATATAGCAACAAAACTCTTATCATAAACAAACAAACGTAAACAAATCTTGAACAAAAAATGAGTTTAAATTACATAGTCCAATATTTTAATGTTATTTCTGCACTGTGGCACCGATTCCGCGGTCGGTGACGGTCGCGAGAACAAGACAGCGTTAAATGCCTAATTTGACAGAATTACCTGGCCTTAACTAGTAGTTGACATGGCGCCGCACTCCAAAATGCCCTTGTCAACCTGTAGTTAACATAAAAAAAAGTTAAATATACTCGCTTTATTGCTCTAGGGCTTAGTTTGTATTATTTATCTCGTTCTATGTTAAAGTTCCCGTCATATGAATCCCAGTAGAGTATCTAACCCATAGAAAAAATAAAAGAAATTAAAAAAACAACGTTCCTTGTCAATCTTGTCATTGAGTGTTGATCCAGTGCGGGCTGTGTATGTTAGTTTTTCTGATTTTACTATTAAATTTAGTTTCAACAAACAAATGACAGATAACACACGTAATCAAAGATTAAAACTCATATGTCATCGCTTCAATTTTAGAGTACTGATGAGCTTTTAAAAAGACGAGCTTTAAAACGCGCTATCTCAATTTAAACATACCATAACTCTTCACCAGAGTCGTAAACGGAGAAACAAAAGATAATATTGTATAGCTGGTTTAATATTAAACATAAAAAAACACAACACTTTATAATCTTTCAAAACAAATTGATCCACAAGGAACGATTGCGTGAATCCCGACTCGCGCGCCGCAGGCACGCGGGGCATGGCATTTTGGTTAGCAACGCTACAGGGGGCGGGGCATAGTGCGTTGCGCGGTTTGCAGCGACGGGCAAGCGAGCGGTTAAATTAAATTTTATCCACAAAACTACAAAAATCGACTTCAATTTCAAATGAAATTCAGACTTTTGACTATACTTTTTCATTAGAAGCTGCCCTGATAAACAGATAAATGGGAAAAATAATGATCCAGGGAAATATATAATAAGAAAGCTACTATATTTTTCTTGTTATTTTAAAATACGCCGCACCAATTTCGATATAAATTATACGAGATTTCTGAAATATTTTATCTCCCTTGGCCTTTCCTAGTATATTTATGACATTGGTAAAACCCTCCTGGCAAAGCTAGATGCCAATGTCATAAAGATGTTGAAGTCATGGTTCGGATTGGCACATCCGGTTGATCCCTCTACTCTTTTTAGGGATCACAATAGTTTTGGGCTGAAACTAAAGAAACCGTCTGAACTTTACAAACACCTAAGAGTTACAAAAACGCATGTTTTGGGAAAGTCACAAGACGAATTAATTACATCTCTCCCAAAAGACAAAACTGCTTCAGACCTGGAATCTAGACTTCAATTCCATAAACAATTTATGGCAGGTGCACAAGTAAATACTGCTGGGTTGGGTGCGAGAAAGAAAAAGGAAGACCGCGACAGGGTAAAAACCTTTCTACAACAAGACGAAAATGACGGTTACAAAGTGCACGCTAAGAATTTAGAATTGCAAAGTGAGTGGTTAACCATAGGTGAGTTCTGTATCCCATTAGCTCTAAAGTGGCGCACCTTGATCTATGACTGGTCTCCTGCCTTATTAAAATTTTATCTAAATGCATTCCAAATGACCCTCCCTGACCAGAGTAACTTGGTAAGGTGGAGAAAAGCCAATGAAAAATGTTGCTATACTTGTGGAGAGGCGATATGTACAGCAAGGCACATATTGGTGGGATGCAAGGTGCTCCTTAATGGGGGTCATTACTCGCGGCGCCATGACAGAGTACTTGAAATCATTCGTGAAGCCATGAGCCTTTCAGTAGCTAGAGCCCAAAAGGGATTGACGACAAACAAAAGACAAATTAACTTTGTAAAAGAAGGCTCAACTTCAAACTCCAGGCACAAGCCTTACTCAATCCTGGGTACAGCGTCTGATTGGACTATTTTAATGGACACGTATGAAAGGCACTACAGGATCCCAGAGGATGTGGGTGTTTCGTCATCCAGACCGGACATTTTCCTTTTTTCTAGAGCTACGAAACGCATAGTCCTTGTAGAACTTACCGTACCGTGGGAAACTAGTATACCTAAAGAACACGCGATGAAACAAAATAAGTATTACGACCTCCTAAACGAATTAACAAAAACCGGCTATGTAGTTAGTTTATACGCTGTAGAAGTGGGAGCGAGAGGTATACCAGCAAAATCTCTCTATAACCTGCTGAAAGACCTTGGCTTATCCAAAAGTGCAGTAAGTTCTATACTAGAACGAGTATCTAAAGCTGCACTAGTAGGCTCATATCAGATTTGGCTGGGCAGGGAGAGAAAAACGAGTGGTGAAGGTGAGTGTTGATGTACGTCAGAAAGGGGCCCCTTAAACCTACGCCCGAGTCACAAATCTCGGGGTCTACTCGGGTTTTCTCTCTCTGCCACACGATGGACCCGGTACCCGCACGGTGAATCCATGGAATGCTAAGAAAATCGTCTCAAACAAAAACTAAAAATTAAAATAGTTTCACAATCAGCTATTATTCATGCCATTCAAAATGTAAGAAAATTATGATAGTTTTTCTTGTTATTTCAAAAAACGCCGCATCAATTTCGATTAAAATTATATGAGATTTCTGAAGTATTCTCGCCTGATGTTAAACGATGATGCGGTCTACGATGGAGCGTGTTTACCTAGAAGAAACCGATTCACTCTCGATTTGAAGACACAAATATTGTAACTATCGGGAAAAACCCTCTCAGGCAACGTATTCCGTAGCCTTGATGTTCTTATCACAAAAGTAGAGTCAAATCTCTTCGTTCGTGTCTTTGGAACATCAACCATGAAACGATGTCGCTTTTTCGAGCTACGAGCGTTCTGATAGAAAAAAGGGCAAGGTGGTATTAGATCGTACAAATCAGTCGCACAATCCCTGAAGTGTATCCGATAAAAAACCGATAAGCTAGCATTTTCCGGCGATGTTCGAGACTTTGCAGTCTTTTTCGCATGAGGATGTCATTACCTATGAGCCTTTTGGCACGTCTTTCGATCGAGTCTAGAGCCTCCAGCTGATACTTAGCCGATCCATCCCAAAGGTCGCACCGTTGTTTTACCTTTTGCAGTGCTCCATACAGGAGCGAATCTGTGCTTGATATAACGTGAGCAACTGTTCAGACTTGAAGTACCTTCGCACCTTTGAGAGGACACCTAGTTTTTAGCAGCTAATTTAGTCTTAGATTCGATATACGAGCCAAAGTTGAAAGTAGATGATAAAGTAACGCCCAACAGCTCGAGATGGCACGGATACACCGCGAAAAGTAGGAGTCTGTTGGAAAGGACTCCTTTTTGCGGAGAACAGACACGCCTGCGTTTGTCCCTCATTAAACCTGACCAGATAGTCCAGAGTCCAGACCAGATAGTCCTGACCAGATAGTGACCAGATAGTAGTAAATAAACCTGATTAGTAGAAAATTATCGTCTTATATCAATTTTAAATGTACTTAGTAAATTAATGGAACGTATAGTGCATTCTCGCATTTACTCTATAATAGAGCCGTCAATACCCGATGAACAGCACAGTTTTATGAGAGGTCGCTCGACTGCGACCAACTTGGGCACCTTCACTAACTACCTGGCTACCAGTATGGATGCTGGCTTGCAAAAAGATGCGGTTTATACCGATTTTGAGAAGGCTTTTGATTGCGTGGATCACATCATTTTGCTGCAAAAGCTTTTTGAATTGGGTATTCGAGGTAATTTACTAAGATGGCACGAATCATACCTATGTAGACGTTCACAGGCTGTTGTTATCGGTGGGTATTGCTCTGATTATGTAAACCTAATATCCGGTGTGCCACAAGGCTCAATTTTGGCTCCTTTACTCTATGCGGGTTATTTATATGATGTAGGCAATTGTGTTCACCATGCTAGGTTTCTAATGTATGCAGATGATATGAAAATATTTATGAAAATCCAAAACGAGTCTGATTGTATCAAATTACAAGCTGATCTCGATCTCAATCGTTTGAGCGATTATTACATTAAAAATCGCGCTGGTATTAATATTGGTAAATGTCACATAATCACATACTCACGTAAAAAATACCCCATTGTATTCACCTATTGTATATATCTGATACCAGTATATCAAAAGTAAATATAGTGCGGGATCTTGGAGTCCTCCTGGACAACAAGCTCTCGTATTCTGATCATATCGAAACCATTATTAATAAAGCTTATAAAAGTCTAGGTTTTATTATGCGAGTCAGTAAACCATTTACGGACATCAAGTGTGTTAAGTTACTCTATTACTCCTATGTAAGAAGTATTTTGGAGTATTGTAGCACAATTTGGAATCCAACTTACGCTCGTTACATCACAGATGTTGAAAAAATTCAGCGCAAATTTGTTAAACATCTTCACTATAAGTCGCATACATATACATTAGATTACGTGGAATTGTGCTCACCAAACATTTATCTCACACAAATATATATCACAACCAAATAGAAGCCAGAAATTAATCTAAGATGAAGAATCAGATGACATAAATAAAAACAGAAATTAATAGAAGATGAGGAAGAAGACTTTAATCAGCTGACTATTATTTAATTTTTTTATTTATAAATGAAGACTAACAAATTGTCTTGCCAGACATATTGCATGCCTCTCGCAGAGGCCAGTTTGTATGGGGCAACTTTTAAAATGTTTTGTATCATCTTGTCTTACTTACCTACAAACAGCAATAAAGATTTTTGTATTTTGTACTTTGATTCATGCAAGTATCATCTGCTGGATGGCCTAGAAAAGAGACGCCTCCACCTTGATATGGCCTTCTTGCATGGCTTATGTAATGGATACATTGATTGTCCTGGTCTCACCGATAAAATATTGAGTTTTCATACGCCGAAAAAACGCACTAGGCATACCAAACTATTCTCTATCGCCCAGTCTCGTACTAACTATGCACAGAACTCAATAGTCAATCGCCTTCAAAGTACATACAACACGAAGTTTAATGACAAAATTGATATTTTTAATAGTGACAAAATATTTTTCAAAAGAAATATGTCAAAAATAGTGTAATATTTCCAGTATTTTTCTATATGCACAATGCAATGCAAAGTTACTTTCATGCTTAACATGATAAAGGATACGCACTTACAAAATACACACTCTCACACACACACACACACCCTCACACACAATGTTACACGGATTGATAAATGCAGGCAGTGCTCGTATTTTTTGATGTTTCTATATGGTTTGTTGTTTTTCTTTTATTTTCACTCATATTATCGTTAAATTATATTTTTTGAAAACTACACAGTAATCTTGTATCAGCATGTTCACATAATGTAAATCCGTTATTGGCCGTAAGATAGTTTGTAAGTTAATGAATATCTGTTTTTTAAGGGCTGTGGATTTTGTATAAATAAATAAATAAATAGATTGGCATCGCCCCATTTAGAGACTGCCTTAAGGCTCAAGATTAAACTCTCTCAGTACCTGAGTTTGTTGCCTATTGTCTCTCGCGCTCGATATGTAGCTCTCTACAACGGTGCTATCATCTGCGTACCTAAAGATACCGGGCTTCAACAGATCGTTGATATGTAGCAGAAAGAGTGTCGCAGAGAGCACCGACCCTTGAGGGACTCCGGCATTAATATCCATTTGAGCCGACGAGCAGCCATCAATGACCACTCGATAAATGATGGTAAAATAATTTCACAATTAGCTATCATTCATGTCATTCTCTGGAAATATTTAATTAGTTATTATTGCATATATATCTCAATGTCTTACTTAATATGAACGTCAAAAATAATATGTGAGTGTGGTTTATGTAACTTGTTATGATATCATAAAAGTCTGATCTGATAGTGTAAATAATACTAAAAAGTGATGTTTAGCGAAAGCTAATTAAGTTTTGATTCTGATAGACATTTTTTTTTTCAGTCAGCGTTTACGTTTTCAGCGTATCTTGTGAGTTTATAAAACTCTTTATTATTAACTAGATTTCTCTGCTTACTATCAACGTTTGACCTAAAATTTTAATTAATTGCGTTGGGGATTTTTGAACTCTCATGGTTTGTCGAAAGGTAAACGTGGATGATAATGGTGGGCTTAGTGTGGTCGTTTCAATTTAAAAGAAGCATATTTATGGCAAGTCTGTGTAAGGGTTACTATGTGTATCCACCTATATAATATAATATAGCTTCGGCTCGCAGCCAGTTCAAGTCATCGGTATAAATCAATCGGTGTGTCTGTCTGTGTGTGTGTGTCTGTCTGTGACACTGTAGAGCTCAAACGGATAGACTGATTTCAATGCGTTTTTTTTATTTTAAGGTTAATTTTCGTGCGGTGGTTCTTAGCTATGCTTGGTTAATATCGATTTAAGGGGGTGTGGGCCGTAATTTTGAATTTTTAAAACAACTTTAAGACCTTTAAAATAGTGTATTAAACTCTGAAAAAAATATATGTAATAGTTAAGGATCTAATCTAGTGTAATTCGCAGTCAGTAACACGATTTAATGAAGTTTACTTGATAGAAAAAAATCCCAAAGTTACCCCTTTTCAAAAAGTTATTTCAAGTTTATGACTAAACTAATGAATTTTTTTATAAAATTTTTGTACTCAACGAAAGCCACTAAAAAGTTAAAGATGCATTCGCAGAGTTTGACTTGATAAAAAGTATCAGTTATTCACTATGTTTTAATATCTACCATATATATAGCGCGCCGTTCGGCAGGCCTGATCAGTCGCGTTTCGGCGCTCACGGACGACGGGCCTGTGCTTGATTTTGCAATTTTGACATCAATAAATTTTAAATATTACGATAATAGTGCCACAGTATAACAATATCAGTAGGTATTACTAGTGAAGCACGCTATGATCTTGATTTTTGATACCGTTTTCATTGGAATTGCAAATAGACGCTGATACTAATTAGTACGCTGTTTACTTTATGTTGTAGACCAATAGGGGAGTCTCAAAAAACTGACGTCGATACCACATCAGTAAAAAATTCAATGCGGATGTAATGGAAAATAGATAAGTATTGGTAAAATATTCGTCCGTTAAATCAGAGATCGGGATAAGGAAATAATGAGAGAGGAAAAATCCCCTGCGTAAATCCCCTAAGGTAAATTCTTTGGTAGTAAGGTATTTAGTACTTGGAAGAAAAGTCCTCACATACAGATTTTACCACTTTGGAAGAGACTTTCACGCAAACTATTCAGTTTAGAAAAAAAATGTTAGGAACTTCAATACAATTTTTGAACACCTATCCATAGATACGTATGATACGTATGTATAGACACGTATGGTTTTGATAGAATTTTTTTTTAATTTCTTTTCCAAGTTTGTGACTCCACCAAAATTTATTGTTTTTAATTTTTTTGTACGAAAATGTTAATATTGTTCATAGAATGCATGTACTTACCAAGTTTTAATAGTATACTTCTTATAGTTTCCGAGAAAAATGGCTGTCACATACGGATGGACAAACATAACGTATATTTTAAAATTTGTCTACGAATCCCTAAAAACCTAACTTTGTTCATTTAAAACATATTTAAAATGAAATTTAGACACTCGACCAAATTTGATAAGAAGCCTTTTAGGCAGTAAAATTAATCGTAGAATTTAACTCTGTATTAAATTTCCGATTCATATTTTTTATGTAAGGTTTAGAATCATTTCCTGAGCATAAAATTACAAAATAATAACAAATCCAGGTGGAGCTTCAAGCGCCAGCTCGAAAAAACGTTTTTGGCCGATATTCCGAAAAAGTTATATAGCCTATTACTATTGTAGAAAATAAAATTTCCCATCTTTTGTTGCCAGTAAACTTTATTTTTCGAACTTACCGATTACGATTTATTATGTCCAATTTAATGATAACAATGTAAAAAAATGTGAATTCTGTTCCCAGTAGCATAAACATGTCTCTTTTTACCGGAATGGAAGAAGGGTTATGTTTTTCGCGCGTATCTTTATGTTTGTAAAACTTTTATTTCCTTTTACTTTTACTTCTTCCAAACGGCTGGATGGATTTTGGTAACTAAGATATTCTAAGACTAGTCTCATTTGCCAAAGTGTCCTTAGGTAATATTTTTTTACGTGTGGTTTTTTTGTAGTCGGGGTTTTTAAATTAAAGTTATTCTATCATATTGCTCATTGCTCGAATAAACAGCACCGTTCATCATCATGATTGAAGAGTTGAACGAAGAGTTTGGTCTCCACTTTTGTAATAAGAACAACTAAGCTGTGAAACGCATTGCCAGAGTGGGTTTTTGTCGAAGGTTCGAACCTTGGGGTTACGAGGTACACTGTGTTTGTTTCTATTAGAGAAGCAAGTTCCATCGTAGACCACATCATTTTCATCCACTATTATCGGCATCATCGCAACCGTATCATTAAATGGGTTATAAATCGTAAACGGTAAGTTTTACAAAAAAGTTTACTAGCAACAAAGATGCAAAATTTATTTTCTACAATTATTGTCAAAATATATAGTTTCCAAAATATCGGCTAAAACAGGTTTTTTTCAATTGGCGTTTGAAGCTCTATCTGGACATGTGAGCATTTTGTAATTTTATGCTCAGTAAGTGATCTTTACCTCATAGAAAAAATTGGTTTAGAAATTTAATGCAAAGTTGACCAAAAACCTTCTATTTTTACTGGCCTTTCATTACGTTTCAGCACATTTTTTAAATTTTTTGACGAACTTGTGAATTATTAGGAAACATTTTAAAAAGATGCATGAAATTGGAAAAGCCGTTCTCAACTTATAGTGTGACCAAAAAAGAAAAGGTTGAGTTTTGTATACCTACGAGTATAGATAAATTTAATATTTCTTCGTTTATATAGCAACAAAACTCTTATCATAAACAAATAAACATAAACAAATCTTGAACAAAAAATGAGTTTAAATTACATAGTCCAATATTTTAATGTTATTTCTGCACTGTGGCACCGATTCCGCGGTCGGTGACGGTCGCGAGAACAAGACAGCGCTAATTGCCTACTTTGACAGAATTACCTGGCCTTAAGATGGTCGCCTCCACATAATGGCGGATAACAATTTTTTTCACGATCTACCTTAATATGGGTATCAAATGAAAGGGCTTGACTAGTAAAATACTATATATCAAATATATACACATTATATCAAATTTCAAATCCAAGATGACCGCTACCACAAAAAGGCAAATTACATTTTTTTTTCAGTACTACCTCAATATGGGTATCAAATGTACTAGTAGAATACTATACACCATGACAAATTTCAAATCCAAGACGGAAGCTACCAAAAATTTGCAAAATATTTTTTTTCACCACTCCCTCAATATGGGTATCAAATGAAAGGCCTTGACTAGTAGAATACTATACACTATGACAAATTTCAAATCCAAGACGGACGCCACCAAAAATTGGCGAAATATTTTTTTTTCACCACTCCCTCAATATGGGTATCAAATAAAAGAGCTTGACTAGTAGAATGTTGTACAGATTACAAATCCCAAGTAGTCGGGGTAAACAATTTTTAAAATTTTGTTCTTGCTATCCCGATAAAATAACGGGATCGGGAATTACGCGTTGCCATCCGTAAACTGTAACGTCTTTCCGCTCCCGTGCCTAATTTTTTAAAATTTGTTTTTAACGTTTATAGGTTTACTCTTGACCGTCATGTCTGATGTTAAGCGACGATGTGGTCTACGATGGAGCGTGTTTACTTAGATTAAATAGTTTCACTCTCGATTTGAAGCCACCAAAATTATCACTATCAGGGAAACCCCACGTATGAGATTTGTTAACTACTAGCACGGCAGCGGTTAAGTGACATGTTACCTAAATTGACTTAAAAATGCCATCATACTAATAACAAATTTCTTTCTAATCAATATTTTTCCTAGTAGCAATAGTTTTTGATTTAGATATATGAGAAACGTCGTTAAGTAACTACCCGTGGACACGACTGCGACACGTAAACGTCTTTAACTACCATTTTACCCAATGAATGACTCTAAAAATCTGTGACTATAGTTAATATGAAGTACGCAGTTATATATTTCCATATTTTTCATAAGTTGATTGGTTCTCAAATGGTAGCATTATTTTACATTATCTCGATTTTTTGTTTATAACTCGAAAATTGGTTTTGGTAGTTAGATACATTTTAGCTTGGGGGGCAACGCGGGTTGCAACGCTGCTAGCATTGCAAACTTTGACAGATTCTTGGTTTTAATGACATCAGTAAAGGTTTGGAATATGGTAGACTCAAAGAGGATACGTATTTTACTTCATCTCAGGGTAGAATTATTTCTATTTGGTGGAATACTGAGTGAAAATATTTCTCTCTTGCTTCGGTTTTACCAATGTATCCATCAAATTAGTTCGGGAATATACCGATGCGTTATACTTTCCTGAAAACTAAATAAATAAAACTGCAAAATCACATTACGAGAAATTTTATATCCCAAAATTTTATTTCACTGCTAATAACAAAACCGAGATAACATGACAAATTCAAATATTACTCTAATTTACTAAAAAACATAAATATGCTACTCGCTTTTCTACTCCAATAAAAATATTTAAATTAATTAAATACTTAACTTTACATGTATTTTTTGAGTTTTGATGTGCAAATTAATTAAAAAGATATTTTAATTTTTGTAAGATACAATCTTGAAAATCATAAATAATTGTAGAGCTACAATTATTCCATAATGTGTACTATATCTCAATACCAGAAATACTGTTTAGTGCTTAGTATTTACCACCCAAACACATCACCGATAGCTGAGCCAATACGCCTTATAATACCACGGCTATCTCTAGGCTGATTTCGCTTCAGATCTTCATTTTCAGCTTCTAACCTTTTTCTTTCTATTTCTGCTTTTTCTTTTTCTTGGTTAATTAACATTACTTGCCTCTCATGTTCCTGTTTTTGTTGCAGCATTTGAATTCTCATTTGTTCTTCTTTTAGACGTTGTTCTTCAGCTCTACGTTTCTCTTCCTCTATTCTCTTCCTAACCTCATCAATTTTACGCATATTCAGGAGTTGAAGTCGCGTAAAAGTATCGTTGATTTGCTGAAAAACATGAATTAAATTTAAAATAAACTGCATTTACTATATATAGTCAATATTGTGCTTGATGGTTTGCATTTGATTGCTGCAATGGCAAATTAAGCGATGTATCATTCTCGCAACGAGATTCAAATAAAATAACGCGCCATCGTCAAGAATCAAGAATTAAATTAAAGCATCATTATAATTATTATTTATTCGTTAACATTTTATTGCAAGGATATCAAAAAATTTAAACATTCATTATTTTTAAACCTGTGTACATTTAATTTACCATTTTTTTTTTGAAGATATACAATTCAAATTGTTTTAATCTGAAAAATAGTAAATCAATGTAATCCATTGTTTTTATCAAAATAAAAATAAAAAACTCTACTTAACAGCATTTAATTGAAACCCCACCTTAAGGGCTTACTGCTTTATTAGAAAAATTAATATAAATAATCATTACTGGTAGATATTAAATAAACACGTCTACAAACGTATTTTTTAAATGAGCTCAATGTTTTTTTTTAGTTATTTTGAGGTCACAAACGTTGAATATTTCTACACAACATTGTTTTTAAACGATTTTTACCCACGTAAAGCTTGATTAAAATTTTTGAAATTCATGAAATATTTGGATTTTCTAAGTAATTTCTGGAATGTTACAATAATTAAAACACACAAACCCTTGTTAAGTCTTCTTTGTAAACATCATTAGGATTAGAGTTGGCGCGGTTTCTTTTCCCCAAAAGTTCAGCAAGGGACTTCTTAAGTCCTTCTTGGTGTGCAACTTTAAAAGCAGCATCGGGAATTGGAGGCGTTTGAGACTTTGTGGCCATGAACCTCTCATAAGATACAAGTGCATCTTTAACAGCATCTCTGTTGTTTTTATCATTTGTCGTTTTTAGTTGATCAAAACGAGCGTTGAAATTCTGTGAAATTAAATATAAAGATATCGATGTGTATATTCATAGTTTCCTGTGAACTAAGTAAAACTGGTCTTGATGATATGTTAAGATAACTTAAAAAAACTGAACATAGTTGAGTACTTATCTAAACTAAGGCAGATTGATAGCAATGACATACACTTATAAATATTAGTGTTTTTTTTATGTTTGTAGTAAAGAATTTATGGATTGTTGAAAGTGAATTACCATTATACTACAATTTTCATTAAAGTTACATATCCATAGTTTTTTAACTTTTTTGCTTATGATGTTTTTTATGTTTAAGAAAAGCAGAAAAATCTATAAAATTCTATACATTTTCATTCATTACTTTATAACAGTAACGAATTTACTTAGGCATCAGTATATTTTCTAATAATTCGTTTTTTAAATACTTACTTGAGATAATTCAGATCGTTTTTGATCAACTTTATTTGAGATCTTACGAACACTTCCATCATATAATTTCATGGCTGCATTGACAGCCTCATTTTGAACTGCGTTGAGATCCAACGGATGAAGGCAAAGTTGTTGATTCTTTATGGTGTTACGTATTGTCTGGTCGTAGATATCATTTGCTTTCTTCATCACAGCTAGTAGTTTGGATAGATTACTTTGTTGAAACTGTGGAAGACGCACTTGCAGTTCCTAAAACATATAAAAATAATTGAATTTTTTGTTATTTGTCAAATACCATTCTTATATATTTATATAGTAAATTAAATTTAGTTGTGTGAGGCAGACTTCTTAAATAAATAGCTGCTTTCAAGGCCCCTTCAAGATATAAAGCATAATGTCATAAAAAACGTTAATAATAATACCGTCGTGAGTTTATCCAAGTTCTTATTGACTTCTTGTTGCGAAGCCATCGTCCTTTTGTTGGAGAACGCTGTCTTGGCTGCAGTTAAATATTTGTTGTGCAGATCTTCTAGATCAACTGGAGACACACCTGGTTTATTTGGTCCACATTCTGTATCCATGCCTTTTTCATAGACGTCGCGAGCTTCATTTGTAGCAGATAGAATACCTGCTTCAATAGTGGCCTGATACAAAAAAATATAGATATTATTTGATAACTTATTTTTCTGTTATATTAAGATAGATTTTCTTATGACGATTCCGAGAATACAAGTAAGAAAGCTGGGCCTTCATTTCGCGTAATATATTTATTTAATTTTTCTTGCGCTTACAAAACTCAGTTATTACTCAAAACTATCACAAATTTTGAGGATTAAAGCATGTGTTTTAATAACAATGTGGTAGATAACTATTTATTAGAGCTCCTGTTTTAAGCTTGATCTGTTTAGTTTTTAGATGTGGTAGTAATAAACGTTCAAATATCTTTAGTGGAATTTAATTCCTTACGGCTGGCTTGGAAGAGATACTCGTAGAGTGTTGAGTTACCGAACTGAGAAAAATTTAAAACTGTAGGAAAAATAACTAAAACCGTAATTAAAGTAACTAAAGGACACGTGAAAACTGCCCATGACCAGTCATGCCAACTTCATTTTTCATATGAATGAAAATAAAATTAATATTGTTTTTGTAAAATTGCATTTTCTATATTTATTGCGGCTTCTATATTATTAGAAGGAACTTCGCACCTACTTGGTGACCCATGACACCACATGTTTGCTACTTTTTTTTAAGAATAAGTGACAGTAAGAATACGAACTGACTTATTGTAATCGGTAGCTGTCACTTTGAAACATCAAAGATGCCGATGACGTTTTGCCAACCCAAAGAGGTGCTTAAAGATACCCTTTTGAACCTCGAGGAACGGAAGAAGATTATCCTCATCGTAATTCGTCGGAAAAACCTTCCGACGAAGGATATTTCAAACCCTGCCCGTGGCTAAAATTTAATTCTTTGAGCTTGTTCAACATCAGATGAGATGGCAGTCACCCGTAAGTCTAGTAGTGAATAAAAATAACTGTGGAATATTGACTATCGTTTTGGTTGTGATAGGACACTATTGTGTCTGTGTTTTATCCCAAGCATCCCATATCCCACATCAACAACATCCCACATTTTGCAGGAAACCTTTGTTTGTGTTTAAGCTCTAATTTCTATGTTACGTACCTAGTATGTGCCACGAGCAACTTCAACTCACGCAAGCAAGGCCACTCAAACTAGTATTATACATTTGTCAGACATCTATCTACGATTATACTCGTATTTGAGCGATGAAGGCGACTAGCCACACAACGCAGCCGCAAGAAGAAGTCTTTAAGTGAGATTGGGTGCTCGAGGCACAAATGCAATCCCTGAACATATAATATACATGTATAATATGTGATCATCTTCTCATACCTGAACAATACTCTTTGGAGTAGGAACTTCGCCGCTGTTGAAAATTTTCATGTAAGCTTTGAAGTAGTTGAATAATTCTCCCGCTGTTATTTTCTGTCCATTTATAACTTTAGGGATCATTTTTTCTGAACTTAGCAACGAAGATAACAACAGTTTTAGATTATCCCTAAACTCCGGTGCTAATTCTGTAACACAATTTACAATTATCCACAATATGGTTGACACATACCTATTGTACAACTGTGTAGCGATCCGTTTAGCTCACATATTGTATCTGATTCCCGTATACTCCCCGGAATAAAAAGGTCTACACGATACTCCTTTTTATCCACACTACAAAAAACCATTTACAAAATAACATATATTTATAGCTAGTGAAACAAATGGCGATCTTATCACTAAAATCGATCTCTACCAGGAAACCGAAGGATGGAGAAAAAAATGAATAAAAATAGACGGGGTTAGGGTAATGTGTGACTTAAGGTATTATATTATAATCTTACATATCAATAATCAATACATTCTACGTTTATGTCTATGTTTTTTTCAGCTTACAAACTTTTAATCAATATTTTTTGCACGAAAGTGAAATAAAAATATTTAGATCCAACCATATTTGAATTTGAATTTCGGGTAGGTAGTTGTGTTTTTGTAATAAATCTTTTTTGACACTTACCACTAATGTTGCCTTTGAAAGCAGGGTTCATAACCTTAAAACCTGGATGAGGCATCAAGAAGCCAATTACTTTTTCGAAGTAAGAACGAATATGATTTCGCAAATCTCTCAACTCTTGATGTTGGTCAGGGGTAACCTAAAATTCAAGATAGCATTTAAATATTGTTCATAATAATAACACAGCTGAAATTTCGGGAGGTTTTCTAAAAACATTTAGATTTCGATAAAATCCTGTATATTGTTTTCAATTTGAATATAAAATGCTTAATATTAATTACATTTCATTCCCAATACTTGGTAAAGAATTCCGTCTTTTAAGTTTAATCGTCAGATTTATCTGTTATAATCTTTAAATGCTGAAAATAGGTCGATAAAATAGCGTAAAATTTGCCTCACCTGTAACTTTTCGTCCAGATACCTGTTGCCTCCTCCTTCTCCGAAAGGATAATCGTAAGGGTAAGGCCAGTCTCTAACTAGAAACTCCAGCGTTTGGAAAACTTTGCCTTTATGGTCTTGTTCTTGTGCCATTTTTCCGTAACTCGTAAAAAGCTGTTTGTTAAAAGAATATTTATCAGTGGATTTTATTTATGTGAATAACGGTAGTTTTTATTAGTCATTATGATACCGAGTTAAAAAAAAAGGTCAAACACATTTATGAAATAATTCCGCTATTTGGCTCCCATAATAATATAGCTTTAATATAGCTTTTTTATATGGTGTTGTATGAAAAATTGTCAAGCAATACTTTTCAATAATATTTGTAAGTTTAGATTAGTTTTATAATAGTTAAAACCAAACTTGTCTGTAGATCCCGCTTATCACCAATGGATAAGATTTTATAGTATTTAAATATTTATAAATCACTCAAATCTCAATTTTTCATAAAGTTCTATAAGCCGAATATGTAACCGTGTAGTTTTTGCATACGTAAGTGGCTACTTTTATTTGGAAAATTTAACATTGGCATAACAAAGGCGTTTAATTGTCATTGAGCTTGTTATATAAAAATCAGAATAATAATTTAAAGTATCATATCCAAACCCACTCCAAAAGACTAGTGCCGCTACAGGGTTACTGGTAATTAGCATGCATCCTTTAAAAGGTTAAAGGCATGTTCTGTTTATTTAAACAAACAACTTTTGTTCTAGTTGCCAATATTTATTTATCTCGTGCCGATGACTAGTAATAGTACCTCAGATGCAAAATCAGGTGTTTTAAACACCTACAGGTCTACTACGAAGTCCGATAAACGATATATCGGCCGAAGTTGTGGACGTTGCATACCACGAAACACAATCGGTCGGTTGATTTGATCGGGTGTTTCGTTCATTCCGACCGACGCTGATTTGACAGTTTTTGTGTCATCAACCGACCGATTGTGTTTCGTGGAATGAAACGTTCATCGGCCAATATATCGTTTATCGGACTTCGTAGTAGACCTGCTGATTTGCATCGGCACGAGATAAATAAATATTGGTGAACATTTCTCCCTGAGACTAGGTGGAGTGACGATATACGTAAGGCAGCTGGTAGCGGTTGGAAACGTAAAGCCGAGGATCGGGCTGAGTGGCGTATTATTGGAGAGGCCTATGTCCAGCAGTGGACGAATGTGGGCTGATTATGATGATGATGATGAACATTTCTCCCACGACACCATATAAGCCCATACTAACTAAAGATTATACTACGGGAGCCAGATAGCTGATATGGGAGCAATACTTGTAACGTTGTATTTAGTTATGTACTTGTTTTACATAGAAATACCCAGACACAGACCAATATTTGTATTCGTTACACAAATATTTGCACTTGATGAGAATTGAACTCCCTTCAGCTTAGCGGGCAGGTTTTCTACAACTAAGCCACGAAGCGAGATGATTTATGTGTTTTTAGAAGTTGAATGTTAACTCTAATTATTATTAGTACTGTGGATTAAATACAATACAAACCTGCAGATATTGCAAATCATCTTCCTTGATATTCATAAATAGATTATAAATCTGTACTGAGGATAGAAGGGTGGAGAGGGCAAAGATGGTTGAGTTATCGCGCGTAGTACTGCTGCTGTCAAAGGTACCCTGCGTGTCCATCAATATAACTGCCACCTGGAGAAAAGAAAACGTGACTATGAGTTTAGGATATACATGTTTTCACAAAGTTTTAAATAGATCGCTGTTGATCAATCCTACATATATTTGTATACATCCTATTACTATATATACAACTGTGTGTATGTTTGATGCTGAATCATGTCGGAACGGCTGAACACAGACTATGTAGAGAGATACACTCGGCTGAATAGATCGCGTTTGTTAACATTTAAATACAGTTCGATTAAGTTTGGACTTTTTATTGGGGAAAATTACGAGAAAGGCAAATTACGCGGGTAAATTGACAAGGCACTGCTGGTCGTAAAATACTGGAGGAAGTAGTAGTCACATTTGCATATTTTTACAACTTTATATATAAAACTAGCTTTAACCCGCGGCTTCGCTCGCGTTCAGTAAGTTTTTTATTGTAGATTCCTACTTGGATAGCATGAGCGTCAAATAATAACATAACTAATGCTCGTCTATAATAGGCCTAAGGGTAGTTTATGCGTTATTATGTATTTTAATTCCCTATTTTACCATCTTAGGGGTTGAAGTTTGGAAAACTAATACGCTCATTATTTTTAATGTTCATGCAAATAAATGTTTTAACTGCTATAGGTTTACTCTTGACCGCAATGTCGGCTAAAGTTAAGTGATGATGTGATCTACGATAGAGCTTGCTATCCTAGAGGAAACCGATTCAGTCTCAATTTGGATATACCAGCGTTGTAATCATCATGAAAAATCCATTCAGGCAACGTCTTAGAGTATCTCTCCACTTAGTCTGTGAACGCCTTTCACAGCCTAGGCGTTATTGTAACAAAAGTAGTCCGTCAAAGCTCTTCGTTATAGTCTTTAGAACATGTTCAAGGGGTAAAAAGTTAGTACAAAATTTTATCCACTATTACGTACCTAGTATGAATTTGAAAAATATCCTTCTTTCTTGTTTGCTTCATAATATAAAATTTTCATACCCTCTTTTCATACACTTACTTTGGGATTAAATTTAGGAAAACTCTGTTTTACATAGCTCATTATTTTTTCCTTACTCATATCCTACAAAGTTTAAAGCAAATATGTCGCAAGAAATAAAAATGTTCACACAAACTTTCTTCTCTTATTTTACTACATTAGACGCTGTATTTTGAAAAAAAAACACTGAAACACATAACTCATTACACATATTAGCCGTACTCAATTTATACGAAATTTCATTCAAATATGTCCAAGGAATAAAAAGTTTCATAATACACACTTTCATACATATTTTCTTTAGGCGTTGAATTTTGAGAAATCCGTCCTTAGTGAATATGTCTACGTCATCAATTTTAAGTATGTCTTAAGGGTACATCCTGTGCGTTTTCATAAAACTTTCATCCCCTACTTTAAGCCTAGGGTCTGAATTGAAAAAAATGTACTACGTAAGTCATTATTATGGCCGTACTCAACTCTTACAAAATTTGATGCTAATATGTCCAAGGAATAAAAAGTTTCATACAAACTGTCAAACCTTATTTCACCCCTTTCACGGTTGAATTTTAATAAACACTGTAATACATACCGCATGATATTCCCGAAACTTAATTTATATGAAATTTCATGCAATTATGTCTTAGGAATAATAAGTTTCATGCAAACTTTCATCCCTATTTCATCTCTTTAGGGTTTGAACTTTGAGAAATCCTCCCTTGGTGGCTGCCTACTGCCTACGTAATAAAAATAATACGTATGTGAAAAAATTAAGTATGTCCTAAGGGGTTGTCCGGCGCGTTGATATTTATAAAACGTTCATCCCCTATTTAACCCGTTTTAGAGGTTGAATTTTGAAAAAAAATATGATCCATAACTCATTATTTTGGCCACACCTAATACCTACGAAATTTGGTGTAAATATGTCCAAGGAATAAAAAGTTTCTCTACAAACTTTCATCCCTTATTTCACCCCTTTGAGGATTGAATTTCCAGAAACGCTGTAATATGTATCTCATGATTTTAACTGAACTCACCTTATATGAAATGTCATGCAAATATGCCCAAGAAATAAAAAGTTTCTATACAAACTTTCATCCCTTATTTCACCCCTTTGAGGGTTGAATTTCGATAAACGCATTAATACTTACCTCATGATTTTAGCCAAACTCTATTTATATGAAATTTCATGCAAATATGTCCAAGGAATAAAACGTTACGATACAAAATTTCATCCCCTATTTCTCCCCTTTGAGGGTTGAATTTCGATAAACGCTGTAATACGTACCTCATGATTTTAACTGAACTCACCTTATATGAAATTTCATGCAAATATCCCCAAGGAATAAAAAGTTTCTATACAAACTTTCATCCCTTATTTCACCCCTTTGAGGGTTGAATTTCGATAAACGCTGTAATACGTATCCCATGATTTTAGCCGAACTCAATTTATATGAAAGTTCATGCAAATATGCCAAAAGAATAAAAGTTTCATACAATCTTTCATCCCTATTTCACCCCTTGGGGTAGAATTTATCAAAATCCTTTCTTAGCGGATGCCTACGTCATAACATCTACTTGTGTGCCAAATTTCAGCCTGATCCCTCCAGTGGTTTGGGCTGTGTGTTGATAGATCACTATGTCAGTCAGTCAGTCAGTCAGTCAGTCAGTCACCTTTGAGTTTTATATATATAGATATATAGATACACAAAACCTAGTCATAGGTAGGTACTTCAAATTATATCGTCTACTGATCAATATTGATGAAAATGAAATTGAAGTAAAGTATTTTATAGACTTATTTTGAGATGAGCTGATATTCAAAGATATTCGTTTCTATTCGTACAAAGATATTCGTTCGATTAATAATTTAACGTAAAACACGGATAATTTGAAAACTGTTGTATTCTGTAGTGGCATAGTTCTTTGTAGAATCCACCTAGAGAAATACACGTTTGCACATCATACTGCCATCAAGCAGTAATGTGCAAATTTTGTTGTTTCTCGATCTCAATGGCAATTTTATCAAGAAATAACAAAGCAAAAATAAATAGATGACTTTATATCGCCACGTGAAGGATGTAGTGCAGTCTGCGAGTGCAGTCATTTGGACTCTTCATGTCCAAATAGTTGAGTGGCACTCTGCTCCTATGGACAGGCGTGTTGCTTAACACAAGGCACACGTCGTACTCATTTCGTCAATGTGTATTATAAAAAATAAACCTTTTCTCCATTGGGTAAGGTATTGATGAACGGTTGTGACCAAAGAAGAATGCCCGTAGTGTTCCTTGTAGCTCCTCCTCTCCAGCTGAACCCGACGAGTGGCGCACTGTCTGTTCCAATCCAAGAACCACTGTCACGATCTGATTGCTGCGAGAAAATTAAATACTATTTACTTGTAGAACGTTTCATTTTATGATAATATCCAATACATTAATGCGAAAGGTTGTGACTATGTTTAGACATTGATTACTCTTTCACGCAAAAACTACTGAAGAAATTTAGATAAAATGTTGTATATAGACAGGTGGAAGTCTGGTATATCCAGTCTTGAGTAATCATTGAATTATCGATAAGAATAATAAAGATTAAGAATTAATAATTGGAATCAATCTTGAAGCTTTAGCGTTAGTAGCCTTAGTAGAGTTAGTGCATATAATCTCATCAATACTAAGTCGTTGCAACTGCTTACCGATGACATGAGGTATCTGATGAAGAAATTGAGGAGGAAGGACTTCCCGCCTCGGTACGCGCCAGCGACGCTGATCACCACCACCGGCAGATTCTTCACCTCTTCCTTCAACAGGATCTGTTCCAAAAGTTTTTCATCTAGTTCGTACGTATGGTTGGTCAAAACCTTCACTATCTGCATTCCTTGACCCGTTGCCATTGCTACGTTCGGTTGCTAGGGTTTTTGCCGCTTGAAACTAATTCTTGTAAAATCAATTCAATTATATTTACTACTCTGAACTTGTATGGCTATTTATACAAAGTTTTATCACTTTACTGGTATCCAAGGAAACCACGGAAGGAAGGGGAATAACCATAAATCACATCATAACATATTATCATACTTAGATAGGCACCTTATCAATATTATTCCTACATAAATAAATGCAAAATCAGATGATAATGTGACTCACTTTTATATCTATTTTGTGGTATACCATAAGCAATTTAATGATAAGTTAAAGGTAACAACAGTACCAGATAAATTTGCGATATCAATGTCGGTTTGTGGCAATCATTTTATTATTGTGGGGATGGTTTTTTTACCTCTCGACCGCCATCTCACCTGATGTAAAGCGGCGATACTGTCTACGATGGAATGTGTTTTTTGCGTTTATTTACGAACAATATTGATGAAAGATCTAATCATGATAACATGCCGTGGTGTGATTAAAGACCATTGCCCTTCCACCCGTAGTTTTCATGGATAACAGTAAGATGATAAAACTTTGTATAAAAATTCATACAAGTTCAGAAAAGTTACTTTAATTTTCCGAGAACTAGCTTCAAATGTCAGTTAGCCTTACAACAGAACGTGACAATGGAAACGGGACACGGAATGCAGATTGTCAAGGTTTTTACCAACCATACGTATGAACTAGACAAAAAACTTTTAGAACAGATTATGTTGAAGGAAGAGGTTATAAGAATCTGCCGGTGGTGATGATCAGCGTCGCTGACACGTACCGTGGCGGGAAGTCCTTTCTTCATAACTTCTTCATCAGATACCTCATGTCTTCGGTAAGTGTTCACAGAGTTTCGACTCTCATTTTGATCAACTAAAAACAACAAACGATAAAAACAACAGAAATGCTGACAAAGATGCTCTTAGTCCTATGAGAGGTTTATGACCACAACGTCTCAGACGCTGTCAATATCCGATGCTGATTTAAACAGTGTTCATCAAGAGGGACTTGTGAAGTCTCTGGCTTAGTTTTTATCAAGAAGGAACCGCACCAACTCTGACCCTAATGATGTTTACAAGCAAGACCTAACAAGGGTTTGTTAATTTTACTAATTAACACCTACTCAATTGAGATTTGCACGGTTTAAATAGGGAAAAAAATAAAGTTTTCTAAAAATGGAACCTACGAGTAGATAGATCGATTAATGGCCCCTGAAACCTCGTTAAGACTAAATTTCAAGAAAATCTTTGGAGCCGTTCCGAGATTCAGATAATAAATATATATGTTGTACTCGTATACGAACGTACGTACTCGTGTTACTTGTTTAGACGTATTAGATATTGTGATAAAATTTACTCCGACTCACACTCTAAATATTTACAAGTCGATTTTTTAGCAAATTTGTTATTAAATGTTCAAAATATTTAACGTTTATGGCCTTAACTGAACTCGGAAAGACAAACATCGTATTAATTTCAAATGCGAAAATAATGAAAATGTCTGTTAAATATCGGTAAGTGTTGAAGGTAGAATAGACTCTTTTGAAACTTATCTTTGAGATGTGATATTATAAAAAAAAGTACCTATGAATAATTCATCAACAAAACTTTTGGCCTAAGTAGCCTAGCCTAAACGAAATGGGCATCATTCAATATACCTTACAATTAATTTTCCAACTTGTTTGCCTTAAAATGAATAAGTGTCTTATTTTATTGTTCATACGATAAACAAGGTTAGGTTTTAATAATTAGTACTTGTGCTGGTTGAATTTTTCTCCGTCGTTGATGTTAGCGCGTTTTTTCTTTAGTCTGTTGCAAGAATACAATATTTCTTAATAAGGTTCATTCTACGCTAGGTACATCAAACAGAAAAAAAATAAGACAATAATAGTTTCTCAAAAAAATATTGTTTTCAGGATATCAACGATATTTTTAAACGACTCCAAATAGTGAGTATGCACAAAACTGCTGAAATTAAGAAGAGAATATAGGAGGAAAAACGTAAAGCTGAAACACAACGTCAAAATGAAGAACAAATGATGGTGATGTTAATTACCCAAGAAAAGGCAAAAGCAGACAGAACGAAAACGGCTGGAAGCTGAGAATGAAAATTTGAAACGAAGTCAATCTAAAGATAGCCGTGGCATTTTAAGACGTATTGGCTCAGCCATTGGTGATGAGTTTGGTTAGTAAACATTAGAAGGTGCCTATTATCACACAATGTTAGTTTTAAAACATATTTTGATAACTTTCAAACAATCTTACAAACAGAAAAATTGTTTCTAAATTAATTTGCACATCCAACCTTACAAAATGCAAAGAAAGTCAACGATTTAATTATTAATGTTAAATGTTCCATCTGAAGTAAGTAGAAATGTTTCTCTTACAAATACTTTTTTTGTATTTTGAATAGATTATTCATGTCAATATTTAAAAACATCGTATTGTCTCGGATTTGTTTTTATCATGGAAATAAAATTAAGGTATAATAAAATATTTGAAAGTCATTTCGAGTCTCATTGATTTTGTTTCAATTTGTTAGTTAATAACTTCATAATATTGCAGTGCTCCTTGGGGAAGTACCACACCTTAGCCAATTATTCCACCGCCAATCAGTAATATGCATCCTGTGTTATGGTTTTAAGGGCATTGTTTTTAAAATAATCTAGAAAAACATTTTACATGATTTCAATCAATCAATCAACAGCCCACTAAATATTCCCACTGCTGGGACTCGGGCCTTCTCTCGTAAGGAGAGAGTTAAGGCCATAATTCACCACGCTGGCCGAGTGCGGGTTGGTGGATGACACATGACTTCGAAAGATTCTAGGTACATCTCGATTTTCTCACGATCTTTTCCTTCACCGTTTTAAGTTAGCGGCATTACGCACATGACTTCGAAAAAACAGTGGTGCGTGTGGGATTTGAACCCGGGGTCTCCAGATCAGCAGGCGCCGTTCTCCCGACTAGACCAGCCGTAACTTTACATACTGGGCTTAATCAGAATCTTATTTATTATTTAATTACTTCATCATTTCAGTATTTTCCTGATCATGGCCGCTGTAAAGCTGCTGAAACGTCAAAGTTAAATTCAATTTGGCTATGTTGTACAGGAAAGCATAGCAATTTTGCAAAATTTAAATTTAAAAAAAACAAGTCAAGTTTACGAACAAGCAAACGTTCTAGTAAGGGTTTTTATCGATATAAGGTTTGCACTCATAAGTCCTCTTTACAAGTAGTGCTATGAATATATGTACATAACTGTTCAATGTTCATGCATAAATGTAACTCAATATATGTATTTCTTTAACACTCGCAACAATTTACAACCGAAGCTTACACGGATACCATATATCTCGACTTTACGATATGGCCTGTTATTTTTTACGTTAACACTGTTATGATATTAGTTCTAAACATTCGTCCGCCGTATATTCCGTGCAGTGCGAGGTGTTGTCGCTATGCTCACATATGGTGCGCCATAACCGTAAAATTTTACAGCTTTCGATGCTGAAATGATACACGAAACAATCTAAATTATAGAGGCTTGTCGTTGGCAGGACGCCAGTTGTGTCGGTAATGACAGGGCTTATCGAATTTGTAACGTTGTCTATGGACAGAAAAGTTATGACGTAGGCAGTCTGCACGGCGGGACAAGTTCGGCATTTTCCAATATTTTTCTGTTTAGAGGTCTGCGGCAGTCAGTTTGTTTTATGGCAGAAAATTTCAAGTTTTCGAAACTACAGTATTCTCCGGCACGTACAGTAGAATTTAGAAGTGGCATCGTACAAGTAAAGTAAATTTTGTCCGTCATATTTTATTACAATTATTGAGAATAACTTATTAATAGTTTTCCGATTTAGATTCAACTTCAACTCTTGGTTTATGGCTTTTAATGTGGTTTAACCTCACAATTTTGCCAATGTCAAGTATAAATATAATGTATAATCTAATTTTTTGAAGAAAAAACGGACGACGCGTACGTCAAAGCGCCATTTTTTCTCGTTTAAGGTTATAAGTACTCTTCTTATTTTTTCAGTGATTACTCCTACTACGTTTGACAGATTGGAAATTTTGCTAACCTCGCAAATCCATCCAAATTTTTTTTTGTCGTTTATTAAACAAATTCAATTAAACAAAATTGAGCATCAGTAAAATTTTGTGATGCGGCAAAATACTTCAAAATAGTTTAAATATAGCGAACAGTTATGGTTCAAATAAATATATATAACATATATTTTTTTAAGCTGCCATAATCTTATTGGACATTGATAGATGTTTCAGTTCAAGTAGGTTGTTTATAACGTTGATAATAAAACAAATATAATTGTAAATCAAAAAACCCGACTGCATAAAATGTGAACCAAACTACGTACCTACGTACTATAAAAACTGAAAAGAATAAAACAAGCACTTGGATTTCTGGTCGTCTAGAATTCTATAATATGTTATTGAATTAATACTATTGCAGAAAATAAAATATATTCTAGTAAAGGAACATAACAACTGAACAGTCGGGATCCATTGAACAATTAGATTGGCTGTAAAATAATAACGGATCCCGACTATTCAGTTGTTATGGGGTTTCAACTCTGCCTTTTAGAGGTTTTAGTAGATAGATCATATCCATACATGGTATATGAAGAGTGCAACATAACCCGGCCGTGTCCCCCGGGCGGTAGGATATGCGTAAATGCATTTCCTCCACGTACAAAAATATGTAGTCCAATATACTATACCTACCAGACCACCTAGTCCTACGAGATACTATACTTTTAGATATAATTTTTTATGTCTATCCGCATTCACATGTGCATCTAGTTTTTTTTCAAATAAAGAATGACGAGAGAAGCAGGACATGTGCCTGATGGAAAGCATGCCTGCCACACAACACCACAGTGACACGCAGCTATTGGAACATGAAGAGTCCAAATCATTACCTAGCACTGTACTGCGCTCGTCACCCAGAGATTTAAAATATTATATCTCTAAGCCCTGTAATTTATCTGGAAACATTGCTCTTCAAACCGGAACACAGTAATGTTTGCACATTACTGCTTGGTGGTAGAATAACTGGCAAAGGCATGGTACTTCCCAGGCGGTACTTGCCAAGAGTCCTTATTACCACTACAATTATACGAAGTTTTCTGCTACCTATAAACCTATTCATGTGAGAATGGTTGTTAAGCAACTTTAAATCGATACACATCCTAAACGGTAAGCAAAATCAAAAAACTTTGAAAGAAAACTAAAATTTATTTTTAAATACCTATTCAACGATACCCGATACGAAATTTATCAAAAGGATAAATATAGTTTGTTGTTTTTTTTTTTGGACAATAAGTCGTCTGGTAGCCGCCATATTGAATTTACACTAATGTCATGTCTTTAGTGTCACTCGCAAAGCTAAGAGGAATCGATTGACGTGCGAATCATAAAAATTGGCTTAGGGGTCTGTATAGTGCTTCAAAGAATCTTACATACATACAGACTGATAAATACATTACCACTCCTTTGCGTCGCACAGTCGGGTAAAAACAGGTTATAAACTGAATGTTATCATATAAGCAGTAAATGAAGAATCTTCCGTATAAGTGCATTACATCTTAGACCTTAGCAACACCAATTAATGTAAGCGTTGCGTTGTTACTAAAATTGTTGACACTTATTTGGCAAAATCGCCTCAAACTTGATTTTTGAATGTTTATTATTATTAATATGTTGTTATTTTTAAGCACTTATGGTTAAACCAGGTAGGTAATGCTACAATTGTTTAAACTCGTGTTGTTTATCATGGCGTTTTGTTACAGAATGTATATTTTTTCAACTTTTTAAATAGTACGTTCTATTATGTATTTCAGTCAACTTTTATTTCCATAAATTGTAATTTGTACATTAGAGATATATTCTTATCACTCGATTGATAGAACAAAATAGATTAGACTGATAAATTATGTCACCAAGACAGATAATAAAATTGTCGTTGTATTCAAATTAAAACTGACTAACGCTTGATTTGGTCTTATTTATTTTGATGTTAAAAACGCAAAGTTTTTATTATTCATTGAATTAACTATTCTTCATAATTTTACAAATTTTTCAGCTATCGTATGACTTAAATGGTTGTTTGCTTAGTGCCCTGTGTATTATAGTCCTGTTTTTGTAATAAATCTTTAAAAAGGCTATAAACGTCACTCGTTCAGGTATATACTTCAATTAAAAAGTAAAAGATTTATATACAGTTCCTGTTGCATCAACGGTGTTGTTACATTATAAGGTACTTAGGTAATAGCTACTTAAGCCGCTTTTATAACGTAATGGGCGAGTTAAGTACTTTACGCCTATACACCAGTGCAGCAGAGTTCTGATAAACCGACACTTCAATAACGGGACTAATCCTGTAATCCGGCACCATAATATGAACCTGCTAACATGAACTATTATTTTTGGATTTGTTTTGTAACAGATTTGTTAATTCGTCTACTAGTTAACATGGGGACGGCAGCAGTAAGAAAGCTTTTTTTATAAAATAAATGAATGCCTGTACATCACAGCACAGTGTGACGCAGCTATTGGAACTATATGTATAATGTTTTACAATATATAATTTTACTTACACAATTTTATCATTCCCGTAATCCGACAAGTTCTTCTATTTTTAATTTTGTCGGATAAGCAAGTTTACTGTTATGTGTACATAACGTGGCGAGAAAACTTTCAAAGCTGATCTCCTGTTATCAAAACATGTTGCGAACTGTCTCTTCGGTAAAGTCGTAGTAAGCCGTGTTCATGGGGTGAAAAGGTGAAAACAAAAAGGAAACTAATATGAACTTTGTACGTAAAAAGAAATTCTGACTGAACTAGAATTATACTTTACTCTTCAATCGAGTATTTTATATGATAATTTTCAACCAACAATCTTCTTTGATCAAAGTTGGCTTAGTTGCACTTTAAGAAAACTTTGATCAAACGCTTACTTTTGTAGTGGTAGGATTATTTGCAGAGTTTGCCTGGGAAAGTACCACACCTTTGCCAGCTATTCTAACGCCAACCAGTAATTTGAAAACATTACGGTTACATACATTATATAAAGTTCTGGTTTGCAGGGCAATGCTTCTATATATAGAAACCGAAGTTTTAAAACTAGAGTAATAAAACGTCTTCTAGAAAAGCGCCATACATCCTAGGCTGCTAAGCATAACTAAATTCATAGCCAAACACTTGTCTATATTGCCAAAAAATATCCAATAAAAATTTTCAATCAACGACCTTCTCAGAATACAGAAAACTCAAATATCATTCTATGTTCTCAATATACCCCTATTGTAAACTGGTGAAGTAATTTCTAATGAATTTCAATTATTTCTTCAGTTTGAATTCTGATTGGTACCAGTCGAAGCAAATACGTTTAGGCTAGGTTCAATAGGAATCTATTATTATATTACGAAAGTTCAGTTCACACACGATTCAAGAGAAATCTGTAATAGTATTTGAATTAGAACAGAATGTTAAACTTTCATCAAACTAACAAACAGCAAATACATAGGGTTAAACATCCATTCATTGTATACTATGTAAGTAGCTATCTCAATACAAACTATTATAATTTTGATCATATTAGACAATATTTTACTTTTGAAATAATACTTAGTTCTAGAGATCCAATATCAATAAAAACCGTAACATTGACTACTTTTAACAAATATATTATTATAAATGCGAAAGTTTAGACAGTTGGATGTTTGTTGCTCAAAATCTATATTTTTGCACGCGGTAACAAGTAAGAACGGTTTCAACAACAAATAAATCAAGAAATGAAAATTAATCAGTAAAATTATATTATTAGCTATTTCAATCGACCTTACTTAAATGATTTCATTAAATAAACCCCAGGAACATTATACTAACTAGCAAAAGCACATCACCGGCTTTTAAATCGGCACCAATGATCAACCCTCGAATCTGTCATTAAAAATAGATACGAAATATTGCCGGCCTGGTCTCAGGGGCCCGCACGTGACGTGGCCTACGATGCAATTCAATTATGATGCGCATCTGTGGTATACGTCGTGGTTGAATATTTTTGTAACGTATCGTAGGACACAAGGAGAAGTGGCAATAGACTGTAACGGTTCGACTTAACCGCTCCTATATAAATTATAGAACGGCCATAGTAGTAAAACGGAACACTGTCGCGGACCAATCAACAAACTGAAAAAAAATCAAATCAACCAATAACGTGAAACGACGCTCCGCGTCATAAGGTTATAAAAAGCTCATTTCACGGAAAACGGCATTCCAAGTAATTTTTCTACGAAATAAAATAAATTAACTAAGATACTGTTCGAAGGCTTAAAGCCATAAGTGAAAGGTAAACCCCATCGGGTAAGTGTTCCAGTTGCGTTAAAATCGCTGCTGCTTTGCTGTAACAATGCTTGACGAGTGTAATTGTGTAAATCTATTCTGATGCCGCCTATGAATTGTACTAATTATATGCTCATCGAATTCATCTCTCGATTATTTTACGATCAGACGTCTCGTAGAGAGCGATATTCGTGTAAAATCAGCAATCACATTGTTATAATTGAACGCCGGGGTCAACAGCCGGGCAAATTCTAGAAGTCAGGATTGAAGGTCATCGACCTATCTGTAATAAGAAAAGTAAATGACAGTTAATTTTCCCGGCCGTTATTAAACCCTACCTGCTAATTATCATGTGCTTTCCTTATAATAGTAATTGTAGCTTTACTCAGTGTACAAAATGTATAAGTTGACTGCCACATCGTAAATCTATCACTTGCACCGGATTACATTTGGTTCTTGTTCTGCTTCATCGAAGCAATCCCTTGAGGTCCGGGAACTACCGGCCGACCTATATTGATAACCACGATCGATTGACTGGAGATCGGTGCACCAACGGCCACCGCGGAACCATGATTAGCTGACGCGCCTGAACTGCCCCAGTAGGACTGCGACACGGCTCATCGCGGCTAACACAGGCCAGTGCGTCCACCCGAATAGCAAGCAAATTCCGTAATCGATTTGCAAACGACCCCGATCCTCTCTTTAAATTCTACTTTAGACTACCCCGTACTACTACTACCTTTGGATATCACCTATTAATCTTGACTTGAGTCTGGTTGGTTCCTGTAAAATTTTTATATAACAATAAAATCCAATTAAGTGAACTTGTTGTTTCTATTAAAACAGCTAATCTTAAATCATACTTGTTAGTCTTATTGTTACAAGACAGGCCACATAGCTCGCAGAAATGACAACCGATAAGGAAGACGCTCTCAAGTGGCGACCACAAACCAGAAGACGCAGTGTTGGACGGGTTCCCACTAGACGGTCAGATAACCTCACAAAGTTCAAATGACCGTTCGTTGTGGAAATCTAGAGGCCTATGCTCAACAGTGGACGTCTTGCGGTTGATGATAATGATGATGAACGTGGGATGCTTTGAAATTCAATGATTTGATGATGTATGTAGGTGCTGGAGATAGCTAAGATTAGGACTAAGTAGTGTTTCATCGGCAACGGTGACACGATGCGACGTCCAGTAGTGCATTATGATAGGTCAGAGATAGAGAGAGCGGAGTGGAGCAAATTGGAGTGGATTCTAAAGGAGTCGAGCGGAGAGGAACTGTATCGAACGGAGTTGGACGGAGTCGAGCTGGGTCGAGCGGAGTCACAGAACTATTCTGTGAGCGGAGTCAAGTGGGCTCGAGCGTAGTGAAGCGGACGTCAACGAAGGTGAGTCGAGTGGCGTGCAGTGAAATCAAGGCGAGTTTTCTTCCGGATTTTTACTTTACTACTAGAAGTCAAGTAGAAGTGTAGAGTGACGAGGCGAGCAGGATATTTGCCTGATAGTAAACAACATGAACAGCACAGTGACACGCATCTATTGGAACATAAAGAGTCCTACCAATGTAGGACTCTTCATGTTCCAATAGCTATACCTAGTATACCTACCAAAACCAAAACAGATAATGACAGATCAGTTTAGAAATTTGCGATGTTTGTGTCGTGAAACGATCTCGAAACGTAAGATTTTTGTGTTTAAAACTGCTTGTATCAAACTGCAAATATTTTTTTTCACTTTTTTGCAATTTTGGTTCCACAGTAAAAAATTGAATATCACTTTCAAAAGGGATGTAAAGATAAATATTTGAAATAACGATTAACGGTAATAGCGTAACCGGAAGCGACAATTTGAGTCCAACGCGCCGGTAACGAGAAAACTTTCCACCGCACTGTCCATTAATTTTGCTTAACGTTAAATAACGTTGCTGTTATTAAAATGTCGCTAAAACTCTGCTTTGTTATAGGTTTGGGATACATATTTTGTGCCCCTTTAGTAAGTTCCAAAATCATGTTTCATTTTTCATACTGTTCTACTGAAAGCATTTACCTAATAAAATATTACGTACCTACACCGAATCAAAAACTGACAACTTTTTAGCTAAGTCAGAGAGACACAGAAATGCTTGTGCAGACTCAATATAAGTGACAAAATTGAGTTTGAAGTTAAATTTTGTTATAAGTATAACATCCCTAGTAGAAACAAGTATGTAAAAAACTGTGATATATCTCGAAGTTTGTATGTTAAATGGAAAAAGCCCACATTAAAACTGTAAAAATACGTAAAATCGACGGAAAATAGAAGCCAGCGCGAGTGTGACTGACAGCTACATTCAGTACATACGTTCCACGTCGGCTGGAAAGGGTGCATATCAAATCGGTACACCAATTTACAAGCAACGACTAACAAAAAAACTAAAACTGCATCAAATAGGAAAATGAATAGATTTTATACGCGATAGTTTTCGCTTTAAAAAATAAACATGTTTAATTTGTGATGTTATTTTATACAATGAGTACGAAGGTACTGTATTACAAACGTGGTTATGGTAAGTATGTTGGGCATAAATAAATAGACTTTGTGGTTAGCTATAATTATTACATTTCTATTGAACTCATTTGCATTACGTTAGAAAATCTATTTCAATTGTTACTGTAGGCTAACAATAAAAATTATATGTTATCTGAAATTGTAGACCTGAACACTTTCTTATATTTCATCATCATCATCATCATCAGCCTATCTTAGTCCACTGCTGGACATAGGCCTCTCCCATGGCTCGCCACTCAGCCCTATCCTCAGCTATACGTCTCCATCCACTGCCTGCCGTCTTCCGTATATCGTCACTCCATCTAGTCTCAGGGTGTCCTACACTACGTTTGCCGATTCGTGGTCTCCACTCAAGAACACGTCTACTCCAACGGTTATCGGTTCTGCGACAGATATGACCGGCCCATTGCCACTTCAGTTTGCTAATGCGTTGAGCTATGTCGGTTACCTTGGTTCTCTGACGGATCACTTCGTTCCGAATACGATCCCTCAGAGAAACTCAAGCATAGCTCTCCATAGCTCGCTGCGCGACTTTAAATTTGTGGACCGCCTTGACTGTCAGCGTCCAAGTTTCGGCACCGTAGGTCATGACAGGTAGAACACACTGATTAAAGACTTTTGTCTTTAGACATTGTGGAATAGACGACGAGAAGACACGACGTAGTTTGCCAAATGCTGCCCAGCCCAGCTGAATCCTTCTCATGGCCTCACTTTCGAAATTATGCTTCCCTACTTCGAGCGTCTGCCCTAGGTACACATATTTCTGAACAATTTCTAGAGGGACGCCATTTATAGCAACCGGTCCCGGAGTCACACGCTCGTTAACCATGATCTTGGTTTTATCCACGTTCATCCGGAGACCTATGCGTTGAGAAGCATCAACTAGGCCATTCAGCATCGACTGTAAGTCCTCCAACGATTCAGCCATTATGACGATGTCATCAGCAAATCGAAGGTGCGAGATGTACTCGCCATTTATATTTATGCCACATCCAGCCCAATTAAGCGTCTTAAACATATCTTCGAGAGCGTTTGAGAACAATTTGGGGGAAATCACGTCCCCTTGTCTCACTCCTCGACGAAGATGGATATGTTTCGTTTGCTGGTTTTGGACTTGGACTGTCATCGTTGCGGCGTTATACAGACATCTCAGCACCTCGATGTATCGCCAGTCGACTTGACACCGTTGCAAGGACTCCAGAACAGCCCAGGTTTCGATCGAGTCGAATGCTTTCTCGTAGTCCACAAACGCTAAGCATAGGGGCCGATTATACTCTTTGGTCTTCTGTATAATCTGCCTCACTGTGTGGATGTGATCTACGGTACTGTACCCGCTTCGAAACCCAGCCTGTTCGGGGGATTGGAACTCGTCGAGTCTCCGCACCAGACGATTTGTGATAACCCTTGAGAACAGCTTATAGACATGGCTTAGTAAAGATATCGGCCGATAGTTCTTCAACGTTTTCTCTCCTTTTTTGAAGAACAGGATGACCACGCTTCTATGCCATGCCTCATGATCGTTGATCTTATATTTCAATATTGTTAAACAGCTTCAACGTCGCGACATATCAGTGCATTTACTGTCTACAAAACAAAACTTCACTTAATTTCAACATTTTCTTACAGTTTGTTTGACTTCATATCGAAATACTGTTCTTAAAAGAGTTTGTTGCGCCTTAACTTAATATGTAGTTTATGGTGATAAATATACCTATTTTATTGCGATCGTTAAGGTGATTAGCACACTATCACACTTTGTGGAGGCGGCCATCCTAAATCTTATCTTATACCTTTCAACGAGCAATTCTTGTATATATATATTTATATATATATATATATATATGTACCTATATATACATAGAATCTGAATCTCGGAAACGGCTCGAACGATTTTCATGAAATCATGTATACAGGGGGGTTTCGGGGACAATAAATCGATCTAGCTAGGTTTTATTTTTTAAAAACATCATTTTATGCGTGTTTTCAGACAATGAAAAACTCCTACAATGTCATTAGAATACGATAACTTATATCGCCCCTGCTCTTTAAGTCTATATGGCTCAGACGGAATAAGCTCGCCCTCGGAGACAACAGGCCCCGGTTCGAATCCTGGTGGTTACTTTTCTTTTTGTTTTTTTTGCTCGCCCTCGGAGTCAACAGGCTCCGGTTCGAATCCTGGTGGTCCTTTTCTTTTTGTTCTTTTTTTTTTCTGAGAAAATTTTATACTTAGCACCTTTTAGTAGGTCTAAGTAAGTCATCACTTCGTAATTCGTACCTGCCTAAATATCATTTAAAAAGCAAAGCCGAGCAAAGCTCGGTCAACCAGGTACTCGATATTAACCAAACCTTCAATAAAACAAACGCATCGGAATCGACCCATCCATTTCAGCTCTATGGTGCCACAGACATACACACACACAGACAGATAGATATCCACATAGACATCAACGTCAAACTTATAACACAAGGGGTGTTACTTTTTGGTCTGAGATTAAAAATGCATGCAATCAACGTGCATGAATGCGTTTTCTGTGTATTGGATCGTGCGTGGTTTCTATATAAATGGAGGTACTTAAAATCAACGTGAGAACAGTATGAATTAACGCGCTCCGCTTAATTTGGCATCATTACATGATATAGAATTTGCAACAGTGCTGCCTGAGGTACAGCTAGTACGACTGTATTCTAGCAACAACAACGTTGGCGTCATATCGTTAATATCAACGTTCTAGAGGCAACAACATCGTTGTCGTCAATCTCAGCGCATCGTTGTCGTGTCGTAGCGTGTAATTTAAGTTTCAGACTGATCATGTCGGGCCAGATGCTACCGGACGCATCCCCAGATTGCAGATGCAAAATTAATTCACAGTTGTTTGGCGTACACTGCATGTAATGAATTAATTCCCTTGCGTAGGTTTGTTAATAAGGCATCATTTTAATTTTTAATTCTGTGGTAATTTCCGGAAATCAGATTATCATGATTAATACTACCTTTGCAATGCGAAAATTAATTGAGAAGCAGATACGTGTCATAAAATGTAGGATATGTAACTACGTTAAAGAAAAATATTATTGACGAAGTCAATGTATTTGCCAGTATACACCTAGTAAGTTTTTAATTGTTTTGTAGGCGTTTTAAATCGAACACAGAAGTTAATATGTTAGTTCCTCTAAGATGAACTCCGACTTGTGCGTCTACCGGCCGTACGCCATCCTACCTAGAGACAGGCCTCCCGGCGCGTCAGTGGAGCCGAATGCAGAGGAACAGTCCCCCGCGAGGCGGGCCCGCAAAAGAGCTGTCAGTACCAGGGTCCAGACCCCACGACTTTCACCAAGCCACGGCCAGAGAAATCCTGGAGCGAAAGTTCTTAGGGACTCCACTCTAAGCATTGTTGAGCCCGACATACCTCGCCGTATCCCTGCAAGACAGATATTCATAAAGAGACACTCACAAAAAGAGAATAAAGTTTGCATGTGAGTTTCATCATTTATGGATAAATATAACTACCAAATTCCAATTTTACTAAAAATATAAAAATAAATCCCATCTAGCTACATAAATTCACAAATTAAAAACAAGTGTTAATGTACTTTTTAGTTTAAGATATTTTATTATCACACAGAAAACATTGGAAGTAAATTCACAGGTGCAATAATATACGCACCTACTTAAAACGTTATATAGGTAGGTTGGGTGCATTCTACTGCGTCAACTTTCCGAATTCATTTGCATGCACCGCGTCGAAACTCTGTATTGTTTTGCAAGCGTAAAATTACTTTAACCACTCCTTATTGGAGCAGCGAAACCTAATTGCTGCGATGGAATTTCTTTGAATATTTACCAAAGTTTCAAGAACTTAGTTAAAATTTTGCCCGTGAATTTAGTGCGAAAATGAAAATTACTGCAGTGTATTCAGAGAACCATAATATACTCTGTGCATCATCGATATAATTAAAGAAACGAAGATGAGGTATGCTATAGTCTAAAGACAACATAACGTGGCGAATAATTTGAAAATTGAATTGTCAGCGAACGTACACACCTTGTTGCGACTGAGACTAAATCAGGAGACGTCACCTGATTTTGCATCGCCATAGTAGAAGCGCGTTTGCCGCTTCTGCCGTTTTTAAGAGTTCGATGCTCTGCATGGACATATTTTCAGGAAATTGACAACTACATAAGTAAGGAATATACATATAAAGTTCTGAAAAAATAGATTAGCTAACTCAAGAAAAATACGAAGTGCATTTCCAACAAAACTACGCAAATGATCACCTGGAGATAGCGGAAAATCTCTTGAAAATATTTTGTAAACTAATTGCTATAATATTCGAGCGCAGTGCAGTGCTAAGACATGCACTCTTCATGTTCCAATAGATTTTCATGTTCTGATAATAAGCTACATGTCTGCCCATAACAGCCCAGTAACATGCAAATGTCACTGGGCTATTATGGGCAGACATGTAGCTTACCATCAGACATATGTCCTGCTCGTCTTTATTATTCTAATCTATTAATTTTAAAACAACGGATTTACACAGTTACATTACGAAGTTCCTTCGGATAATACCTATAGAAGCAACACAATTAGCAAAAAAATAGCTTAATTTAACTATTTATAGCATTGTCATCTGAAAAATAAAGTTGGCAACACTAGTCATAGGACACGAGCAGTTTTTACGCGTCACTTCCGTTACATATTTTTCTTATGGGTTTAGTCTCATTTTTTTCAATTCGCGCAGTAGAAATTCTGTCTTGACCAAACCTGTCATAAGGAACATTGTTCCAAAAATTCCGTAAATCGTTTTACAGTTCACGTTTCTTGCGTAAATGCAATAAAATTGGTCGAAAATATCATTAAAAAATTAAAACAATTATATCGCAAAGAACGCCGTCCAATTTATCACATCGCTGAAACCCATCCAGATCTTCACCGGATTAAAAGTAATGAATTTTAAAATATCAGTACGGCAGAAAATTCGCCTTCGTCACGATTGGCAGAAATGAAATAAAAATTCATCGCAGCAATTGCATTAATTCGACTGCATAAAAATCAGCCAATTATTCAAATATCGGCAGCGCCGTGAACCGAAGGACGTATCAATGAATATTGATTGTTTTCGATACAAATAAAAATACTGAAACAAACGAATAATCGAGTAAAAATAAACCCGATAATCGGACAAAAATGGAATAAATAGGATTGCTTGCTGATTCTCGATCTGATTGATTCGATCGATCGAAAAATTATTGCAATTAACCATTACCATTATTTGTGATTGAAGTTAACAAGTCAAGTGTATATACTCGTAGTACTAAAAAAACTGGATGTGCCTTGTTGCACAGTAATAACTATTTTACGGGATATAAAAAGTAGCCAACGTGTTAATCTAGGTAATGCACCTAGTGGCGCGTGGTTCCGGAATCTTCACTTGGTGCACTTCGGGCATCACACAACAATTTGCCTCGGTGGCATCTTGTTGTGTGATGGCGAATCCCGGCCGGGGCTGGGAAATTCTACACGTGCTCCTCACCCCCTTAAGCAGTGCGCGTAGAGGTTAGGGAGGGGGACTGGAAGACTTAAGAATTACTCAGCTGATATATCAGCCAAGTAAAATTCCTAAATCTTCCAGAGTAAGGCTCCTCCACGAGCACTCTGATTAACAGAGTGCTCAGTGGAAGGACAAGGGCTGCGATGTCCGACACCCCATCCAGGGATAGGTTTTCGCGGAGGTGTCGCGCCGCTGACTTCCGGCGCGTCACTAGAGCTACATGCGGGGGTACTGACGCCCCCCGCGACGGGGCCACTATACTATAAAGTACCTATGGGGCTTAATCACGAATAATTCATTGTTTAAATTTCTCGACGTTTTGGCAGCGTTACAACCACCGTAGTCACGAGAAGACGAAGAAATTGCAGGTCGTCTCATTGCGAAATGAGGGGATCTCGATCTATCCTCATTTGGTCTTCAAAAATCGCAAGGCTACCAACACGACACACGACACTAACCGTATCACCAGGTATCCGAAGTCACTCCGCGATGCGTACATTCATCTATGACAGGATTCCACGACGCCGATAACCGAAAACCATGGTTTTCGGTTATCTGCGATTCTTTGAAGACCAAATGAGAGTAGAAATATATTCCATCATTTCGCAATAAGACGACCCGCAATTTCTTCAGTCTTCTCGTGACCACGGCGGTTGTAACGCTGCCGAAACGTCGAGGTATTTAAACAATGAATTATTCGTGAATAAGTCATGTAGGTACTATATAAACATTATGTGTTCAAATCGCGAAAGTTTAAAAACAATATAAGTTACAAATTTCAACCGGATCCGTGCAGCCGTTCTGAAATATTTGAGCAACCAACATCCAAACATGAAAAGTTTCACAAAAGTTTCACGGTAGTGCACCACCGTTTTCGTTCCCGTTATTTTCCCACGATAAGAAGACGATACAAGTATGTTATGATGTGTTACTCCAGACTATAAATAATCTACATGTGTCCCAAATTTTTAATTGAATCTTTCAGGTATTTCGTCGTAATTAAGTTACGAACATCCAAACATCCGTACTTGCAATATTAGTAGTGTTGCGTTATTAGTAGTCGCAATATTAGTACGATTTGTGTATTGTAGTTTTACGCATAAATCTCTTTTTAGCTTGTTATATTAACTTGTTATTTGTGCAGCGTAAACAGTATGTGAAACCGCGAGCGGAGCTAGTTAACGATAATTGTCGAGTGGCATTCGCGCTATCAATGGTAATTTGTGGTGGACGGTGAACGCATTCAAGTTTACTTTATATTTGAACGGTTGCGAATTATAATAAAATGTCGATTTATTCAGTATTCCAGCTGAAAATAATAGCCATCGGTTTTCAATGAGAGCAAATAATTGCGATGATCAGGTTTACTTGCACTGTTTGGTTGCTTTTTTATAATTGTTTGGCTTATGATCAGTAGCGTCAGTAGTGTATATTTAGGTCAGATGTGCATAGTATAAGTAGCTGGTTACGTATGTAACGTAATATAGTTTTCATTAGTATTCAGTTTTATTTATAAAGGTAAAAAAATAACAAGGATCTAATTTCATTCCTGTAACAATATCTAAAACCCAAAAAACATCTTCTTTGAAATAGCCTAGATTTCAAAGCTAAAGACAATTGAAGTGTCACGTCACAGGTCCCCACTTACATTACTCCAACCCAACGTATAGTATAATTCCAAGGCACAATTAGCGAAACCGACACCATTACAGCGTACGAGTTAAATTAATGTTGGGTTACAGTCACTAGAAAGTTCCATTATCGTTAGGAGTACGATAATGTTTGGGTGATAAGTCTGCAGTTACGCACACATGTACGTTTAATTTGTTGTACGTGAAATTCGTGACGTAATTTACGGAGTGATATAATTGTAATGTCTGAAACACTTGTGTCACGGTTGAGAATGAATGCTTACGTCCTCGACATGACTGTTAGTAGTTAAAATGCTACTATGTAAAACACAAAATGACAGTTTCCGAAGGTATTATACAACTTTATTGAAACTCTATTTCTTAAAGCAAAAATGTTTATGGCCTTACTAGCGGTTTGCCCCGGCTTCACCCTTTGGTACACGATATAATGGTTATATATATATACTTGGTATACTTGACTGGCCTGGTGGCTTAGTGGGTAGGAACTCTGCCTGCGAAGCCAAGGGTCGTGGGTTCGATTCCCACCCAGTGCAAATATTTGTGTGATGAATTCAAATGTTTGCACTGTGTCTGGGTGTTTCTATGTATAATAAGTATGTATTTAAAACTATATAAGTATTATATCAGCTATCTGGCCGCCATATTACAAGCTATGCTTAGTTTGGGGTCAGATGGTGTTGTGTGTGAATTGTCCACCACCACCACCACCACCACCAATTATAGCCTTTAGAGTCACGTAAATATTCAACGGTGAAATCATCGGTGTAGTAGTTCCTGAGATTAACGACTGCGCGATCCAAAGGAGTGGTCATGTGTTTTTCAGTCTATGTATGTATGTATGATACTTTGAAGCACTATACAGACCAAACACCTGGGCCGATTTTTATGATTCACACGCCAATAGTCTGGTGAGAGGTAGAGACACTAAAGACATGACGTTTGTGTAAATTCTACATTAACATAACAACTGAACAGTCGGGATCCATTATTATTCGACATACAATCTAATTGTTCTATTGATAATTGGTAATTCCGACTGTTCAGTTGTTATGCTCCTTTATTAGAATAGATTTTATTTTCTGCAATAGAATTAATTAAATTACATATTATAGAATGCTAGACCACCAGAAAACTAAGAGCTTGTTTATTCTTTTCAGTTTTTTTAGTATGTTATGACATAGTACATAGTTTGGTTCACTTTTTATGCAGTCGGGTTTTTTGCGTTTTTTTTTTTTTTTATTAAGAGCTGTTGTACTAGTTATTCATCAGTTTTTGCTTTAACAGTGAAAAAATCATTGTGAGGAAACCCCACAAACCCGCACTTGGTCAGCATATCAAATAATATGTTCGTAGTGTTAGTAAAAAGTTAGTTTTGTAGTGTTACTTAATTGTCATTGTATTTTAATTTTGTTAATAAAGGTTTTGACTTCCATTTGCAATCCTGTTCCCAGCTTTTAATAACTATCTTTTAGTACAATAACAAATGAAACATATTTAATGTACTTATCGTAGGTATTCTTACCGTAAACCCTCAAGCCCTTTAATATAAAAGGTCACAGAGCCCATTCATTTTTAACCAGATGTTCATGACGTGATGTTCCTGATTTTATATAGGAAAGAGTGAGGTAAATTTAATTTGTTTTACTAAAACTGGACCTAGAATTCTTAATATTACGAAATAACGCTTTTACTTCTCAATCTTCATCAACTGACTTTGATGGTTTACTTTTTCATTTTTGAAACTATTAATAAGCAATGCTTTTAAAATTCTCGCTACTGGGGCTGGGACTGGGGCCTTCTCTCACAAGAAGAAAATCAAGGTCATAATCTACCACGCTGGCTAAGTGTCAGTTGGTAGCTGATGCGTGTTCTCCAAAAATGTCTTTTTTGGAAAATTATAGTTTTCTAGTGACATTCTTCTACATCGTTATAGTCAGTGGCGATTACAAATTTATACATTTGCACTTGAATACTCAGACGGGCAGGATGGATTCAAACCTTCTTCATGTTCCAATAGCTGCGTGTCACTGTGCTGTAATGTGACATGCATGTTACTTACCATCACATTACATACCCTGCTCATCTCGTCACTCTTTATTGAAAAACCTAGCTTTAATTTAAACGACCACGCCCACGGTACAAGATTAGTCAATGATTAACAATAGTGCAGAGAACAACCATGACACCTCAAGATGTATAAAATTTAAAGAGGTTTACTCGAAAGTCCTATTTCCAAACAAAAAAGTGCATAAACATTTTTGAAGCATAAAGGAACCGTAGTTTTGAAAATGGCGTCTTCAGAGCCAATATATTGCTTCCTCGCGTGACGTCGTTAAGGCCAGCTGTTACCGTAGCCCACTTGTTTTTGCCGATGTTTTTGCCAACAATATAGAATTTGCTACTTTATCATTTTTAGTTGACTGTTTTACGGGTCTGGTGGTGCGATTTGCATAATGTGCAATGCGGTTATAGCAAGTGGGAATTTACATATTTTATCAATATAAGCTTTTTTTTCTATGACAACGGGGTAACCTAGATAAGTTCAATATACAGAATATATATTGATAGGCAAGCTTTGTAGATTACGCGTATGGCCAGTATCTTGAATTTGACTAAAAGTGTGCATGGTTTTAGTCTTTGACGCTAAATACCTAACAGTGCGCGGCTGAAAAAAGATTTTTTTTTGGACTACCTCGTTCAAATAAATCAAATTTACTCCACTGCATTTTATATTCTCGACATTTTTTAATTAGGAATTGTCAACGATTCTTTTGTTTGCTATGGAAAAAAAAAAAAAAAAACAAACAGGTTTAAATTTTTATCCTTTAGTTAAAAGCTATGCTAAACGTAAATATTTGCAAATGGCGTTAACATTGACTGTACCTAAAACAAGCTAAAAGGCTTTAACTCTCGCCAATAGCCCCCAAAGGTTTCCAGAACTGGGCATGAGTGATGCCAATTTAGTAATATCGTAAAACACAATAATGCTTTCATCGAATCATTTCGCGAGGACGTAAATGGCTGTAAAACATACAGGAAAAAAGTTTAAGGGCAATAATTCGAAGAAATGGCCGGGTGTTACACAACGCCGGATCATAATAAATTGAGTGGAGGTTAGAGGATCGGGGGAGATTGACAGAGGTCTTTAACACTGCCCCCGGCAAGCGTCAACTTGTGTTCTTCGGATAAGTCTCAATTTTATCGAACGGATCCACTCGTAATAATTTTGAGGGCGTCCAAGCTTGACAATTTTCCTTTTGACTGTTGGAAATGATTACAAAATATGCCGTTTTCGGCTTCAAGTTCATATAGTGTGCATGAGCTTTGTAAAGTTTTATTTGCATATATTGTCGGAACCGTCAAATTATACCCTCACTGTAGGTTAGGTTAGTTTGTAATCTGACCTTGTTAGATTAAAATCTGACGGTTTTAAGTATTTTGCGGTGACACATATAGTGGGTTCAGAGATTGAACGTTAGTACTCCTGTAGCAAAAACGACAGATAGTTGCAAGTTTGACGTATATCTCTCCCTCTCTCTATCTATCTGTCTTTACACAAGCACACACCCTGTGTGCATTTGTGTGTGAGTGTGCGTGACGTCGTAAAATAATGTATATAGTACGAGTAGAGTACTTCAAACTTTCTCTTACTCAAACCCTTATTAGCTATACCTCTATATTATTCTGATATTTAATTAAATATCCAATTTCATGATTTCTTAAATAACACATAATGTTATGCTGGTCTTTGTAGCTGTAAATATAATTTATAACATGAAATTAAATTGCCCTAAATTAACAATGCCCACATCCCATAGAAACAAAACTCCCGAAGAGTTAAGTAGTGCCTAACATTGGCACTACTCAACTCTAATATTGTAATACGATATTCTTATAAAATAAACTTGTTTATCATATGTACTCATCTAAATATTAGCAGGTACATCTTTTTAATGGGAAGGGTTTTTGTAATTTAAATATTTCGTTACTTGAATGTCTTTCAAGTTTCCCGGTTGAAAGCGTGTTGGTGTGAAAATATGCCGTTTAATAGACTACATTCGCCAGCGTGTGATGAGGCCCGTATCGCGCCCTAAATCTAGACTGTTACCCCGTGTTACGTGGCGAGACCGTGTTAGTTGGTTTTTAAGTACCTATATTAGAGTGGAAACATTTCTGTGAACCTCTTTACCTAGATTCCAAGACAAAAGATTCGATTTTTATAGCTTGAGATTTGGATTTTTTGTGATAACCTTGTTTTAAAGAAGAAAATATTGTTTGAGTAAATAAAAACAGTCAAAACAGTAGTCTGGTTACCTTCTTTTATTCTGCCATTATGCATTTATGTTGCCATTCTAACAATGGCAAATACTAATTATATTGAAATACGTAGCAAAAGTGGAATGAATATTATTAACCGAGTTCAACGAGACCAGCAGGTCTACTACGAAGTCCGATAAACGATATATCGGTCGAAGTTATGGACGTTTTATACCACGAAACACAATCGGTCGGCTGATGACACAAAAACTGACGTGGTATAAAACGTCCATAACTTCGGCCAATATATCGTTTTCCGGACTTCGCAGTAGACCTGCAGGTTTTCAATTCGGCCGATACTTATTTTTGTTTTCGTTTTAATTAACACAACATTTTTAAAATTATGTCACCTGGCGTAACTACGTAACTGAGAATTAAGTATATAATCAGAATAATAATAATGTAGCAAAATGAATATATATTTTTAATAAAAATATTTCACGACGATTCCATGTTTAAGTACACAGATTAAGCAGTGGGAAGAAAACCACGATAAAATAAAACCCTATCTACTATCCTGCTAATATTTCTAAATATGAAAATTTTATGGTTAGACGTTTGTTGGTCAATGACGTCATCATCATCATCATCATCATCAGCCCGTGTTCGTCCACTGCTGGACATAGGCCTCTCCTATAATACTATAATGACGTCAGAATGGGTGAATCATAGAGTTTACATATACTATGCATAGAGTTATATTTTCCGCACGGTTCTTTTGTGTCAATCGTAAGCAGATGATGTGCATACTTTCTATAGCAACACAGTGATGTGCTGCGACAAAATTATGACACTTCCACAAGAGCGCTAAGACAAGAAAGATGCTACCCGTGCTTTCGGTGTAGAGCGTTTCTGCCAACTCTATACGTAGTCTATGTAAACTCTTTGGGGTGACCGAATCAAGGTATAATTTAGTTCAGTTTTTGTCTGGATACGTAGCACATAGAATACTTTGTGTTGCGGAAACGGGAACTCTACGATGAAATCTGAGTGCTAGTAAATCCTACTGATATTATGCATGTCAATGTTTCGATGTTTGTTGCTCAATCACGGCATAATATCTAAATGAATCCGGTAGGAATTTACAGTTAGATTATCAAAGAGAGATCTGGAAGAACACATAGGTACTTTTTATCCCGGGAATATAATGGAAACGGAACTGCGCGTGTAAAACCGCGGGGCATTGCTAGTGATAAATAAATTCAAACAATGTCTAGTAGGCAGCTAATGTTTGTTTTATCTGCGTAATTTTTCTGTGATTACAAGTAGTCTAATACGTTATGAATGTTATTATACTGATTGAACAATACACATTCAAACGTGAAAACTATCACATTTATAACATTAGTAGGATCTATCATTTTTTACATCATTGTCACTTAGGTACAGTTTTTATTACTTGCTAGCACCTCTCTCTGCTCTGATCGTATTTCAATCAATTCATTTTATTTTATTTTATTATATACAAGATGTACACCCCGTCTTCGCCCGTGGTACATATATAGCAATCATCGTGATCCCGTAAACGTCCAACGGTGAAAGAATTTTTGAAATGAATCGGTTCAGTCATTTCTGAGAATATCGTTATCAAACAAAAAAACTCCTTCTTCAGCCAACTGGCCGAAATTGGTCTTACCAAAAACAAATTTGATTAGCAAAAGTTCAATGACGCAATCTAAGACACATGCTGTCATGTCAAAACTCGGTAAGAAAACTCTCAAAAAGGAATATTTTCCCCCGTTTTTGTTTTATTCTTGATTCATGCTCCGCTTTTATTGATAGTAGCCTTATGTTCTAAAACTTATAGCCTTTGTCCATAAATGGACTATGAAATAGAAAAAGAATCTTTCAATTCAGGCAAGTACTTCCCGAGATCCTAGTGTACAAACAAACAAACTCTTCAGTTTTATATTATTAGTATAGACTAGCTGTAGGTATCCTGCGCGTGGTGCTACTCCACCTGTCGAAAATTTGTCGTACCAACTCAGAAGCCTTCTTTAGCTCATGCACAACATCTTTGCTACAAATTATCACACGATCACAATATGTATAGTGTACGATTCTATAAAGGAAAACATTATTTTTACATAATACATCGAAGAATATAACACGATACATAATTTCCTACAAATCTCGATGATACAAGGGATCTCGATGAACGATAATATCCTGAAACTCAAAGTTACTTTTTAACCTTAAAAATTATCGGGATCAAGGGCTATGCGAGTAAAGTAGGGATGCTCCTAGTTATTATTAATGCAGAAACTGGGTTATAAACTACAACAAATCATGTAGGCATCCACCAGGTATCTGGGTCATTCCCTTTCATTATTTCCTAAGTGAATATTTGCATGTCTATAATGAGGCATGTTCCAAAGAATTGCCCATAAAAAACGGTCGACTTTGTCTTCGGGGCACGCTTTAATTAGAAAATGTTTTATGGCAATCGTTTGGTGAATTAAATTCTTTTTCAATAATGCAGACTCTCATTATCAATTTTCTTTTATGAACCTGATGGAGGCAGTTATTTGTGTTGTATTCGAGTTTTCCGTGTAAACATTTACTTATTGAGGTACTTAAAATGAATTTATATAGGTATACATTACATTACATTACATATTAATGAGAATTTAGATACAGGCCAAAATACAATATTTTGGTACATTCTCAATTTGCAAAGTGCCACATAGAGTGATCTGCGTGAGCATTAGCGACCCAAATGGCGACATATGGAATAGTGACGAGCTAATCCACTATCGTCATTTATTTTCGGAGGGCAAGAGCCATTTTCGGGTGGACGCGCCCTCAGAGTAGCAGTTGAGTTTTTTATTCGCCTTGCTCATAGCTTGTCTGTTGCCTCCTTACTGGTGAGAAAAAGCCCCGTGTTTCAGCAGTAAAAATATAAAGTATTCTCCAAATAATATATTGATTTGATTGGCTTACAGGACAAAGAGATAAATAGTCTTGTATCTCTGGGTGACGAACGCACTGCAGTGCTGAGTAATGGTTTGGACTCTTTGTTCCAATAGCTACACGGCTCTGTGTTGTTATCGGCACACGTGTTCATTACCGTCGGGCACTTGACCTGATCGTCTTTTCAATTTATAGTATATACTATAAAAAACTGTGTACATATTTATGTAAGTGCCATATCCAACAATATCTAAGTATAAGTTTAATGTTTAGATGTGTGTTAACGGATGTGATAGAAATTGAGTACACAGAATATAGTCTAAAATTGCACTTAGGTTATTATCTCCCAAAAGTCAAGAAGTACAAGAACTACACTTTTACTACCGCTGCTAGTATCTTTCATAAATTAACCACAAGCAAATATATCATAGTATAGAAACTCCGTATTAACATTTGGTCCTACCGCTCCGTTTACGAGAAAACCACAAACGCGTTATCACTGCCTCATCACTCACACATGCAGACCGAATCTGCGACCAATTTCAACACATTGAAGCCGCAAGTCGTATTAATCATACAGCATATCCACAAGGCACATGTGCGATATATTACTGGCGATAGTGGGTAGGGCTGTCTATAAGTTTGTTCATCTGAGACTTATGACTTTCTCAGCTATTTTTGTATCGATCGCAAGTTTACTATAGTTTTGTTCGACTTTGTGTCTAGTTTCACGGGGAGAGAGTTTATTAGACCAAAAAGGTCGAGTTGTTCTCATTTTTTTATATTTTTTACAATTGTAGTCAACTGTTTACAATTTTTTTATGTGACAAATTCTTTATATTTCTTCTGTGAGCACTTTTTCCTAAGGAAAATGTCGTCGTAGCGTTGGAGCGACGGTAGAGTAGCGGAATGGACGAACGAACGAACGTGCACGTTAGGGTCTGACGGAATCTGACGAAAAATGCGCCGCGAATTATCGGTTGCGTTACGCCAGAACAGATAAACATATTATAAAACATCTTACCTTTCACACTCAACCAGTGATGCGTTAGTACGATGAATGATGCGCTCGACGCATTTTCCGTCAGATATGTAACGACCCTTAGCTGCTACGACAAAAAAAATGTCCTCAATGTGATAACATATTATATTAAGGGAGTTTAAAATTCAGAAAAAAAAATTTTGGCGCTTTTTAATTCACTCTACAAAAACTGAAAAGTTGGCAATTTTACTTTAGGAAGATTAGTAGTTTATTCTGATTGAATTTATATTTCGTGTATCCATTTTCAGCCAACACCACACGTACACGAGTATGACGTATGTTATAGTCATTGCCCTCTTCGTTCATATATTAAGTAATAGAGCAACCTGACACATGCCTCTACAAGAAGAAATCTTTCAGCAAGCAAGATCGCCCAAGGCATACACGTAATTCCAATGTGAATATTCTACCACAACGAAACAAACTAGAAATATGCAAGAACAAACATATACTATGACTATAAAAATCTTGACATCGTTTTTAAATTCTACCACCACACTCGACCGTTTAAGACTAGCCACCCCTATCACAAAGAGAATGTTAACAGTTGGCGTTAATGTTCGACCTTCCCCGAGGGAAATGCGCTCTTGATAATGCGAACAGTAATTTTATGTTGCAACAATAGGAATAGTTGATTGCTATAGATAACGTTAAATTTGAATATATCAGTGAGATAATGGTGTTTTAAATGGTCCAATAGAATGGTTTGTTTTGGTAATATGGCTATTTTACTGTTGCGGAAATTTCGATTACATTACGTAGTCATTATCGTATCATTTTATGAATATTATTGAAATTTAATTGCTGTACGATATCGTTATTTTATGAAATCCGTACCTTAGCTCATCCAGAATACAAAAAATAACATAGAAAATAAAAAAACTTGGCTTAATTTCAATTTGGTCTCTTTGTTAATTTGACGACACTAACGTCAAAAAACGTTTTATAAATTACTATAATTTACGCAAAAACATTTTTGTTTGGTTTATTTGAAAATACGTCGCTGAGAAATGTTTTTCTTTATTTAGGTATATCCTATTAAAATTAAAAAAAGCAACAAACTAACCACTTTTTCTGATAACTCACAAACACTATTTAAAGTTGAGTAGACATTATTTAATTTGGCATAGTACCTATACATGAGAAAGTCATTTATTATGCTCTCGAACAGAGCTTCAAATAACAGAACTAAATTAGAACGTACACTATTATTTTGACCGATGAAAGTCTACAGATAAATGGCATTGGCTGAAAATAAAAGCTTTGATTTATTTAAAACTGTACCCTAGACGTAGAAGAACCTTATCCGCAGGGTACAAAATGATGAAAATTGGTCATATTAGCTCAAACACCTTCTTTGGCTCGAGGACAACAACTTTGTCGAAGTGAATCATATGATTAAGTGCATAGTTTACGATTCTCTAAAGTACATACACTAAAAACATTTATTTTTATATAATTACATAAAAATGTGGTTTTACATAATAATAATAATTTTAAAATGAAATGTTTAAATCACTCTATTTTCAAAATCCCTATTCTAGATAAAAATCTAGCACCCATTACGTGTTACACACCCTCTGTTATATTTCAAAATACTTTCTAACTTATCTAAATGTAATCACAAAGAAACAAAACATTGTCGATAAGGAAAACCAACTCAAACAGAATCCGAATACTTCAAAGTTATCTAAAACTAATAATAACAGCTCTTAAAGAACACGAAATTATCTTGGAAGAACTATTCTCAAATTATCTTTGAAGAAGTATTCCCATTATTGGTTATCTCAAGAGCTTCATAGTTCTATAAATATTTTCTTTCAAGTTTCCGCTTACCAGGTTTATTAAGGGACTGTATTGTATATTTACTTCAGACATTTGAAAAATAATTAATTTTTTAGGTATCAACCTTTTTTTAAACTATTGTAGGTTTACACCTAACCGCCATTTCACCTGATGTTGCTCACCTAATGCGGTCTACGCTGAATCATGCTTACTCTAGAAGAAACCTTTACTCTCGATTTGAAGACACCAAGATTGCAACCATCGGCAAACACTTATCACAAAAATAAAGTTAAACCTATTCGTTCGAGCTTTAGGAAAAGCAACCATGAAACGATGTTGCTTTTTCAAACTACGAGCAGGCCGCTAGACAGATGGCCATGATGGCATTAGATCAACCAGATCAGTCGCACACTCTCCGAAATGTATCCTGAAGTGGTATCATCATAATCAGCGTATAACTTATCATATACATTTACATTTGACGTAAACATTTTTAAATTTGGTTATAAACAACAAACAACCCACTTTATATTTCCATTGCTGGGACTCGGGGCATTGCTCTCACGAGGCGAGAGTCAAGGCCATAATGTAACGTAGTATAGTGTAGTGTATGAAATGACATAAGTCGTTGAAAAATGCCTTTTCTTTGACAGTTAAAGACTGCTGATGATAAGCTCGTACATTTGCACTAAAAATATTCAGAATTACACGTAGGATTCTAAACAACAAACAACCTTTCACACCCCACAATTGTAATATCGGACCAGCCACCAGAAGTTTATATGCATATTAATCCAAAAACCGAAATAAATGTAATATATTCTAAAACAAATATAATACCGAAATAGTTTAACCTACCGAACCTAAACTAAAGTGTAATAATTACTTTGCCAAAAAAAAAAACGAAATGTTCAGCAAAACAGGTCATGCCTACGCATATTTGATATCAAACTTTCGTTGTCATAAAACTGTAACACAATCTTGGGCGTACAACTCCTTATCTACCCTCCCTTTGAAAAAAGTAAGGCAGTCAATAAATCACCAGGCATTAGACATATCGCTGGGGTTAAGGGCTTAGTTCTGTAGTGCCTAGCAACTAGTGCCATTTGGCGTCCACTAATGGAATGGGGCGTGAAAAATAGTACCATGCTTGGGAATTTCCATAAAACTTGGAAAGTAGAAAACTATAATGCGATGACCCGCGCGCAGCTTATTTTGATCGTACAATAAAGTACTAGAATTATTTTTGTAGTGTTAGAACTGAGCTGTCTGTAAAAGTACTATACCATTGCTAGTTACTACTGCGAAGCAGTAATGGGTTAATATTTCTGTATTCTTGTTCAAATGACAATAGATTAAGATCCCAGAGCCGCCAGACGTCACGTATTTTCTGATGAACGAAATGTATAATACCATTGAGCACCATTGAGTTAGTACTTACTAAAAACACATGCTTACCCGCTAACTTGCTTAGAAAGCCAAATTTGAGATATAGGGTCCAGTATGTCTTTATATCCCTTACATAAAAACATATATGTACGAGATTTTGAGTTTAGGGATGGCTGGCCCCTTAGATCGGAAAAGACTTTTAAATAGTTGTCTGATAGACATATATACAAATAAAGTATGAGAATTAAAGTCATTATTTTGGAAGTTAAAGCGTCTGTTAAGCAAAACGGCCGACGGAAAGTTTCTGGGAGTATTAGAAAATCCGTGAAGTAAGTAATGTATCTTCTGGACCCCATATATATCTCAAAATTGGCCGTCTAAGCAAGTTAGCGGGTAAGCATGTGTGTTTAGTACGAGTAACTCTACTCAATCATCCACATTTCGTTCATCAGAAAATACGTGACGGCTGGCGGCTCTGGGACTTCGAATCTTGCGGATCTTGGACTACAAGGTATTAGAGTGAGTACAGGATAAAGAGAAAAAATATCTAAATGCCAAGCTAGATTGTCCTAGCCAAATATGTGATTTAAGATTTAGGTACATACATATAAAATTTAAGTGTCTCTGCATCTCTTAATTTACAGCTTTTCAAAAAATGCTAATGAACGTGTTCACGGTGCTTTTGTAATAAAGCAATTTGTAATATTTTTGTCATCTGTTTGTTCCGGATAATCTTTGAAAAGGATAGAGCAATTTTAATGATTTTTTTACTAGCTGACAGCTTTGTTTTATAAGAAAATATACGAGACTACCTGCACCACCTAAACATAGTAAATGTTCCGTAATCGATAATACTAGTGTTATGATTAACCGTGATAGCATAAAACAATGTTTAAAAAGCAATATTGTCGCCACCCAAAACAGCACTGATCGATATTCCAAACAGTTTAACGAATACAACACTATTGATTAACAAACCTACGCTAAGGGTATACAGAGAGTCTAGTTTGAAACCAGATGTGGACAATTTCACCTCGACCACATTGTGGATTTGCTTTTTGACGAAAGCCAGCAACACGAGAGAGTATTCAAACCTTTGCGCGTGGAAGCTCGTCGCGTAATCACTCGTAAATCCCTTACGGAGCACACCGGCACAATCCCTGATGTCCATCAAAGGATCACAGAGCAATGAAAGTATGATACAAGAACAGTATGGACAGAGCTTGAAAAATATCGAGGTGGCTCAGTGACAATAATGTTCGAGTTCACTAGTATGACGTCGTAGGTTTGAAACCTGAAACCCTCTCTATCTCTCTGCGTATTTCGGATTATTTTTTCAAATTCAGATGTATAAGTTTGCCAACACAGATTTGGTGGCTGCAATCTATTAGTTATTGATCCCAGCATGCGTTTTGATGTGGACCAAGACTTAAGGCCTGGTTTACAAGCAAAAAAACCCATTAAATATGTGGAAACATTTTCTTGGTGGTTTTCTCTCGCAAGACCGTAATCTACCACGCTGACCCAGCACAGGTTCACTGGCACGTCAAATATATCCGAAACATCCATGCCTAAAAACATTGAAAACGCCCATACTCTTATTAAAAGCTCTAACTTGAGCAATGAAATGGCAAGATTGCCCAATACCTCCTAATACCTTCAGGAATCAACTTAATCCACTAACAATTTCTTTATTTACAAACGAAAATCCTCCTAAGAGTCTCTTTGTTGTGCACAAAATAAAATACTGGGTATTTTCTACGAACGCTTTCTAGAAATTACGTTTTTTTCTCGCCATTTTAATACCACTTCGTCTTGACACGGTGCAAAACATTGAATGGGCGGTTGAAATGAGCGACTATTATGTTTGCACAAAAATATTTTGCTTAATTCATAAATGAGATCAACTTTTTGTGAGGTTGAATTATTTGCGCTTGGACTTGGAACAACAAATGGTGTTATTGCATTTGTTAAATTGTGTTAACATTTTTGGCACTTAAAAAATGAGTATTAGTATGTTTTCGTAATAAAATGTTTGGTAAAAATTATGCGACGATGCTGGTAGCGTTTGGGTTATTTTATACTAGTTTCGACCCGCAGTTTTACCGACGTAGTTACCGTACTACTCATTATTTCCCGCGAAAAATAGATAATATATATTATATATATATGCTATTCCTGACTATGATCTCATTATCATCATCCTCAGCCCAAATTCGTGCCACCAAATTCGGTCCTCGGCTCTCCGCATCCATCCGATTCCCGCCACTCTCTTTAGGTCGTTGGTCCACCGAGCGGGAGGGAGGACGTCCCACGGGACTATGATCTGTGTTCAAAATTTTAACTTTTTAGGCGTTCCGACGTGATTAAGCAACAAATATCTAAACTTTCACATTTATAATATTACAAGATCATTATCCTGCACCTTGCGCTAGTCTAAAGTTTGAAAAGCAGTTGGTACAGGTCATCTGACACAAGACTGTCATAGGTCATTAGACAAAAAACAGGATATTTACTATGACTTCGTTGATTTATCATTGAAAGTTTGTTACTCAATCACGTCGAAATATTTAAACGGAACACAGAGTATAGTTTGGAATAGTACGTAGGCTTCTTCTTATCCCGGGGAAAATAACAGGAACCAGAATTTCGCAGGTAAAACCGCTGAGCGTGACTTATCCTTACAATGAGCAAGAAATAGAGGTGAACTCACCCACTTTACCTAACTTAATATATGGATCGGGTTGTCGAGATAGTGCAGATTACGACAGTACCTAACTACGGCAGTATGTTTGAAGCTGTAAAGAAGTGAAAAGTGTTTAATTTACACTGAAATTGCTTGTGGTAGTAGCAGGACTCGTTGTCCGTTCATACAACCTATTTTTTCATTTATTCTGCCACCAAGCACAAATAGGTACCACTATTGTGTTCGCTGTTTAGGTTGGAAGACGGTATTTTGAAGGAAGTAAGGAGCAGAATACAACTTCTTTTACGAATGATGAGCACAGCACAGTGCAGTGCAAGACAGAGATTCGAAGTCTTCATGTTTAAATTACTACCTAACACTGTATTGTTACAGACGGTTTGTTAGTCATTTTATTAAAACACATAAAAGAAATGATTTTTGAAAAATAAAGTGCAAATTAGTCTGTAAATAACAGTGAAGAAAAAACAAACATAAAAACAGAACTTTTTTGATAACAGTTTAAAATACGCCTAATTCCTGTTTTCCTTTGTAACAAACAAACAATTGAAAGTCCCTTTAACAACAAAACACGTCTCCAACCGACGATGACCTATGGCTTCGTTTGTCCTTCCAACTTTGAGATCCTTGATTTTAACAGTCAAACAGTGGCCGTGTTTGCTGTAACAAAATATGCAAAGTAGGTGCGGGTGGAAGCGATACGGGCCTTGGTTTTTGAATAATTAACTAAGGCAGTAACAGAGGTTCATCATCATCATCATCATCAGCCACAAGACGTCCACTGCTGAACATAGGCCTCCCCCCTAGATTTCCACAACGAACGGTCCTGCGCAACCTGCAACCAGCGGTTTCCAGCGACCTTCGTGAGGTCATCTGTCCATCTAGTGGGAGGCCGTCCAACACTGCGTCTCCCGGTTCGTGGTCGCCACTCAAGAACCTTTTTTCCCCATCGGTTGTCAGTTCTGCGAGCGATGTGGCCTGCCCATTGCCACTTCAGCTTGCTTACTCTTTGAGCTATGTCGGCCACTTTCGTTCTTTTGCGAATATCCTCATTACGGATTCTGTCGCGCAAAGAGACTCCGAGCATAGCTCTCTCCATAGCTCGCTGTGTGACTTTGAGCTTCGTTATGAGACCAACAGTGAAGGACCACGTCTAACAGAAGTTGGTACCAGGAAACTGCAATGGGCTTTGAAAAAACATCAATCTATACTAGAGTTTGCAAGTCCGTTATCATCGCACCTATAAGCCCAATCAAAAAAGAGAGTCACAAATCAAATCCTGATTTACAACTCAAGCTTAGCAACGACATTGGTAATTTTATTGATTTTTCTGTCATTGAAAATTACAATAACTAATTAATTATTTAATCAATTGAACCTATAACAGGAAGCTGATAAGTCAAAATTATGTGAATTTTATTTATATTAATAATCCCAAAAATAGATTTTCAAATTGTGTGTGGATGATGTTTGTTTTTTTAACACATATAGGACCATGTTTGATTACTAACTCACCAGATATTAAAGGTGACGCACACTGACTGACTTAGAAGATACTTTTTAACGCTGACTTTGATAAGTTCTAGATTATAATATCTCATATGAATAAAGGAAAGTTTTGGTTAAAGAGTTTAAGTTTAGTAAAATAAATTAAACGAAACACATTGAAATTCATTTTTGACGTAGGTACCTTTATTTATACAGAAACTTGGGCGCACGTATAACAAATTAAAAGTAAATAGTTTTGCAAAGTTTTCTCTCTGCCCTGCACTGTTTCTTAATTATGTGGAAGCACGCGGACCTGTGTCCAACCATCGTCCTACATTCGGGATGGCTAATAAAAATGCGAAAAATGTGGCGAATTATCAATTAAAATTAGCTGCACGGGAACTCGGTTTAAATTCAGAGTGGGTTTTATGGGGCCAGGAAATTGCGGTCATGGGGTTTAACTTTTGATTGTAGATTGTAGTTTGGATGTAAGAGAAAAAAATGTTTTTGGAACTAAAATCTTTTAAAGAGTGATTTCATTCAAAATGTTTTCGTATTAAATAAAATCAAAAATAGGTAGGGTAGAAATACGAGTTTATATAGTTACATATTTCGTTTGAACACGCTATGCTTAAATGATATGTCAGTTATGCACTTTGACACATTATTTGTGTGAAATTATATTTATTGTCATTTAACTAATTTAAGTAGTTTACCAAACTGTCGCTTAACGTCAAGAAAATTAGCGGTCAAATGCGATGAAATATACTCGTTCGTTTTTAAGTTTATAATTTTAGAAATATGACTGCTAGAAATAAAAGCTATTTTATCTCCGGTAGAACGCAGTGCATCTAATATCCAGTGCTTTGGATATATTATTTTGACCATGAGGTCATATACTTGGTTGGACCATTATTCTTATTTTCATTATTCATGTCATGTTTGTCTCGTTACTTTATTTTATGATTATTTTTGTCGATATTAATAAGTTTGCACCTGGCTGCCATCTTAGCGACGACTATGATAGAGCTTTCTAACCTAGAAGAAATCGATTCACTCATCCGAATAAACTGGTAAACTCGATACTTAACGGTTCACGGTTCATGTTCAAGACTTTTGGAGTCCTGTACAAACAAAGGAGTTATGATCCTTTGATTGATTAGAGGTGATACAACAGTCTAGAGACACGTTCATATTATGTTATTGGTCGATTCACACCTTTTGAATAAGAAACGTAGGTGTTGACACTTCCGAATTCAGTTTTAATTCAATACAGCTGCATTCTAAGACGTAAGTCAACAGCAATATCTTCAAAATCACACCCTCGCTATTAGTTCGCCCCTTATCTCAAAACTCACAACTTAACACCTAAGTATCGTTTTTCCACCGGATGATGCTTTGATTTATTGTTTGTAAGACGAGTCTTACAAACGGAGGTTTTATCTCCCCTAACTTATAATGTAAGAAATACGCAGTCGTTGATTTCCATACAAAAACCATAAGTTAGGTACCTCATTACTGCTTTGCGAGCTAGGTTGCCGCAGAATAAAGAGCCATATTGTCAGCTATTCTCTATATTGTAATTTTAAATATTGCCGAGGCACAGAAAGTCATAATAGCGTAATATATTACGAGCAAAAGTTTGTAGATAAGTGTACAGAGACATAGTCACAATAATAATATTTATCTTAAAGATAAAAGTTTGAAAAGAAGTTCGTAGGTTTGAATGTTTGTTATTCTTTGCTACTATTGTATTTTTATTTCATATATAAACAAATTTGCAAACGTCTATTTTTGTATGTATTAAATAAAGGTCTATTGTAATTTCTACATTTCTAGGCGGTGGTGATCACTCACCGTCAGCTACCGTTGTTCCTTCGACATAAAAATGATTTCATTCAAAATAAAAAGAAAAAGAGGACCAACATCAATTTAAAAATGTGTCCTGTCATAAAAATAAAATCAAATTGAATAAACGACGGAGATGTGACATAATAATCAAAACATCATACTCCGAAAAGATGTTAAAATAATGTGTTTTTTTAATTTTTGGTGAAAAAAGATATAGTTAATTATGGTATAATTATAAAACGAACACACAAGCGTTAGTTTTCAGAGTATACAAAATATTATCGATGTAAGTAGATTGATATATTAGATGGTTGAAATATGTGATTTTAAGATTTTTCGTTTTTGCACAAATAGTTTTACCTTATCAAATCTTTCCATATCTTTTAAAACAAAAAGAAACCATTGAAATGCTTTAAGGCTTTGATTTGACGTTTAATCGCCCAAAAAAGTATTTCAACGAATTGAGGACTTCACTTTTTATGTCGCTTAAATTTTTTATTTTCGTTAAAGTAAAACTAGTAAAAACCTGACAACTTTTTTATATTACATAGAATGGTTTACCCACATGTGTGGGTTATTTGGATTTACTATTGTAACATGAAAAAAAAAGTTCAACTTAGCAACTGTATTCCACACCTTGTCACAGTCATTTATACAAGACGTTTGAGTAATTTCAATAAATCAAAAATGCGAGTCGAATTACGTTCGCCCCTACCGTAGCACCTTTGTCGGGAAGTGGGAATAGGGTTGGAAGAATGTTAATCTTGTGAGCGCATTTTGAGCCACGTGTTTCGGGCATATCGAATGGTTTGTAATGAAATAATCTTGTTAAAAGTTAAGCCGTCGTGTAACACCCCTAAGGTGTAGGTTAAGTTCTTTATGAGATCAAATTTATAAGGACCCTTGCAAGTTGATAGTACCTTGTTTATGTTGCAAAATCTGAGATTGCCCAAGTTTACTTGTACAATTATTCACAGACTAGCTGTCAGTGTGGTTTCACGCGTGTTGTTTTTGTTTAAAATTGTAACAAAACGTTATTTTGACGTACCATCTATACATTAATGTGCATTTTTTAAACTTTTATAGGTTTACACTTGAACGCCATCTTACCTGACGTTAAGCGACGATGCGGTCAACGATTGAGTGTGCTTACGTAGAAGAAATCGATTCACTCTCGATTTAAAGACACCAAAGTTATAACAATCGTAAAAAAAACCCACTCAGGCAACTCATTCCACAGTCTAGACGTTCTTATCACAAAAGTAGAAACAAACCTTTTCGTTCGTGTCTTTGGAACATCAACCGTGAAACGATGCCGCTTCTTCGAGTTACGAGAAGTCTGGTAGCAAAAAGGCAAGGTGGTATTAGATCATGCAGATCAGTTGCGCACTCTCCGAAGTGTATCCGATAAAAAAAGCGATAAGCTAGAAACTTTTCGGCGATGTTCAAGACTTTGCAGTCTTGCATGCATTAATATCGTCTTTTTAGGGAGATCTGTGATCCCCGCTCAAGTTTCTTTTGAGTCAAAACATCTCTCCGGCCATACATCGTGGTAATGCTGCCAGTTTGATGGACACTGTTGATCGGCGATTTGACGAGTGCGATTACTAAATTAATGACTCCAAACTTGTGTTTGTCTTAAATATGCATCTAGAAAAAATAGGTTATTTGAATATTATAAACTTAAAAATGCGAGATGGAGGCGCCGAACCGGGAGGAGCCGCCTTAGAAAATGAAACAGTCCTAGAGTAACAATGATAATATTTCCTACTCCCCCTATTTTCATTTTTTCTCCTAATCCAAGATTAATGAAAAAATGAAAATAAATGACAATGGTCACGGACCCCAGAGTCTGTGGAGTTTCTCAATTCAAACAAAAAAATGCATTATTATAAACAGACATTTCAATTTTATTAATTTGTATAGATATACAGATAGTCAGTGAGAAGCTATCAAAGTTTTTTTATTTTATTTAAAATGAAGGTTCCTACTTAGAATTTCATTATTTTTGTTTTAAACATAATTATTTTGTTCACGTATCAATTAAAATTAGCAGTTACCCAATGACAGAAATTCCACCATATTTGTTACTGATTGATTATACTTTTGTGCATAAATTTATTTTAAAAAATAGCTCTCTGCACTCTTTTTCTACATAAATATAAGTGTGTGACGTTTCAGACTTTTGATTATAATATCTTTAAAAATATTAATTAAAAGTAAATTAAATTTCAAATTTAAGGCCAGGTAGTTCTGTCAAATTAGGCATTTAACGCTGTCTTGTTCTCGCGACCGTCACCGACCGCGGAATCGGTGCCACAGTGCAGAAATAACATTAAAATATTGGACTGTGTAATTTAAACTCATTTTTTGTTCAATATTTGTTTATACTGTTTATACTAGTGATAACAATTTTGTGAATTGTGAAGTGAAACGAAGAAATATTAAATTTATCCATACTCGTAGATATACAAAACTCAACCTTTTCTTTTTGGTCACACTATAAGTTGAGAAAGGCTTTTCCAATTTCATGCATCTTTTTAAACTGTTTCCTAATAATTCACAAGTTCGTCAAAATTAAAACAAAATGTGCTGAAACGTAATGAAAGGCCAGTAAAATAGAAGAAATCTTTTGTTGCTAGTAAACTTTTTTTGTAAAACTTACCGTTTACGATTTATAACCCATTTAATGATACGGTTGCGATGATGCCGATAATAGTGGATGAAAATGATGTGGTCTACGATGGAACTTGCTTCTCTAATAGAAACAAACACAGTGTACCTCGTAACCCCAAGGTTCGAACCTTCGACAAAAACCCACTCTGGCAATGCGTTTCACAGCTTAGTTGTTCTTATTACAAAAGTGGAGACCAAACTCTTCGTTCAACTCTTCAATCATGATGATGAACGGTGCTGTTTATTCGAGCAACGTCTAATATTATTCTAATATGATAGAAAACTTTAATTTAAAAACCCCGACTACAAAAAAATCTACACGTAAAAAAATATTACTTACTATCTAAGGACACTTTGGCGAGTCAGACTAGTCTTAGAATATCTTTGTTACCAAAATCCATCCAGCCGTTTGGAAGATATGTGGAAATAAAAGATTTACAAACATAAAAGATACGCGCAAACAACATAACCCTTCTTCCATTCCGGTAAAAAGGGACATGTTTATGCTACTGGGAACAGAATTCACATCTTATTATTTTTACATTGTTATCATCAAATTTGACATAATAAATCGTAATCGGTAAGTTCGAAAAAAAGTTTACTGGCAACACAAATTGGGAAATTTTATTTTCTACAATAATAATAGGCTTTATAACTTTTCAGAATATCAGCCAAAATTTTTTTTCGAGCTGGCGCTTGAAGCTCCACCTGGATTTGTTATTATTTTATGATTTTATGCTCAGGAAATGATTCTAAGCCTTATATAAAAAATACGAATCGGAAATTTAGTGCAGAGTTAAATTCTTTGAGTAATTTTAATGCCTAAAAGGCTCCTTATCAAATTTGGTCGAATGTCTAAATTTCTATGAACAATATTAACATTTTCATAAAAAAAAACAATAAATTTTGGTGGTGTCACAAACTTGGAAAAGTAAAAAAAATTCTAACAAAACCATTCGTGTATCTATGGAAAGGTGTTCAAAATTGTATTGAAGTTCCAAACATTTTTTTCTAAACTGAATAGTTTGCGCGAAAGTCTCTTCCAAAGTGGTAAAATCTGTATGTGAGGACTTTTCTTCCAAGTACTAAGTACCTTACTACCAAAGAATTTACCTAAATGGCATATAAATGCATCCCCAAGTTCAAATAATCATAAATGATACCTAACTTGGGATTTACGCAGGGGATTTCTCCCCTCTCATTATTTCCTTATCCCGATCTCTGATTTAACAGACGAATATTTTACCGATACTATCTATTTTCCATTGCATCCGCATTTAATTTTTTACTGATGTGGTATCGACGTCAGTTTTTTGAGACTCGCCTATTGGTGTACAACATAAAATAAACAGCGTACTAATTAGTATCAGCGTCTATTTGCAATTCCAATGAAAACGGTATCAAAAATCAAGATCATAGCGTGCTTCACTAGTAATACCTGCTGATATTGTTATACTGTGGCACTATGATCGTAATATTTAAAATTTATCGGTTGTCAAAATTGCAAAATCAAGCACAGACCCGTCGTCCGTGAGCGCCGAAACGCGACTGATCAGGCTTGCCGAACGGCGCGCTATATATATGGTAGATATTAAAACATAGTGAATAACTGATACTTTTTATCAAGCCAAACTCTGCGAATGCATCTATAACTTTTTAGTGGCTTTCGTTGAGTACAAAAATTTAGCAAAAAAACTAATTAGTTTAGTCATAAACTTGAAAAATCTTTTTGAAAAGGGGTAACTTTGGGATTTTTTTCTATCAAGTAAAATTCATTAAATCGTGTTACTGACTGCGAATTGCACTAGATTAGATCCTTAACTATTACATATATTTTTTTCAGAGTTTAATACACTATTTTAAAGGCCTTAAAGTTGTTTTAAAAAATCAAAATTATGGCCCACACGCCCTTAAAAGCAGTAATGGAAATATTTTTACAGCCATTTTGAATTTACAAGATAAAAACAGTAAGTACTTTAAATATTGATAGTACTTACCTATTTTCAGGGTAATTTAAACTTAAGCTATCGTGTCAGCACTATCGTCCTAGCTGGATTATTCCAATATCTTGGTGTTACATTGTTGACAGATATGATTTGCATTAAACCAAGGTTGTGATTTGTATACCGAGATTACGCTGAGTGAGATGTCATTGTCGTCATTTGTTACACCGGATTAGTTTAGGCATAGCCTGTAAGGCACAGCTAAATCCATGTATTACTGTTCCTAATTGTGGCACGATATAAACCAAATTTAATTTGGCTCAACGTGTTTTCAATGACATTCAGCGTTGTAATGTCACCAAAAAGTTGTACAAGCTTTTATGATAGTTAGCCTAATTATCTTGATTATCTAATATTTTATTGGTTTTAGCTATTTTATTTAGATGATGTGTCTAGTGTCTAGTCTATGTAAAATCATGTAGTTGAAACAGTAATTTAAAGTAGCTAATAAAAAATAAATATTTTACTCCTAATAATGTTTTGTTGATTTTAGTATCTAACAAATAGTTTGTATACTGTTGTTTGTAATACTTTTGTAGTGGTAGGACTCTTGGCAGAGTCCGCCTGGGGAAGTACCACACCTTTGCCAGTTATTCTACCGCCAAGCAGTAATGTGCAAACATTACTGTGTTCCGGTTTGAAGGGCAATGTTTCCAGAGAAATTACAGGGCTTAGAGATATAAGATCTTAGATCTCTGGGTGACGAGCGCAGTGCAGTTCTAGGTAATGATTTGGACTCTTCATGTTCCAATAGCTTCGTGTCACTGTACTGTTATGTGTCAGGCATGTTGCTTACCATCAGGCACATGTCCTGATCGTCTCGTTACTCGTTATTTAAAAAAAAAAAAAAAATATCTGTCATGACCGAGAGCTTTCCTCTTACTGTGTCTATCTAGAAATTGAAAAACCAACATATTTATACCAAGGCAGTGTTTAATGATGATGACTTAAATTAGTCATCATCATTAAACACTGCCTTATACTTTTAGCATATAAAAGTTTTTTATACTTTTAGCATATAAAACTTTTAAGTATGTTTTTTATACAGCTTATTGTTATGTCGTTTATTTATACCAATCAACAGAGTTTAATTTTGCCCTTATAAGTGATTAATTTTGGAAATATTTATGCTCAGAATTGAAAATTTTCAAATACTTGGGCAAAATTCTTAATGATTTTCATTTGTGTTAAACTCACGCTTTACTGAATAAGATATGGTTTACCTTTGTTTATAAGGTTAAGAAAGACAAAAAAATCATTAAAATGTACATCAAGTACATTTAGTATTTTCATAGATACCATAATATGCATACCTATCTATACTCGTAAACATAACAAGAACAAAATTAAAAATTTTGGTTAAAACCCCGACTACCTCAAATTTGTTATCTCTACAACATTCTACTAGTCAAGCCCTTTCATTTGATACCCATATTAAGGGAGTTGTGAAAAATTACATGTATTTCGTCATTTTGTGGAAGCGGCCATCTTGGATTTGAAATTTGTCATAGTGCATAGTATTCTACTAGTCAATCCCTTTCATTTGATACCCATATTGAGGTAAGATGTGAAGAAATATTTTGTCCGCCATTTTGTGGCGGCGGCCATCTTGGATCGATATTTACTAAACATAGCTAAGAACATCCGCACGGATATTAACTTTCAAATATAAAAACCGCATCGAAATCGGCTCATCCATTTGAGCTCTACGGTGCCACAGACAGACAGACTGACATCGACGTCAAACTTATAACACCCCTTTTTTTGGTCGGGGTTTAAAAAGGTGCACCAGAAAACATATATACTTGCCAAGATCTCCAATCCTTTTTTTTATCCTGACGTCAAAACAGTGCGTTGTGTTGTTGAATGTAATAAGTTTGACGTATCTGTGTGGGTGTGTGTCATCGTAGCTCCTAAACGGATATATACATAGATTAATAACGCCTAGATCGATAATCTTCAAACAAAGATTTCATTTTTAGTGAGCCAAACCGCAGATTAAGGCCAGGTAATTCTGTCAAAGTAGGCATTTAACGCTGTCTTGTTCTCGCGACCGTCACCGACCGCGGAATCGGTGCCACAGTGCAGAAATAACATTAAAATATTGGACTAGGTAATTTAAACTCATTTTTTGTTCAAGATTTGTTTATGTTTGTTTGTTTATGATAAGAGTTTTGTTGCTATATAAACGAAGAAATATTAAATTTATCTATACTCGTAGGCATACAAAACTCAACCTTTTCTTTTTCGGTCACACTATAAGTTGAGAACGGCTTTTCCAATTTCATGCATCTTTTTAAAATGTTTCCTAATAATTCACATGTTCGTCAAAAATTTTAAAAAATGTGCTGAAACGTAATGAAAGGCCAGTAAAAATAGAAGGTTATTTGGTCAATTTTGCACTAAATTTCTAAACCAAATTTTTTCTATGAAGTTAAGATCACTTACTGAGCATAAAATTACAAAATGCTCACAGATCCAGGTAGAGCTTCAAATGCCAATTGAAAAAAAAAACTGTTTTAGCCGATATTTTGGAAACTAAATATTTTGACAATAATTGTAGAAAATAAAATTTTGCATCTTTTGTTGCTAGTAAACTTTTTTTGTAAAACTTACCGTTTACGATTTATAACCCATTTAATGATACGATTGCGATGATGCCGATAATAGTGGATGAAAATGATGTGGTCTACGATGGAACTTGCTTCTCTAATAGAAACAAACACAGTGTACCTCGTAACCCCAAGGTTCGAACCTTCGACAATGGCAATGCGTTTCTCAGCTTAGTTGTTCTTATTACAAAAGTGGAGACCAAACTCTTCATTCAACTTTTCAATCATGATGATGAACGGTGCTGTTTATTCGAGCAACGAGCAACATGAAAGAATAACTTTAATTTAAAAAACCCGACTACAAAAAAAACTACACGTAAAAAAATATTACCTACTGTCTAGGGAGTCTAAGGACACTTTGGTGAATGAGACTAGTCTTAGAATATCTTAGTTACCAAAATCCATCCAGCCGTTTGGAAGATATGTGGAAATAAAAGTTTTACAAACATAAAGATACGCGCGAAAAACATAACCCTCCTTCCATTCCGGTAAAAAAGACATGTTTATGCTACTGGGAACAGAATTCACATCTTATTTTTTTTGGCTTTGTTATCATTAAATTGGACATAATAAATCGTAATCGGTAAGTTCGAAAAAAAGTTTACTGGCAATAAGAGATGGGAAATTTTATTTTCTTCAATAATAACAGGCTTTATAACTTTTTCGGAAAATCGGCCTAAAACGTTTTTTCGAGCTGGCGCTTGAAGCTCCACCTGGATTTGTTATTATTTTGTAATTTTATGCTCAGAAATGATTCTAAACCTTATATAAAAATACGAATCGGAAATTTAGTACAGAGTTAAATTCTACGAGTAATTTTACTGCCTAAAAGGCTTCTTATCAAATTTGGTCGAGTGTCTAAAATTCATTTTAAATAAGTTTTAAATGAACGAAGTTGGGGTTTTAGGGATTCGTAGACAAATTTTAAAATATACTTTATGTCTGTCCATCCGTATGTGACAGCCATTTTTCTCCGAAACTATAAGAAGTATACTATTAAAACTTGGTAAGTACATGTATTCTATGCAAGTAAGGTATCATTTATGATACCTAACTTGTATTTATATTAGGGGATTTACGCAGGGGATTTCTCCCCTCTCATTATTTCCTTATCCCAATCTCTGATTTGACGGACGAATATTTTACCGATACTTATCTATTTTCCATTGCATCCGCATTGATTTTTTTACTGATGTGTTATCGACGTCAGTTTTTTGAGACTCCCCTATTGGTCTACAACATAAAGTAAACAGCGTACTAATTAGTATCAGCGTCTATTTGCAATTCCAATGAAAACGGTATCAAAAATCAAGATCATAGCGTGCTTCACTAGTAATACCTACTGATATTGTTATACTGTGGCACTATGATCGTAATATTTAAAATTTATTGGTTGTCAAAATTGCAAAATCAAGCACAGGCCCGTCGTCCGTGAGCGCCGAAACGCGACAAGTACCTATATATTTTTATATACCGCTGAGATGTTGAAAGAGTCGCTAGTTTTCAATCAACTGAAACGGTGTATTGATAGTTCGGTGCTTAGATGAACCTGAATTTCTATAAGTAAGCAATAGTCCAGTGCTTAGATAGCATCAAAACTAATGCAACTAAAAAGTTAACATTAAAAAACTAACAACCGGACTACTGGCACTCCGCAGTGTCAACAGTTCGATGATGACGTGCAACCGAACTACAGACACTAAAAAGTTGCAGTAGTTCGGTTAACCAAACTAACAACCGGACTACTGGCACTCCACAGTGTCAACAGTTCGGTGATGACGTGCAACCGAACTACTGACACCAAAAAGTTGCAGTAGTTCGGTTAACCGAACTAACAACCGGACTACTGACACTACTCGGACTGATCAGGCTGGCCGAACGGCGCGCTATATATATGGTAGATATTAAAACATAGTGAATAACTAATACTTTTTATCAAGTCAAACTCTGCGAATGCATCTATAACTTTTTAGTGGCTTTCGTTGAGTACAAAAATTTAGTAAAAAAATTCATTAGTTTAGTCATAAACTTGAAAAAACTTTTTGAAAAGGGGTAACTTTGGGTTTTTTTCTATCAAGTAAAATTCATTAAATCGTGTTATTGACTGCGAATTGCACTAGATTAGATCCTTAACTAATACATATATTTTTTTCAGAGTTTAATACACTATTTTAAAGGTCTTAAAGTTGTTTTAAAAATTCAAAATTACGGCCCACACGCCCTTAATGTCGGCGTAAACAGTATGTACAGAAGTTCGGGCTTTATACAGATAGACGGAATTCGGGTGTTTGCTTTTGCTGTCTGTAAATAAGAAGCTTAAACAAACACACAGAGTTTAAGTTTTATGACAGAACTTGATATCGCGTCATTCACAATAAATACTGATTATTGTTTACTAAGTAGTTTGATTTATAAGTTCCATCCCCTTTATAGATGCATGTAATTAGTATTTCACAAAATACGAGGCGTATCCTCTTTTATTTCCTTACCGGGGACGATGACACTTGATTTGTGTCATCTGGTCCAGTAAATATATCACCGGGTCAGTAGAAACTTTTTTCCCATTTGGTCCGGTACCGGGCTAAGGCACCCGGTCAGAAGGGACTATACCCCATAAACGCATACTTTAGCGCAGTGTATTGTAGTGTTAGGACTTTTGCAGAGTCCGCCTGAGGAAGTATATATAACATTTTGCCAGATATTCTATCGCCAAGAGGTTACATTATGCTAATATATATTTATAATATATTACTGTGTTTTGATTTGAAGTGTAATGTTTCTAGCGGTTGAAAGATAAATCATTTTTTATCTTTGGGTGATGAGCGCAGAGCAGTGCTATGTAGTGATTTGGACTTTTCAAATAACGTTCGTTGATTCGTTGCACTGTGCTGTTATGTATAGAGGTGTTGTTTACCATCAGGTGCAAGTCGTGTTTGTCCCGTTATTCTATATTTAAAAAAAATACTGCGGTGAGACAGATGTTTTGTGTTTTCGTTCCCGTTGATTTTTAACAAGCAATCCAGCAGGTGCCAACGACAGTTAATTCAACAGCCAATTTTGAGTGGACCTACTTTTGTCTCTTTAAGCAATTTGACGTCAAAAATGTATATGAGTACAAATTAGTCTTTACTCACGAACTTAACGGGGTTTTTGTCCCGCACATCCTTCGTCCTTAACCCTTAATCATAATCTGGACATTAAACTGCAATCGTACATGGGTAGTTTAAAAAAACTTTGATGAAACGATTCAATATTTTGTTAAGTTTTTGATACGTAGGTAGATAATTTGATATTGTTGTCATAATGATTAGCCCTTAATCGGAGTCCGTATATTTCACTGTACATACGCGTAGTTAATTTTTTTATTTAACTATTCAACATTTGTTGACATTTTATCTTTCGCTGATTGATTTGTACAAGACCGATATGGCAAAAAAGAGAGAAGCCTTAATAGCATTACGATAAAGAAGGCTATGGATAATGACGATAAAACTTTGAAAAAATATGTTTATAATAGAGAATACGCTGTTTTATTACTGTTACTATTTTTCGTACTGCAGCCAGATAATATTTGTAATGTATAAGTAGATATAATTAAAATTAACTAAAAACGACGTTACATAATAAACAAATGTACGTACATCTTTTTAGTCCAGCAAATAATGGTACACAAAAAGTGAACAACTGCAATGGATTTCGCATTTTTTTAATTCTATAGTCCAGTGCATGCTTCGTGTGCCTTGAATGTAATGAATACCTGTCAAGCGCGTGTGTGGGCGCCGGGTTCCGACGTCGGTCGGTCGGCACTAAGTCGAACGCAAACATTTACCCTTCGCTCAACAGTAATTGTTTAAAATTGAGCCTAACTGTGTGGGCCTTGCCTGTTGCCAGTGTTACCAGGTGTTGAAGTGGCTAAGTCCCTAAATGTGATGTCAGACCACGTATATCTTAGATGGTCGATATCTAGATTGAAGTATGATTCATCAATAATGTAATATTTGTCATCACCACTGGTTTCAATGAAGCAGGAAATCACAAAAGAAAATTTGTCTACAGGAGCAGTAGACAAATTTTAAGGGATCCTTAGGCATGTAATTGATCTGGTATTTGAATACTAACAATTTTAAAGCGGAACAGGAAACTGTCATGAATAATAACGTTTTTTTAAATATGTCATATAATATAAGTCATTTGGTTGTCAAACTGAAACGCTGGTGTCCCCCCCCCTATGTAACGTTTTAATTGGCATTTACCACCTTGGGTGGCACCAGTGTTTCAATTTGGAAAGTTTATCTAACAAATGAAACGTTGGCACCAACTTTGGGGAAATTGATAACCTTCTTTGGCACACATTTATTTACATTTCTCGTCAATTAATTAATTAAATTAAATCAGTAAACAAATTATCGTCATCTGTCACTAAAATTGCAGCGGTACTCTAATAATGTTTCGGAATATGGAGGTTTTAACCTTCAGTGTCTCTAAAAAGCCCAAAAAGGAAAATTCTATAACATGACAACATTGTTGCAACTCTTGACGTATTGTACATCTCTTTGTTCACGATAAGCTTCGGTAAGTGAAATCAGTGATTACTTAAATATTCGTACTGGGAATCTGCGATGGGATTGTTTTTGGAACGTATTAATTTTAATTTAACTTTCTGATGGGAATGCCATGCCTGAGTTTTTGCGTTTTTTAAAATTATTGTTGATAATGGAAATGTTTCATTTGGCGTGAGTTCGATTCCCACCCAGGATAAATTTATTTGTATGATGTATACGGATGTTTGGGTGTTCCTGTCTACGTTTTTGAAAACGTAAATTTATTTCAGCTATCATGGTTTACATAGTACAAGTTTACTTAGTTTGGACTAGAGTGGTGATAATGTAAAAACGAAAAAACTTATCGTTATTTTTCTATCAATAAGATTTTATAAACAAAAAAAGAGAATACAAGATAGTGAACAATACTAAAAAGTTCCTATAATACAAAATAGGTTTGTTAGTTTGAGCTTTAAAAAGTACTTGCTGCAGCAAACAAAAAAAAAATGTCCAAACTAACATTTTGCACAGAGATTACTGAGAGAGTTTTGCTCTACATCCCTATCTCTAAAACTAATCATGTGTTAAAATCGAATTTTCCAATCGGAACTACAATTTAATCGAACGAATTCAAAACACGTTGTAAATTCAAATGACCGCTTCGTTAATTTTGAGCTGGAAATTTTGTAAAATAATAGGGCTTTAAGCTAATACGATAGTAAATTAGGGTGTTTCGGAGCGGTGGCGCGATCGCTGACGGTAGCACCATAGCTGATTTATTTCGAGCTGTTATCAGGATTAAAGCCCTGTCGCTAATCCCTTACTATACACCAGAGGTTCTCAACCTGATTCATTTAAGAACAAAGCAATATCGAGGTACAGGTTCCAAGGTAACCTTTAAGGTTGATTACTTACCGTGTTTTACTGCCGACGTAACCAGATTTGCGTAATATGTCACATGTTTGTGTTTGTTATGGGTTCAATTTTCACTCAAGATAGGTATACATTTCAGCGATGAAGTCGAATGACTGTCTTGTGTTTTTGTATATCATATATCATACTTTATAGCAAGGGGCATAATGCAAGTCTACCAGCAAACCAGAATGCTTGAGTAAAACATGCAAGTCTGCAAACTTTAATAATTTACTACTCAACCCTGAAATCAATTTTGACATGTCAAACTTACGTCATATAAGTTTGTGGATAATTGCCCTGCAGTTTTAGCCGCGTTGTTTCCAATCCTGTTATTTTCTCTAGATAAAAAAGCCTATCTATGTGTTCTTCCAGACGGTAACCTAAATGTGTTCTAAATTTAAATCAGATCCATTTGTACGTTACTACGTAATTCTGAGCAACAAACATCCAAATACCCAAACATTAGAAAATTTACTTTTATATTTTTGTTACTATTATAATTTTCAGATGACTAGCATCTGAAATTGTACTAATCCTTCCCACAATGCAAGCTTTGCTTAAGTTTTGGTTTATTGTTGAAATACACTTAACTTATCAGTTATCACGGAAAATGTATCATAGTGCCTAATACAGTGACACATCTGATATTATGTATAATCTGACTGTGAGTATAATGCACGAAACAGCATCAAAATATCAGTGACTCAACCAGTTTACAACCCTGGCAAATATCTCGTTATGTTCCCGAGAACCTGCATAAGTTGCTGACCTAGCGTTTGCGCCTACGCAGGATCAGGCGACATCACGCCATGCCACCCAGAAATGCATAGTTGCGTCTGGGTTAGATTATAAGTTCTCTTTAAGGCTAATTGTAATAAGCAAAGGCAGTCTGAATAAACTCTTCGGCTCATCTAGACGTATTTAGTTTTAATTTAACTTTAAAATTAGTTTTTAAAAACAGTTTCTCGCGCTCCCGAAAGTTAACTGGCGCAGCCGGTAGGATTACCAGCCGCTGCTATCGCGACCACGTAAAATCCGTGACTAGTGCTTGAAAAGTGTTAGTACCTTCGTGATTGGCAGTGACAGCGGTTTTCCCTAAAATCGGAAGAAGGCCGCAGTGGTAATCCTCGAACCAAAGAAATTTGTTAACCGGAGCCGGACGGAGATGGGCAAGTAAGTTATAGCGAACAGAGTACTCACTGGAGTAAAATCCTTCGTTTCCTCCCATCCTATCCATGAAATACTGTTTAGTTTTAAGCTGTAGAACCAGGTGACTAAAACTGCACAGGTCTCTACATAGGTTAAACTGTGACTAAAACTGCACAATTATTTTATATTTTTAGATTTAAACTGTGACTAAAACTGCACAATTATTTTATATTTTTAGATTTAAACTGTGACTAGAACTGCACAATTAGATAATTAAATATAATAGGTATACGTACTCGTGATTACGAATGCACAAAAGTACGCTAGGTTATAACATCATTTAAACGGTAACTATAATTGCACTAGTAATTAAGTGAGTAAGTATATAAGTAGTATAACTAGAAACTATTTAACAGCAAAATGACTGAGCTTAACGAAATAGCACCGCCCTTATTGCGCGACATGCTTAAACTCATCCCTGAATTCAACGGGGACACTAAAATGCTCGCATTATTTCTCAGAAAATGCGAGTATGTAATCAGACAATTTCAAGGCGTTGCTCAACGCAATGAATATATAATGCAGTCAATAACTAGTAGAGTCATAGGTAGAGCCGCCGCCCTTATCAGCGAAAGGGGTGATTTTGAAAGTTATGACGATTTCAAAACACTACTAATTCAGCATTTCGGAGATCATAGAAGCGAAGAGTGTGTAGCCATAGAGTTGGAGTCATTAAAATTAAATCGAATGAGTCATACCTTGATTTTTGTAGCCGCATTCAGGATGTAAGAGCCATTTTAATTTCCAAAATTAACACTAATGTCACTAATTCCAACGAAGTTAAACATGCAAAGGCCATCATCCATAATAATACAGCTCTCAATGTTTTCCTATATAATTTGCCGGAACACCTAGTGAGAATAGTAAGACTAAAGAGCCCTACCAGTTTAGAAGAGGCCCTAAAACTGTGATGGATGAAGTTAATTTTCACGAGCAGTATCTAATGAGGTCCAGGTTGCTTCACAACCAGGCACCCAAACCACCCATGCTGGATCCGAAGCCTCAAGCCTTTCAGGCAATAATGCAACCCCCAAATAATAACTTCCGACCCCCGTATTTTGGAGTCAGACCGAATGCTATACAACCCATGCTAGCTAGGCCATTAGTGCCACAAAATCAATCCGGGTACAAACCACCTACACCACAACAGCACTTTGGGTATAGGCCTCCGACCCAACAACCCCTAGGATTTAGACCACAGCCGGGACAATTCGGTTACAGAGCGCCGCAGCCTCAAGGCTATCGTCATCCTCAACCGTTTTCTAGCGATGTGACGATGAGGACTGCCGCACAACCAGTGCCAAGACTACCCATAAACGAAATAGTCACCGAGGAATGTGGAACAACAGACGACCCGAACGAGTACGAATACAGCGACAACAATTACCAGGAAGAGCAGAATTATTATTACGCAGACCCAACCCGGGAGTGTCCACAACCTGTTATGGAAGTGCAAGAACCAGTGCAGGAATATGATAATATAAGGGAAGAAACAAATTTGGAAAATTTTCGTGTAGAAGTGACCCAGAGATTTCCGAGGTAATCGAACTAAATTATGATGCCGCCCTCAAACTACCCTATATAAAAATCACGGAAATAGATGGCAAATTCATGTTAGACTCCGGCAGTAGCAGGTGTTTTATCAGCCCAACAAAAGCGGATATGTACTACGCCCAGTACAAAAGATACGAACCGTTTCAAGTAACAAGCACGCACGCGTCTAGTTCTCATACAGAGGTAGCGGACATACCACTCTTTAAGGCCTTCAGCCAGGACATGTATCACAAATTCTTCATCTATGACGTTGACCCCAAGTATGACGGAGTTATTGGCTGGGATTTGTTAGTGAAGCTAAAGGCTAAAATAGACCTGAACGACAAAACTTTAAAAACACAACATGCCAATATCCCGATTTGGAACGACCAGGAATACTTATTTAACCTCAAAGCGCGCACTGAAACTCGTGTAGAGCTGCCTGTAGATCTCGAAAAAGGGGACGCTATCCTAAATTTTTTGGAATTCGACTCAAAAATCCGAATGCCTACAGCCCTAGTGAAATGTGAGAATTATTATGCGACCACCGTTATACAAAATACTTCTGACGCCGACATAACTTTAAAAAATAACGAAACCTTTTAAAGTCCAAAACTCACAGATGAAAATTACATATGTGAAATTAACACGGCAGACGTAACAGACATAGAAGTTGACCAAATACTCACCCAAAATTTGACAAAATTACGACTTAATCACTTACCACCAGAAGAACAAAACGCTATACTAGAACTGTGCACTGAATATAAGGACATACTCTATAGTGAAGAATTACCCTTAACTTTCACCAACCAGGTCAAACACCACATAAGGACGACTAACGACAATCCTATTTATATCAAGCCATATAGACAAGCCCCGGCCCAAGCGGAAGAAATTAGGAACCAAGTTGAAAAGCTGCTCAAAGATAATGTGATACAAGAGTCACATTCACCATGGAGTGCCCCAGTGCATTTAGTCCCGAAGAAGTCGGATGCCTCTGGCCAGGTGAAATATCGCATGGTAATAGACTATAGGCGACTAAATGAAATCACAACTGACGACCGATTCCCACTCCCCAATATTTGCGACCTTTTGACAAACTAGGTAAAAGCAACTATTTCACGACGCTAGACCTCGCGTCTGGGTACCACCAAATAGAAATAGCAGAAGAAGATAGACAGAAAACTGCCTTCTCCACACAAAACGGGCATTACGAATTCCTCCGAATGCCATTTGGTCTCAAGACAGCTCCGGCAACTTTTCAGCGAGCAATGAACAATGTATTAAGAGGCTTACAGGGTATCCATTGCCTTGTGTACCTTGACGATATACTCATCTACTCCAACGGGCTCCGTGAACACCTAGAGAAATTACGCGCCGTCTTCGACAGACTGAGACTTACCAACCTCAAGGTCCAATTAGACAAATCGGAATTTCTTTGCAAGGAAGTCCAATATTTAGGACACACGCTGACGAAAGACGGACTCAGACCAAACAACGACAAGATACAAGTAGTGTTAGACTATCCGATCCCTGAAACACAGACCGAAATTAAAAGATTCTTAGGCTTCATAGGATACTATAGAAGATTCATAAAAGATTTTTCAAGAATTACTCAACCGCTAACCGCTTGTTTAAGAAAAGGCAAAACCGTAGAGAAGACAGAAAAATATATAGAAGCCTTCCAGAAGTGTAAAGAGTTGTTAGTTAATGCACCTATATTACAGTATCCGGACATGAGTAAACCATTTATATTAACCACCGATGCTTCTGAGGTAGCTTTAGGAGCAGTACTTTCTCAAGGGACTATAGGATCTGACTTACCAATCGCTTACGCCAGCAGAACCCTAAGCGAAACAGAAAAGAGATACAGTGCCATAGAGAGAATTACTGGCTATAATATGGGCCACTAAACACTTCCGACCGTACCTCTACGGTAGAAAATTTGACATTGTTACCGATCACAAACCTCTACTTTGGTTGTACCAACTTAAAGAGCCAGGAGCAAACTGACACGATGGCGACTTCGCCTTCAAGAGTACGATTTCAACATAAAGCACAAAATGGCCAACTTAATGCTAACGCGGATGCCCTCTCCCGACTTAGGTTGAATGCACTAACTACCGCCGAGGACAACGACAACAGATCAATGATTGTAAACCCCGAAGAACAAGATCACTCAGATACCATATCAATATCAGATTCTGAGAGAACAGCAACCGACAGCCCTGTTACAATTTCAGACACCGACACCATAGACCAAATCTTGAGAAAGGAGCCTGACTTATTAGTACCTTCAGACACAAGCTCAAGCGCGACAGAAACTATACATTCCGGTAAAGATTTAGAGTCACTAGGCATACCAATTCTAGAAGAAGCCGTAGATACAAAACCAAACCAAATACTTGTGTTCCATAAATTTACTAACGACCTCCAAGTAACTGACATCTCCACCAAGCATCAGAAAATATTAGAAGTTTTCCTTCCTCACGGCAAACCAGATCTAATATGCGAATTTCTAAAGAAATATATTAGACCAAAATAAAATACTTCATTTATTTTGAAACAACACAACACCGTCGGGAATTCAGTAACGTAGTAATTACCCTTTTCAAGCAAGGCTCAATTAATTTCTACGAATGTACTGAGCGGGTAATCAACATTGAAGATGAAGCAGAACAAAAACTGATTATACAAAAATTACACGAAGGCAAGACTTGCCACCGTGGAATCACCGAAACTGTGAAAAGAATTAAGCGAAATTATTACTGGCCAGATATGCTTGACACGGTCTCCGCCGTTATCAATGCTTGCGACAAATGTAGGACAACCAAATATGACAGGAAACCAATTAAACCAGTACTCCAACTAACAGACACTCAAGACGCGCCCTTTCAGGAAGTATTTATGGACGTCTTTTCAATAGAATCAAAACACTATTTAACCATAGTCGACGCATTTAGTAAATTAGGCCAAGCATTGGAAATACCATCTCGATCTACACCAGAGGTAGTGAGCCCTTATTAAATATTTCAGTTTTATGGCATCCCACGCAGAGTAAGTTGTGACCCGGGTTCTGAGTTTAATAACGAACTTCTCAGAGAACTTACAGATTTATACAAAATAAAACTACACATAACAACACCAAATAATCCAAACTCCGTTGGCATTGTAGAACGTTTTCACTCTACTATAATAGAAATCTACAGAATAGCCAAATATGAAGTGAAATATACAGACGCGACAAATAGGATGACCTATGCAATAATGGCATACAACAATACTATACACAGTGCTACAGATTTAACCCCTTTTGAAATAGTATTCGGACACACAGAGCTTAACTCTACATTTGACGTGGAATTCGATAAAGCATACAAACAACAGCTATTAAAGGACCACCGAAAACGAACTCAAGAATTGTATAAACACATTGCGGCAAAAATGAAAAGTAAGAAAGAAACGGTGAGAGAAAAACGCGGTGGCGAAATAGGACCACAGTTCCAAGAGGGTCAAACTCTGTACGCAAAGGCGGTTAACAAACGACAATCTAAAGATAAGCCAAAATATCAAAAAGCAATAGTATGTGGTGAGGTGGAACGTAATGTACTACCTATAAAAGTCCGAGATAGAGAAACTAAAGTCCCAGTTAAAATATAAAACGCCCTCCGCAGGTGCGCCCCCTCCTGGCGGTGGTGATATGGGTGATGCAAACCCGAGGGTTCCTGAGCCAGGGCCTACAACTTCAAGAAGTAAATGAAAACCCAGGTCTCCTCCCAGTTAAACAAGGCCGTGCTTTTGTACAGGTCGATAGCTGGTCTATAATAAAAACCATAGATCTGAAAGGCATAGCATCCGATCTACAGTTCAATTCGCAACAGTACTCTAAATTTTGTGCCAAAATATCGTCTTCTAAAATGCTTCTTCTCTTGTCAGTAACTCAAAAGACTTCCAGTCCCAAATAAACTACATCCGCGACGAGGCTGTAGAGAAATTAGGGCAACTAATGCCAACTAAGCGGGTAAAACGTGGCCTTATTGACCCTCTAGGTTCCTTAATTAAAGTAATAACAGGAAATCTAGACAATGACGACGCCATCCATTTCGAACAACTGATAACGGACACTAAAACCCGTGAGCAAGCCATTTCTAGTAAAATTACTATTATTTCTGAAATGCTGGATCACATAGTAAACTCGTCTAAAATGGTAAACGAAAATACAAAATATTGAACGACAGAGTTAACAAAATAGAACAATTTATAAAATCTAGAGATAATGATGACTTTGTAATTTTCCACATTATAAATGTATTCAATCTTTTATAAGTAACTTCCGCTCTATTTCGACAAAACTCAGCGATGTACAGACGGCTTTAGCCCTCAGCAAGGTTTCAGTACTACATAAAACTGTAATAGACTCTGTAGAAATCCTAAAGTTGTTGAAAGATATAAGTACATACAGCAACCTCATGTATCCAGTAAATGACCAGAATTTAATTAATTTAGAGGAAACATTTTCTGTCAAAACTTACCTTAAGGATAGTAACATAAGATTTATTATAGATGTACCACTTGTAGAACAGGAATGCTATGTATATTATAAATTGTACCCATTACCCATGCTCAACCACTCTACTACCGATACCTTCACCATTATTCCCCAATATCCTTATTTACTCCAGGATGAGAAAAGATATCGCCCAATTGCCCAAAAATGCAAAGAGATAACTGCCAAGGAATATTTGTGCTCCGAGAACGACATTGCCCCTACTCCAGAGAAACCTGCGTTGAACAATTGATGCAGTACCAACAACACCCTCAAAATGTGTTGCACACCGAATTACTACAGAAGATTTAAAGGTCCAGAGAATTTCAGATAACAGCTGGATTATATTCTCCAAATATACAAAAGTACTTACCCAAAAATGTGACGATGACGTCACCCAAGAGCCATTGAGAGGGACATACCTCATTACAATCCAAAACCATGTGATGTTATAATTGATGCTCTTCGTTTACGAGCGAACCATTTCCGTGAATTGGGAAATTCGTACAGCCATTTACCTATTGTAAACTTACCTGCCTTACCAGATAATACCACAGAAGAAGCCGAACCTATAGACCTGCAAGATATCAACCTAGACGAAGTGCAGCATCTCAACTACCTTTTAAAAAGAGTGTGAAAAGTGTTCCAAATTTAAGTGAAGTGAAAAGCCTTGGCATAGCCACAAGTGTTCTCTATTTAGTGTTGTCGTCATGCTTGGCGTACCTCATTTGGAAAAAGTTTATACCACTTGTTCGAAAATTACGTAAAATCAATTCTAATGTAAACGACCCTGAAAATGTGAACGCAAATCCAATTTTACTACATACTTAAATTAAATATAAGCTCGTTGCCTCTACTCACCCTTTTCAAGTATTGGAATTGCGTATTGTAGAGACAACATTAGTATTAAGTTAGAGTATAGTACATATAATAACATAAATAGGATAAGGAAAATGTAGAAGCGAAGTTATATGGAAAATCCTTTTCCAATAACTTCGGGTCTGAGGGGGAAGGCGTTATGTTCCCGAGAACCTGCATAAGTTGCTGACCTAGCGTTTGCGCCTACGCAGGATCAGGCGACATCACGCCATGCCACCCAGAAATGCATAGTTGCGTCTGGGTTAGATTATAAGTTCTCTTTAAGGCTAATTGTAATAAGCAAAGGCAGTCTGAATAAACTCTTCGGCTCATCTAGACGTATTTAGTTTTAATTTAACTTTAAAATTAGTTTTTAAAAACAGTTTCTCGCGCTCCCGAAAGTTAACTATCTGGTAATTATTTATAATATTGTGGGTAATGAGCTATGGTGATAGCTTAAAACAGTATCTTTATATCTTTACACGAACTTTTCTTGTACATTATAGCTACCTATATATAGAACCTGAATATTGCAAACCGCTTGAACGATATTTATGTACGCAGGGGGTTTTGGGGACAGCGATATAACTAGGTTTCATTTTAAAAACGCATTTTATGCGCGTTTTAAGACGATGAAAAACTGTCACATTAACATTACGATGGTGAATTTTGCAACATTGCGTGACAGTATAGTAGCTGGAAGTTGGGAGGTCATAAAGCAGAAGTCTCGGGTTCGAATCCAGATGACTCATCTTTTCTTTCAAGTTTTTTTATTTTGACAAAATCAATTACTTTATCTGTAGGTAAAAGTATACTCAAACGTCTCGATACTTCAGGAACTCGGCATCAGGCAGCGTCGATTTTCTGTGGTACAATCTCGTATCCTAACATTCTTTGGACATGTTTCCCGGCGTAACAACCAGTCCATAGAACGCCTTGTCATTCAAGGAAAAGTGGAAGGTACAAGACCGCGCGGAAGGTCACCCACACGATGGACTGACCAGATCAAGTCCGCGATTGGAGGCTCGCTGAATGAGTGCAGCAGGATGACGTCTAGCAGGCAGCAATGGCGAAACGTCGTGAAGCGGATCACATCTGACCTCTCCAATAATGCTACGAGCTCATAGCGATCACGACCGCTCTGTCAAGAGCGTACCGGATAAGAAGAAGAAGAAAAGTATACTCAGTGTTCAAACCGAACAAAGCTGGGTCATCCTGCAAGTACTTCAATAGGTATTAAGCGTTTGAGAGTCTCTGGGACAAGTACGGATACTATTCGGTATAAAAGGAGGCTCGACGAGATCCAAGATTAATTAGCTTTCAACTAATTAAGCGCGTAATTGAAGAAAGAAGTTTCAAGTTGCAGAAATTTATTTTGAGACTTGAGTACTGAGTACTAAAGTTTGAAGTTGGGGCCGATATTAATTTGATTACTTTTGTTTATTAGCTTTCAAGAAACCTGTTTTGGAGAGCTCTTCTCTTAATTATGTTTTGCGGTTAAATGTTCGCATTAGTTGAAATTATTGGTCAAAATTTTGATGGCAAGCTTGCCTTTCATCAGATAAAACCGTTTTTAGTTTCAGGTTCGTTATGCAAATTAAGTTAAAAAAATAGTATTTTATATTTATAAGAAAATCCAAAAAACGATTAAAGAAAAAAATAACCAATGAAAAAAAATCGATTGCTTGATCCCAGTTGTAGAACAGAACAACTTTAATTTATTTAGAAAAAAAATGTGAAACTATTTGATGTAGCTTGATCAGCTTCTAACAGAACGCACTAAATTCACAGCTGAAGATTAAATGTACATTTTTTTTCATAATTTAACTATTAGTTTTTACCACAGCCTTTTACCATCACACTCAAAGCATAACTATACATAGACACATACTCGTACACAAATAAATAAATATCGAAGGACAATTCACAAACAACGCCATCTAACCCCAAACAAAGCAAAGATTTTATTATGGCAAGATAGCTGATTACATGTGTACATATTATAAATGAGTTAAGCGTTGCGATACGGGTGTTTGCAATAGTTTGTTTCTCATTGTGTATATAAAACCATAAAAACGAAATATTCAACACGAGAGTGATTAAAGTCAGACTCATCAATCTAGCAATCAATATCGAAGAGCACAAACGACAAACAGCTAGCTAAAAATAAATCAGGCTTTTGCTTTGTAAAATGGAAAATGGAACATGATCGGGGAATGAAAGAGTGGCATCAATAGCTAGAGTTCGCTGGACCGCTACGTAGCACAAAAGATGTATTGTTCCTGTTATGTCAGATGCATCGAAAAACCAATATGAAAACTTTATTAGTTATTTTGCGGAAGAAAATTGACTTTAATATTGAAGTTTTACTAGACATAACTACAGTTTATTCATTAGTACCTGACCACGACAGCCTTTGCATATAGCTTAGAAAATAATTAGGTAATCTATCAAACATTAATCTCAATTGAAAGCTAGAAAAAAATCTATCTGTGCCTCAAATATCAGCCAGATCCGTTCAGTCATTCCGTTGTAGTGGAGCAACAAACCCCTAAACAATAAGAGGCATGATCATGGAATAACACTGCCGAGAACCAGGCTGGCTAAAGTGATAAATTTTTTTCTGAACTGCACACATTTTACAACAAAATTCCGAATGAAATTCAAAAACTCAATGAAAATAATTTCAATCAGTTGCGAAAGACGCACTTACAAGGGTACTTACGTCTCCAAGTGTGAAAATATGTAGTTTAAAGGTCAACCGATATTTAAATTGCCTGGAAATTCCTATTTTATTACAGTATACAGTGACAAAATAAGCAAGGCATGTGCCTGATGGTAAGCAACTTGCCTGCCAGTTACTCACCAGTCAGAGACATCTCTTGCTCGTTAATTCACTGTAAATTATAAATTGTATTAATACCAAAGTACAGTAGAGTAATGTTAGTTGGTAATGCTTACGGGCGATGGCTTTATTTATTAGACGAATTGTTCGTTTCGCCACCAGTTGGTCTGCTGATAAGCAATGGATTGTTACAAAACACTCCAATTGGAACATCAGTGAAGAGTTTATCGCCCCCATGTCAAAGCGGCAGATTAAAGATGATATCCGACAACAACGTTCTGTATGAACTATTATTATTACTATATGTAGAGGTAGATCACTTCTTAACCTTCCCACAGCTGGAACTCAAAGCTTTATCTATCTAGGAGTGAAACAAAACTATGCACAGTACGCTTGCCAAGCGAGAGTTGGAGTATGTCATATTATGTCCTTGAAAAACTCGAGGATATCTTCTTTGGAAACACTCAATTTCCACATGACGTCTTTTTTATTAAGCTAGGTAGTAGCAAAACTCGTACGCCTCCAAATCGAAATATACTCAAAGATGCAGATGGGATTCCAACTTCTGTACAACGCTTATTTTACAACGAAAAAAAATTTGTAACCCCCGTTCATCTGGGATTTGAGATTTGCCATATTATTTTAATAGTCAAGCTTATTTTAATAGTCATATTGAGAGGGTTGTAAAAAAATAATTGTGGTTGTAGTTCTGTACTTTGTCGTAGCGGCTATCTTGAATTTCAAATTGGACACAGAGTATACAAATATACGAGTAGCCAAACCTTTTAGTTAAAAGTAAAATTTGGTATAAATTACACAACTATGATGATACAGTTTATATCATCATAAATACGAGTAAATATTGGTGAACATTTCATCACATCACTAAATGGTCTCACACTAAGCAAAGATTGTGGCTATGGGAGCGAGACAGGTGATATTATACTTATATACTTAGTAGTAAACACATATTTTATATACTTTTACATAGAAACACCAAACCACAGAACACAGAATTTTGCACTGAAATCGAACTCACGATCCTCGTCTACGCAGGTAGACTTTACTATCAACAATTACGATACTATTAAATAATATTTATGACACCATATGTATGAGTGAGCGCACTACAAAACTAGCCAATTATCAACCAAGTTGAGTGGAAACAAAAAGGAGGCATGTAAATAAATTTCAATATTTTCTACTCTAAGCTAGTACTCGCTCGTTTAAATTCATTTGAGAGTAACGTATTTGCGAGGGTATTTGGAATGATTAATGGTGCTTGGAGTTTTTTACACAAGTCGAACAAAATCGATGAGCTCACAAAAATGCTTATATTGAGCGATGTTCAGGTTTATTGCTTTAAGTACATGAATAATTGAACATAGTGTGAGACTGAGATTTTTATTGAACGTGCAAAATTCATAGCAGTTATTTGTAGAGTACTTTTAGCATGAACCGTTTTATTGCGAGATACAAGGTAGGTACCTAATGGTCAAGCGTCATTAAATCTATTATACAGGGTAACTGGTAATCAGCCTGAATTCGTTTAAGGGCATTTTTTGTACGTTTAAACAAACAACTTTTGTTCTGACTGAGACTGGCCTCGTGGCTTAGTAGTAACTCTGCCTGCAAAGCCGAGGGTCGTGCGTTCGATCCCCACTCAGTGCAAATATTTGTGTGATGAATTCAAATGTTTGCACTGTGTCTGGGTGTTTCTATTTATAATAAGTATGTATTTAAAACTATATAAGTATTACATCAGCTATCTGGCCGGCATATTACAAGCTATGCTTAGTTTGGGGTCAGATGGTGTTGTGTGTTGTGTGTGAATTGTCCACCACCAATATTTATTTATCCACAAGATTTGAAAAAAACTCATTTTAACTTTAAAAAAAAATTTGGTTTTCCTCTCTAGCACTGTTTTGTGGTTGTTAATGTTTATTCACTTCGGCACATCATTCATTGAGTGTTTAAGAGCGCGCACAATCTTGTTACGAATTGTTAAGAAGATTCGATGCTTTTAGACCAGGCAAATACTCTTTTTTATTTTATGGGAAAAATATGTGTTTTTTTGTAAACTGTAAAACAAAAGTTGATGTTTTTAATGTACTTAACATCCCCTTAAAATAATGTAGGCTGATTACCAATAACCCAGTATACAAAAGTCAGGTCACAATGACGATTGTTAGTGGTCGAATTTCTCTGAAAAGCCGCGACGATGTTCATATATTTTTAGGTGAATACTTCTTTGGCCGCACTCATCACAAGGAAAATCTCATGAGTTCGTGTTACCGTCATATTAATGTAGTAGCGAAGTGGCGTAATGTCTTAGCGGTAGTGGAGAAGCGGATTGAGATATGCACGTTGGACGCTATTTTGGTGCGTAATTAGTATATAATTTGACGTTGTGATGAGATGTCTCTAGGTGTTTTATTAACTGTATTGAACTAGTGAAGATGTGATATTATTTTGGAATAAAGTAACCTGTGGTGTTTTTAGGGGTATACAAATGTTTAGTTCAAAATTGCGCACAAATTCGTAAATTGACGAACAATTCAACAAACAAGTTGTCAAAATTTACTTGGGAGTAGTTTGTCTCATTGTCACTCAATCCAAATCGTTGTGTGAGTTAGATGGACAAAAGCGCATCACTAAAACAAAGAGGCTACATTCCAGTACCACAACTCCGTGCCAGAAATCATACAAACGCTAATTATTGTTGCGGCCGATCTAAATCAATTCAGCTCATCTCCCGACTAAATTTATAGTTCATTCCAGCAATAAAAAAGATTAACTTACACAGAGCAACGCGACGCAATAACTTCGCTTCCAAATGGCCCATGCACTGTTCTGACACAGACATTCCTAATCAAAAATAAAGCTCGGCGAAATACCAAGATACAAATTCAGTTAGGCTTATTAAATAAGGTACGTTGTATTTACCTCGGTCGTAGTAATTTGGCCGAGCAAATACGGGGCGGTGACCCTACGGTCACAATTTGCTCCGACAATGGGCCCGGCCTTGCACGAACTTCGTAACAATGTTACGACGTCCCCTCTTCCCTCGAGGCGCCGGCTATCCCTACATCTGTCCAAAGACTACAACTATAAAACGGCGGCGTAGTTTACAATCCGCAATTTCATTTTATAGATATTGCACAATAAATCAGGATGAGCGAGACTCATTCGGTCGCTTTGTGCCACAGTTGTTGAGCTAAGGGATCGGGCCGATTGCAATTGAAAAACTGCAGCCTCATTTTCTTGAAGCCATTGTTTCATCTGTCTTCATTTCAGTGGGCTTCCTGTTTTAATATCGAACACAATTGTTTTCTTCGTGGAGATATCTGTATTCAAAGCAACTAGGGTGGTAGCAGCATTGACCGGAGATTTCTCTATTTAGACGAGCAGGTGTGTGTTTCTCAGTGCAAAATGTTTTTCTATCGTGTTGCCCTCGGGCCAGGCGTCCCTCGAGGATGCAGCAAGTCGTCTTAATAGACTTATAGACATAGACTGCATCCCCCGAGGCTATGGCGTCCCCATCCCTATGCTCCACCATCCGAAAAAAACGAGATTAGCTTCTTTGTGGAACTACCATTCTCCATTCAGTGGAGAAATGTCGTTTAGTAAAATGCTTTTACCTAATTCTTCATTTTATATTTGAAATCACGAAACTACATTGTTGCAATAACTAGGATGGTTTGTCTAACATTTTAGAGTTCATAAACTATATGGTAACGAGGTAGACCGAACCATAAACAGCGGCAAACTAGATGTTACGGCTCAACTTTAATTTTCCTAGTTTCCGAATACAGCTTTACGACAAAACGTGTTAACTGTTCGGATTGCATTCAAACATGTTTTACAGCAGCAAAATAAATAAACACAAATCATTTGAGTATCCCTTAGGATGTCGTTACCGATATGTGTGTTTCATGTAACCATTACGATTGAATCAGCACGTGCCTTTGAGTTAAATATTCACATTATTGCTAGTCAGCGTTCGATACGAGTTTTTTTCTCCGATCTCCCGTTGTGCTTTTCGATGTAGGGGTTTGGGGCGCAACATATCGATGCAAAGCGAGGGCGACGCTCACGGCCTACTGTTTGCCATTATTTGCTATAATGTGGGTGAAATTTAGCTCGTTTCGTACAGCTCCATAATTGTCTCCGTTCTTTTATTGCGAACGCTTTTATTTATGTCGTCGGGGGATATGGGGTCCGCATCTAAAGCCCGGATTATTTGGCTAACAAATTATATCGAATCTGTTAAGAATAGGACGCGCCTGTCAATAAATCAGCCCGGGATTTATTGATAAAAGCTGACGTTGAGTTGTGATGAAAGCATTTTTCGTTCGCACCCTATGACTAGTGATGGTGCGAAATGTATAAATGCTAATATGCTATTATTAATTTTCGCCCTAACTAATCTTTTGTACCCCCCCATTCAGTGCCTCAGTAATGCATGCAGGTGCTTTTGACATCCGTTATAAATTTTATATTTTTTGGAGCATTAATACATAGGTTTATTAAAACTTTTCTATTTATATATGATTATGATCATATTCCTACTCTCACGTTATCACTTTCAGTAATAATATACTTAACGTAAATTTAGATGTAGATAAAAAAAAAGTAAATAGACCTGACAAAGATAGTTCTTCATTTCACCATAAGTGGCGCCAATATTTCACTTTGTTAGAGGTATTTCACAAAATTAAACACGGCTGTTTCGAAGTTTAAGATTTCAAGAGAAAATATAAAACTGAATTCTTGTCAGCGCCAACGCAAATCAAAAGTCTTGGCAACTGCGTACGAGTTATTCTTTTTTATGAGCGGCAGAAATAAATAATATCATGAATCACTTAGTAGATTACTTTCGTTTCTCGAACAAACAAGGAAGGGAAAACAACGTACCTACGTATCATCGGCGTCCTGATTTCAAAACCTGATGTGTATTAATTTGTCAAGATGTTAACAAATGAGTTGTTATTTGTTACAAAACCGTAGCTATATACCTACCAAAAATTATTTTAAAGTTCTAGTAAAACAAATTAGTGGTTTATTGTCATTGGACCTTACTTACATAATAAGCACATTTAAACTTTAGAACACGTTGCTTGAGTGAGTATTTTCTGACGGATACGATCTGATTGTATTGAAGTCTATAGTGAAATGGTTTTTTCTAGGTGAGAGCCATCTATCATGGACCACGTCGTCATTTGTCACTTGTGATCAGGCGAGATAGCGATCAAGAGCAAACAAATTGCCGATGAAAAATTTAAGTGTGCAAATGAAACTACTGTTAAGTTTAAAATTTTATCACAATCGCAATATGCCTGATACAAAGATTAATTAAATAAAAGAATAATGATATCCGAGATAAACAAATGGGATAATAAAACCGACCAATAGCGAGAGCCCGGCTAAGAAAATTAAGTGTTCCTATTGGCAAAAAGATCTATAGCGCTGTAAGTAGATTCCTCACATCTACAGACGCTTAGCATTAACTGACATCCGAATCAGGAGAATTACAGGGATTTGTAATTTGGTAGCCGATATGGTGCCATAGACACCGCAAAGCGACCGAGCGAGTGATTAATATATCCGCGCGATAACATATATGTCGCGTTCAGCCGCCGCTCCATTTCATTCCATTTCTTTGTTGGCAAATGGTGCTCGCAAAAACGCTATAACAAAATGGATACACCACAGGTATCCGATGTCAATAAACCATCACATTTTTTTTTAAACCTGGAGTTAGTATGTACACAAACCGATACTCAGACGGAAATACTTTTTTTTACCTACGCACCAGATGGCGAGTGGTTGGTCAAAAAGGCGATAAAACAATTAATCCTTTATTATTCCATCAGCCACATACGATAAGACATAGGTATTATGAAACTAGTGCCGTTGTGTTGTAGTGCCTCGTTGTTTTAGTTATGATGTTCCCATTTCCATAATTCCTCCACTATAAAAAGTACCTTTGTGTAATTCCAAACTATATCAATTAGGTACCTCTGTATTCTGTATTCAATTTCATATCTATCCGTTTGGTAGTTTTTAATACGAAAGAGTAACAAAGTTAAAGCTAGTGATCATGATGAACTCATTGTAAAATGTTTAGAAGCGCATGTTTATGATTGTGAAAGGAGAAGTTCTGGATACTAGGCGAAATTACAGCTTTTTTGCTAAGAAACCTATGACAGTTAGCCTGAGGGGACATCTACTGTATACCAAACATTGATGCTAGCACAGAAGGCGTACGATCCAATCTTAGTAGCTACTTACGCACTTACGTAGAATATACCTGAAATCATTCCATTTAATCTACATATTTTTCGCTTGCCATAGAAAAAAATGAATAACTATTTTCAGCCTGATTAAAACGTTCTGCATAAGTCAGCTCACGTTTCCCGATAAATTTGAAACGGCTATAACGAAACCGGTTTTTTGTAAACCTATTATTGTTATTATAATTAAACCATAATCGGTCCGCCACAAATGTGCATTTCGATGGATTATTCGGTTATTGGTCATTGCAATCAGTGACGTCATTCAAATACGAACAGGCCGGAAATTATGTAAGAATGGGTCGAGGGAGCGAAATTTGAGGCTTTAAAGGGTATATAGCAGCGTTTGAATTTCTGAAAACAGATTAGACATTTTTAATGATTTGGATTGGTAGAAAGAGTTAGCTACACAAAAATCCTTTTTCTTAATTTATACCTAATATAATATAGACTACTTATAATAATAGTAACCATGATGATTTAATACCATTACTCCGTCTGATTATTAAAAATAATGTACCTACACATATTTTTTCTATTGTTTTACGAACAAAAAATTCTTATTTACTATAACTTAGAAGTTTCAAGTAACGTCACTTATTCGCACTATATTTACGAAAACGTAACGTCACAACCCTCTACTTTGGAAGTTTGGTGAACTATACCTAGTTCTTTGTCAATTTTTAATAATTTGATAAAACGAAATATCCCATATTTTTCCACAACGGACTTCCTGACAAACTAAATAGAATAGTATATTTTTTTATCATATCATCATTCCAACTGTATTGTTGTAGGTATACTTATGATGATAGCTTGGTTACCTTGGACAATTGCGCAACCCAGACACTTAACCAACGCTTATGAGAGTCAAGAAACTGTGCAATTTTCAGTAAAATAACTTATAATGGACGTAAGGTTTTGAAACATCCAAAAAATAAAACGTTACGGTAAACGATACCAAGGACAAACAAAACTAGTTCGTGTAGCTTTGTGTATTTAATATAGTTGTTCCACCATAAAGTTTATTGCATTTCATTATTTTGAGACACCATAAATGTGACTGAAATAACAATCGCCCGTCACGGTCCCTTGAATTTATGAAATTAATCTTCGCAGGAAGTGTGAGTAACAAAATTGCGTACTAATAAACCCGTCCAGTAAATTGTGAGGATGATCCTATTTCATACGCGCACTTCATAATGTAGTGAAAGAGGTGATGGCTACTTGCGCTAAGGTGTAGTTGAATAGTGAATAAAATTGGTACGATTGGTATGTGAATGCAAAAAAAGGTAAAGTGAACCAAAAATAAAAAGACGCCTTGTCGATGGTCACCATTTTAGGGTTCCGTACCCAAAGGGTTAAAACGGGAGACTCTATTACTGCGACTTTGCTGTCCGTCCGTCCGTCTGTCCGTCTGTCACCAGGCTGTATCTCAAGAACGGTGGTAGTTAAGTCAGTTGAAATTTTCGCAGATGGTGTATTTTTATTGCTGCTATAACAACAAATAATTAAAAATAAAATAAATTTATATTTAAGAGGGCTCCTACACAACTAACTTTATTGTTAACTATTAGTACAGTCCCACGCAAACTAGATGGCTGGCACGCACCACGCACGCTGATAGTAAAAATAAAAATAATAATTGCCAAATGAATATTTCTAAAGAACATGTTATAAACCCTCTAATTTTAGAAATACAAAAATTTATTTGAGTCAGTACGTACGCTAAGACTTTCACTAAAATAAATAAATAATGTTTAGTTAAAATAATGTATAGTTAGAATTGCCAGTTATTATCAGCATTTTCATAACATATTGTATTTTGATTTTTTCGAAACAGATACAGATTTTTTTAAATTATTGTTTTTTTTTTCAAAGTCGTTCCCTGTTTTATGAAAATAACTGAAATCAGTTTTTAGCCAATAATGCAATGCTATTTGAGCATCACAATTTACGACTACATTATTCTTTGTAAAGCACTGCAGCCAAATCGACTAAATTGTTTTTTTTTTTCAAAGTCGTTCCCTGTTTTATGAAAATAACTGAAATCAGTTTTTAGCCAATAATGCAATGCTATTTGAGCATCACAATTTACGACTACATTATTCTTTGTAAAGCACTGCAGCCAAATCGACTCCCAGCTCTCAGACTGATGTAGTAGACGGACCATTACACAGCAAAATTACTACTCAGACAGGGTGATATGTCAAGCCGTTTTATAATGCAAATATCTCGTAAACTCTATTCGGAGTCACGAACGGATTTAGAATCAAGCACAATTAATTTTGAAGTAGGCATTCTGGATCAATCTCATTTCGCAGACAGGAAAAGGTTCTTTGTTTTATTTATTTGATAAGTAAAATTAAAACTTGTATATTTAAGACGATCTTATTAATTGGCTTAAAAGAAAATAATGCAGAATTTTGGAAACAGAAACTAATTCATTATGAAATCAATTATTTGGATGTTTATTAGGTCACTTTACTATTTATTTCAATATATTTATGATGTTTTGTAAAATAATTACTAAATTTTACTTTTTAATTGAAAGTTATTTTTTTAAATGCACGACTTTTCAAAAGCAAGGTGAATAAATAATAGAACATGTATAGCAATGAGTTCTATATTTGCCATTCACGTAGCTTATAAACCTTTCCCATTACGCGTGGCCATAACGTGCATGTTGGGCACGGTTCGAACTAATAGTTTGTACTATAATGTACTATAGAAGATAGGCTTAGTGTAAGTAGTTAGTTTGGTACGTGGCGAAGTGCCGTTAAGATTGTTATTTAGGTTGGATAATAAAGTATCTGCCCATTAAAAAAAAAAGCAAATGTACTCGTATTACAATCATGCTTAACAATTTCTTTAATCAATATTAAGGAAGTCGAAGAATCCAAACACAAAACACATACGTGAATTCTATTTGTGTTTACATCCAATTGAATTTTATAACCCTTTCACCCACGTTTTTTATAGACTGAAGAATGACTTGAGCATCTGCGGCGGATTTATTACAATTTCCTTTACACTTTTGACTTCCGCCTTTTGGGTTATAAAATTCGGTGATAAAAATATTACCTAAGTCTCGCCGGATGCTGAAAGAATGTTCGTAAAATTAAGGACCTTGTTCTTGATTTCGTGTTTTGAAATAATCTCTCGGATAATATAAATCGGTATTGTCGATTTTTAAGCTTTATTTTAAGAATAAATCATGGCGAAATATACTAAAATGGCAAAGTATTATACTAGATCTTCATAGCACCAAAAAATTTGCAAGGAGCCAGGTACCTGTCCATTAGGGCACCACCTTCAGGAATGCCAGGTCGATACTTGAGACTTGATTTCTTTCCGGCGGCAACCCAAGCCGAGGTCGTATCATGCGCTATCATGTACCTATATGAGACAATCTTGAGCTAGTCGACATTCGAGATGAGCACGGTAAGTAAGCACAGTTGTTAATATATGGAATACTGTCAGATATGCTCCGAGCTTCAGCGTAATTGTAATTAGTTTGTAAGCTTAGATTAGTAATGCCCTGCGCATTCTGAATTTTCTCAAAATTCTATAGGCAGTCAACTGAGTTACGTCTGGCCTAGTCGGGAAAACGGCACCTGGAGCCCATGGTTCGAATCCCACGTGTAACACTGTTTTTTCGAAGTCATGTACGTAATGCTGCAAACTTAAGCACGGTGAAGGAAAACATCGTGAGGAAACTGAGATGTTCCTAGATTCCTAAGTAGAATTTTTCGAAGTAATGTGTTATCCACCAATCCGATCGATACGTATTGGGCCAGCGAGGTGGACTATGACCTTGACTCTCTACTTGCGAGAAAAGCCCTCGAGTAACAGCAGTGTTTATGTTATGTAGTCAACTTAAACCAGATATCTATTTAGAAAAAAAAAGCTGCCACTATTTATCAAAACTTATTTTTATTTCATGATTTCAGTGGTACAGAATACGAGTATAACGTTTATAAATGAGCTGTTAGACAAAGTTGACAAAACGACTCCCTCCCCTCAAGTTGGCGCCCGTCAACAGTCTAACATTCGGTCGAAACATGTGGCACCAATTAAAGTTCTTTTACCAAGAGGATAATAAAGATAAGCAGTGAATAATGATCTGTGGAGAACATTTTACGAATGAATGCCGCTTCAACAAGTGACAGAGCTAAAAATAAACCATGTGAGCTCTGAACATGACTTAATCAATGAGCTTTGTGTTTCTTTTACTTATAAAATTTATATTATGCTTTGAAATAATTCAAAATGTAAAAAATATAATAATTCAATAAAACAAGTTTCTATATGTATTACTTACAATTAATTTTCAAGGTGTTCAAATTTTGAAAACAAATTGTCCAACATATATTGAAAAAGAGTTTAAAGGTTTCAAAGAACCAACAAAGTTTGTTAGGTCGCTACAAGTATTACACTGGTGTTTGGTCCTCCTATCATTAGATATATTTCCAGAAACACTGAATGTTTTAAAAGACAGTCAAATTGAATTTGGCCAGCGTATTAGGTTGTAATTTGGTTTTACGGTATTGTTTTCTTTTGGTACCAATTTCTAGAAGAACTTTGGCAACCAAAGTAGCCTATGCAGACTCAGATGACTTTTTAAAAGTGGCACAATCAAGGTACAATAAAACTTTTATATAAAAAAAGGATCTACTTTACCAGCAAACTTTGGTATAATAACAAAAAAATTCAAATTCGTAGATTCGGGACGGCGATAAATTTGTATCGATAGTTAACTTATTTATTTTAACATAACTAAACGTCACATTATCAGTATCACATCTATATCTGTACTAATATTATAAAGCTGAAGAGTTTGTTTGTTTGTTCGTTTGAACGCTAGGATCTCGGGAAGTACTGGTCCGAATTGAAAGATTCTTTTTCTATTGGATTGTCCATTTATCGAGGAAGCCTCTCAATTTCCTACAGGTGGCGTAGCAGGTAGCTGAAGAGTTTTTTTGTTTGTAAGCGATATCATCAGGAACGACTGAACCGATTTCAGTCATTCTTTTACCGTTGGAAATGTACGGAATCCCGATGAGTGCTACAAAATGTACCACGGGCGAAGCCGGGGCGGACATCTAGTTTCATATATACGTCACATCATTATTCTATTGAATGAATATGTACCTACTAATATAAGTAGGCAAACTGCTTCCCTGCTGACACCCATCCTCTCATTCTTTTTAGTCAATTCTATAAAAATACTTAGTCAAAGAAATGAAAAGTTTTTTTACAGATTATGTGCAAGCCCATTAATGTTACTACTTAATCATCATTTCCTATGATACCAAGTACGATACGGTCTATAAAGAGACCTAATGAGGATAAGTGCATGGAAGGAGTCAATGTTGAAATGAAGAACAATATTTGAGCAAGATAGAAAAGACAACATAGTATTGATTACACAATGAGATAAAACCAAAAACATTGATTACATAATGAGATAAAACCAGAAATATGATGATGATGAAAACTCAAAGACAGTAGGTATTAAAAACTTAAATCAAAAACATTTTTTTGTACTTTGCATAACCGACGTCTTCAATTAAATACATTATTAATTGCCCTGTTCTGAGCACTGACAGCTTCACCGTAATCATCATTCAATTTTATATTATGCGAATCTCATGACATGTGAAGAAGGATGCGCAACTTTCCGTGATACACGTTCAGCTCTCAACCATCGCTCGTAGTCATTACTGGGCCACCTAAGAAGAAGATTACTTGTTGCAATAGTATCTATGTCGAGACAGCGCAAAGACTTGAGCGGGTCTTTGGGCGAAAATTTAGTACTACGCATTTGTAGACAAGATTTATTTTGTAGCAGATAGTAAAACGACAGTAACGCCTCACGACAACGGATAAGGGTGATGGAGAAAGATTTATTATTTTAGACAAATTTGTAGAGTGTCTAAATTAAATATAAATAAGTCTAGTACTTTTTTGACGTCACAACGTCTAATAAATCGGTGAACGCCGGCTGCATGCACGAAAAAATGTCCCGTTACGCTCATTGTACGCTTGCGCCGCATCTATCAATATTTTGTTATTACGTTAAACTATCGTCCGTAAACCAACCGACTTCACAGACAACCAATTTTATAATTTGACGAATCACATATATATCACTAGAATTTAATTTCCCTGATATTATTTATTTTGTTCGATTTGTGATTAGGGAAACAAAACATATTTTTTTGTTTTTATAATACAGAGTGATGAAATGAGCAGGACCTGTGTCAGATGGTAAGCAAGATGGCTGCCCATAACAGCACAGTATTTCGCAGCTATTAGAACACGAAGAGTCCATTACCTAGCACTGCATTCGTCCGTAATTTCACTGGAAACAATGCCCTTCAAACTGGAACTTTGTATCTGATCACTGGATCTTTGTTTATTTTTAATTTATGTTAAAACTCTGAAAATCTTTTGTGATAGTACACGTTACATGTTACCATTATCTCAATTATATCGAATATCTTTTAATACTATTGGCTGGTTGACGACATAAGAGTTATGATAAAAGTATAATGTTATGAGTTAAAAAACCAATCCATTCACCATTATAACGAAAAACCTCCCTGTACGGGTAACGATAAAGCCATACAAAGAGTAAATAGGTACAAGAGTGGATGAAAAGGCCTGTATCGTCACAATAGGTCGGGATTGATCGGTTCCCGGATGAACGTTTTATCGGCTACGGGCGGTCGAGAGGTGTCCGCATCCTAACGCAAAACCTGTGAAAAAATAAGGAAATACAGAGATGAATATTTGAAACGCTAGAAAATACAATGATAATGGGAACCTAGTTCAAAATTGATACACATTTATGTTTTGTTTAATTATCTTTTTTTGGAAATTACAAATATTATTCTAATTAGTTTGTTGGGAGAAATATCTATATGAAAAACGTATTATAATGATAGAAGCAAAAAGTAAATTAAAAACACAAGGAGAAGACATAGGCTGAGACTCCACCAAAGCCGAAATGCGCGAGCGGAGACGAGATGTTTTTTTAATACCCAATAGAATTTTGTTAGTCACACATCTCGTCTCCACTCAGCTCCAGTGGAGTCACTAAACGGAGTTGTATTATTGTATGCATTTGTATGGCGCGATGAAAGCGGAGATGTGAGCTGTGCCTAGGCGACGTTCCGCGAAGACGAGAAATGTAAGCAAGCGACGACGCGCGGCGTAAGGCACAGTTTCGGTGGAGTCACCCGAGGTGAAAACATGTCTTCTCGTCTCCGCTTCAGACATCTCCGCACATCTCCGCTTTGGTGAAGCCTCAGCCTTAAGAACGCAACAGCCACACAGCGCCACAAGTAACAGCCTTTTTACTGAAAGTTTCCTCCTGACAACCAAAAACGGTAAATTTGAAATAGAACAGTAAATTATTTTTTGAGGTTTATTAAGAAAACAATGGCAGTCATAGGGACTGCCGATAGTATTGAAAACTTATAACTCAGAATTTGATAACTCGCTTTGAAATCTACGCGGGTGAAACTGGAGGGCGCTGCTCGTCTGGAATGCATTTTCAAAGCATTATCGTCTAAATGAGTCTTCTGAGTATGACCAGTGCAACCTCACTCGCTCAAGGTCGCGCGGTTTTAGCCTACAGCTAGACCGTTCCTCGCACGGAACAAGTGCCAGGTGGTTGTCGAACGCACGTCTGAGCGCTCGCGCAACACGTTTCCCGCGCAAAATTACGTCGCCATATATTGTGCTGTATATGGATGCACGAGTCAAAAAACAAAGAATTATAATATATTCCTAGTTGTACAAAATATACCATTATTTTTTATATTTTTCTGCTAACCGTACAAAAAGTACGGGGCATTATAAAATAGCTTGTAATCGAAGCTGGTTGTATGTATTAGTGTAGGTAAGTACATTAAAATATGTTACATATTTATCAAACAACATTTAGACGATCAAGTAGAATAAAAACAGTCAAAGTATACTTTTATTGTTTTAATTTCAATGTGTCCGACCCCATGTTACGGCCTCTTCTAGCTGTCTTGCGCGTTACGAAGTAAATAACTAAAATATATAATCTGAGCTACAATGCTGACTACCTACATAACGAAAGGTTAATTTAATTTTTTATTAGATAATATGTCGACAACCTTTTCGATGCGCATCATTCCGCGCCAGACAGCGACAGAGTTACGCGTTAGAAGAGAGCGCAAATTTTTAGGTTAAAAATTGCGATAGGCATTGAGCGCTAATGCGAGCTGAATAGCACTTTGTTGCGTCCCAGCAAGAGTCGCTATTTATATTAAAAAATTCGCTAAGTGAGGTTTCTGTAGTACCTAATATCTATTCTGTGGTATGACCATCTAGACTAGACGGCCATGGTCCCGAGTTCAGACGAAGATTTATTTCATTTACAAACTTGGCGCTTGAGATCCATTCACAACCCACGAAAAACCTGTGTCTGGTGCGCCAAAAGAAGTTTTTACTTAAAAATAAGTAATGTGTCAATTTCTTGTAACTTAATTAGACAACCTCAAAAGAGAAGGAGGTTCTCAATTCGTTTTAATTTTTTTGTACGTTAACTGATTACTCGAATATGGCACCTGAACATAATCATTTAGATTTTTGGAAAGAGTGTCTAGCTTCTCTATTTAGGTACATATTACAGTTATATTACTCGAGCCCGAGCGGTTTATCGAAGCATTTTAAAGCTTGGGCACTGGACCAGCGTGGTGCATAATTTCCTTGACTCTCTCTTTTTCTTTAGAAAAGACCAAAGAGTACAATAAGTACCAAAATATGCTGTTTCTGCTCGCATTAGAGATGAGATCACGTACAAATTTTGAACACTGACATCTCTGCATTTATAATCCCTGCATACTTGGGTGCCGGATTAACGGCCATCATAAGAAAAGGTGCGACCTTTTGACTAGACCATAATTTATAATACTACCGGTACCAAAATTCTGAGCAATAGAAAAAAATATATTTTACTGGTAAATATCGTTCATAGTAATAGCGAAAAGGTATCCAATTTTACATTTTTTTATGTTTTTCAAGTGCAATAACTTGGGTAGGTATTTGAGGCAAGCTGGAAACTTGTCAGATAGTTCTACTATTATAATGCATCACGGAGCCAGGCTTACCTAGCTGGGCAAAATGAATTGATAATCGATATATATCGAGACAACATGCAATTCTTATATACGCTAAAGTTTCATATTTAAGGAATTTAAATGATAAACAGACAGACGATTTAGTCAGGGTTTTGATTAGTTCAGATGTGAAAGTGTAACAAATATACAGACAGACTGAGTTACTTTCACATTTATGAATTTAGTAAGGATATTGCACGTCAGACATATGAGCCATATTGATAAACTAAACGATTTTCATTAAATAAATCAAACTTTTGCTATTCAATTAAACAATGTTGTTTACCAAATAAAGACATTGTAACTTGTGTGGCTACACGCCAAGAATATTATTTAATATGTTTACAGTAGCGATAATCTACTTGAATAAATCGACATTCAAAGAATACAAGGTTCTTGTAAGTTCTCGAAGATTCCGTAACGGTGTTCAATCAAGGTCTGACACATACAATAGATGTTCCATCAATTTTGTTCAGTAAAACACTCAATCTTGTATAAAATTCATGGAAGCAAACGCGACACACGATTTTTGCAAACTCAGCTTCTTTTCTGACGAGACTTTTTTGTATAAACTGAAGAGATCTATGTACTAATTCAAGGAATATCCGTCGAGCATTCGCTGAAATTTCATTGGTCAAATAAAATCGAATCGGCTGTTATCTTATGAGCTTATGTGATACAGATCTTAGTTCTGTTATTCCAGATCTTAGTTATGTTAATGAATTTTGTAATTTTAAACCGGCTGGGTCGAGTATAGTGCAGCACTGACGCTGTTAGCCACCTGGGTCGCCATCTGCCGTGGCAGAGGATGCTGTTGATAAGAAGCGGAAGTATTGCATGTTAGTGTCGCCTTAAGAATTTACACCTGTCGCCGTGGAGATCTTGGGTTGTTGAGGTGCAAAAGCTAAAATGTTCCTCTCAGAATTAGAGTACAGGTTCAGGAGAATACAGGTGATTTCCGCTCCGGCGCGTTCCTGAATCAAAGTTTGACCATTCCCATTTAACGTGGGAACGCAGCGACCGTCGTGGTCACCTTTGTGTCGCGAGCAATTAGGGGTAGGTTATTGGGTGATTAATTTAAAATTATTCATCATAATCAGTTTGTCATCTGCACTGGTTTATGCGGCAACGGAAAGCATCGTGAGGATACGGACATGTTTCAAGTACCTAAGATATCTTTCGAGGTCTTGAGTCATCTGCCAACCCACACTAGACCACCGTTTTATACCGGCTTAAAGCTCTCTTTGCGAGAGAAAGAGTCCCAGCAGTGGGAATACAAAGTGGGTTCCTTATGCAAGAAGCGTAAACATTGAAAAAGTTGAATAACTGGTGTCTACTCCACCGTGGTTCCTCTGAGGCGAATGATAAATAAGTTAGAGGCTCGGCCGAATATTCTCATTTAATACGTGACTTGTTTTGTAAAAATGTCCAAAGATATGAGTATCACGATGGATGGTGGTACGGGGAGGTATCTATCACACGTTTTATATCTTGAATAGTATTAATGTTCTGCCGTTACGCGGATTTGGGATATTGTTCGTCTTGTTCACGGCTGAATCGCATACCTACTGCTTAACATAGTTCCTGCATCGCGATCGATTCGTTAGAATAGACTTGATGCTATAGTTTGCTTTGCTACTGGGGTTAAACGGAAGTCACATGATCTTGAAAGATATTTTAAGTGCACCTGCAGGTGCAAATATTTATGTGATGATTATAATATTATAGGTATTTGTTTAAATATTAGTTCTGTGTTTGGGTGAGACTCTGTACTCGTATTATAAGTATGTATTTGCAACTATCATAAGCATTATATCAGCTATCTGGCTGCCATAGTACACGTTTTGCTTAGTTTGAGTTTAGATATGATTGTGTTTTGAGTAAAAATTGTGTCTTTATCTTGCTTAAATGGTTGAGCAATACTCTTACAACATATCAAAGTAGTTTTTTTCGCCGCATTAGTATTTTACATAAAAGTTTCTGATTACGGGGAGACATATCTCTAAACTACCCTCTTTATCGATCTTTTCGTAAGATTACTACTATTACTTGAACCCGAACTATAATTGATAATAATAATGCAGTGAACAACCGTGATATCTTAAACAGCTCATAAAATTGCTCAACCATATATTATCCGCAACAATAGCGATAAATCATTCGACCAAATAAATGAAATTCAATTAAGTAAATGCTTAATTACGCAATTTCTTTCAACGATTCCTTCACAAACAGTTGGCGCGATGCCCTACCGAGCGATACCGGATGTGCCGACTTGTTTCCGTTTCCGGAAAATGGCCGACAGTGCTAACCGTTCGCTTTTATTGTCTTCATGTTATCTGAAGAAAAGTCTGGAATCTAAAGATGCACTAAAATTGGTTGGTGTTTTTGCTGTGACATGGAATAACAGAATAAAAATGTTCGATTTCAATAATTATTTACATTCAGTGCGTACGCCAAGTAAAGGTGTAGATAAGTCAAATAAACAATTTTCATGCATTATCTGAAATATGCAATTACAACGGAAATAAATCGTAAACAATTAGATCTTATTATTATAAATTTGAATTTACCGTTAAAATGTAAACATAAAACAGTACCTAGGTCTGCATTGTTTACATTTATGGCTCTTCAACTTATTCCCGAAAAAAAGAAGGTTCTATATATGGTTTGTATCATATTACCTACGAGTATTTTTAGTAGTCGCCTGATTATTTGCCATTATTTCTTGAATTGAATCTACACTAGATAATTAAATCAAATTTAACCATAAAATCAAATGACCATAAAACTACACACATATTATTTGATGTGATTTTTATAGCGTCAATAAGTAGATATACGGCCCACTCTGATGGTAAGCTTATGAATAGCTGCAACATCAGAGGAGATGCTGTTGACGTTTTGGCAGCCCGGAGAGCTGTTTAAGTGCTAGAGAAAATTCAAATGATCAAACTCACTATCACTTAGAAATGTGTAATTGAAATTCAGCGTAATAAAAAGTATGTACAAATTTGTTTACATTTTAAAAATTTAAATGAATTTTCCACATGTCCCAATTACCGCCTTTAATGAAAAAATAACCTACCCAACCGCATTTTACAACAAAAAAATTTGAATGAAAAATCAACGTATATAACAGGTGAAACTCCCTCTAATAAAACATCATCAAATTAAAACACAACACCAAAAGAAAGACCCTAAAATTACGGACGTTAAGATCGGTTCGTTCACCCGCGATCCGTCTCACTTTTTTGGCAATAGGAATTAAATCATAAACGTTGTAGGGTTAAACATGGCATTTTTCTTTCAACATTGATCATCAGTCAACGTCAGTATGTAATGAGGCTGGGTTAGGGATGCTCTTATCTACAGCTTTTAAATTAAAGTATCGATGATTTCTATTTTGGTGTAAAAACATACCAGCTGAATAAATATGATTCGCCATAGATAGTTATTTAACAAAAAAGTTTACATGCAATTTATTATATTTATCAAATTGTATTCTCACTCGATATTATAAATGACGCAATTTACTACAAAGCATTAGTATAAAAAACCAAAACACTCATCATAAAAATACTCAAATAATGATGTATAATGAAATTTTCTAAAATATTATATTTTCAACTATTTGCTGTATCTACAAACTTACACAATAGAATTACTTTATAACAATTTGAGAACCACAAACTCACGTGCTAGCATGCTTCAGGTTTCAAGTGAAGGCTTGATTTGCTGTTGCATTTGTTGGAACGGAAAACAAAATTACGAGTGCGATAAAAGATAGTAGATAGTAATACTATTTTCTTAGTTTATTTGACAAATTGGAAGATTAAGAAACGAACAAATTTGGGAATTGGATTTAAAAACCCATATCAGGAAGTTTAACACTAGTTATATTACGAGTATTTAGTTTTATCGATATCTCGAAATAGCAAATCTCATCTCTACATAGGATAACGCGACGTGGTTCCGTAGTTACTCACCCGAACCCGCCTCTCTACTTAAACATTTCGATAAATTGGCGTTGTTGATGACAATACGTGGTGACGACATGTGGCTCTGACACGTTCGGTCTGAAGTGTGGGTATAGTGACAGGAATACGTGTAGCGAGTAATTTTTATCTTGCTAGATCTCTAGTAACATCGATGGATATATACTCAATGGCTAGATTATCTCCTGATTGGGCTTAAATAAAAAAAAAATGTGAAGTGGATAATTAGTTATTGTACAGTATTAAAACTAAGTAAAGTGATATACAACAATAATACAGTTTCTTAACGGGAACCGTCCACCAGTGGACGCGCGCGTCCTGTTATTTTGCTGGGCCTTCTTCACTGTCCATAAACTGGTAAACATGTCTTATCACTTGGGTAAAACGTTGCAAAGTAACGGCTGGTCTAGTTGAAATAATGGGAATTGGCGATCCAGAACCCCTGGTTCGAATTCCATGCGCACCATTGCCTTTTCGAAATCATACGCTTAACTTAAAAATAATAGAGCAAAACATCATAAGGAAACCAGCATGCTCGTAGAATCTTTCTAGGTCATGCCTCATTCGCCAACTGCCAAAGTATCTGCGTGAGAGATTATGACTTTTAAGTCTTAATCTTACGAGAGAAGACTCCGTATCCCAGCAGTGGAAACATTTAGTGGACTGCTCATGCCAAAAATAGCCAAACGTTCGATTTTATAATAGATACCTGTTATAAGGATTTTATTTACAACTAGCTGTACCCTGCCACGCTTCGCTGTGGCACATTGTGATGCAAAAATTAGATAAAAAGAATCCTTGATGCGGATTATATATCATTCTAAAATTTCAGCTCGATCGGTGCAGAACTTTTCGAGTTTTTGAAGCTTACACAAACCAACATAACGTTTTTATATATAGAGATTACACAAAATAAACTTGTTGCTCCATTGCTTTCTATAGTTTTCAGTTATTTATTTAGCAAAAAGCACATGCGGGCGAAATATACAACCATCACATGCGGGGCCTTTATACGTAGGTAAAATTGTTCACAAAAAATCCACATTGGTAATTTTAACAGAAAAAACAAAACAGGACAGGACTTTTGAAAAAAACAGCACTAATGCGACAGTTTAGATGTGCATTATGTTTGGATGTTTGATGCTCAATCATATTGTAAAACAACACGGATCTAACTGGAATTTAGAATTTAGATAAATTATTATAGTCTGAAATGGCACAGGATACTTTGATCATTGATATGTACTTATTGTAGGTAAACGTGGTTTGTTATTTATCACAATGATATCATAAATGATTTGACAATTTTGTTACTATAGGTGGGTAAAACTCTTCGCAGAGTCAAGAGAAAGGGGAAATTCCTTTCCTTATCTTCATCATTCCTTATCCTCATCAGTTAACCGGTAAATAATTATATTATTAGTGCTTGCATCACTGTGAACCAGTATGAAGGGCAATGTGTCTAGATAAATGACAGAGCAAAGAGATGAGTTAATCATTGTGTATCTCTCTCCATCTCCAAGCTATGAGTGAAGTGCAGTGCTAGCTGCATGTCACTGTGCTGTTATGAGATGTGGGTTGCTTACCATCAGGTGTATGTCTTGCTTGTTTTTTGACTTTATATAATTAAAAAACTATATTAACTAAATAATATGTTCACGAATTAATAATTAATAATCAATTCAGTGGAAAACTTGAACTTTTTCCAAGTTTATCACCGGTGAAGGAAAAAATCGTAAAAAATGTGCCAAATACATATATTCCAAACAAGACGTTTTTACTCAACATCGTAGACTATGTGCTATTTCTTTGTGAGAGAATACCCCGAGGTTTAGATGTACTCGTATGCTAATAATAAAGAATGTACATGAAAAACATAAAATGTACGTAGTATCTAAGACCAAAACTTTGTTCTTTCTTAATAACTGACGCAAAATTTATGTATTGAAATTCCAAGCCAAGAATCTTCTAGCTCACGGAATCACAAAGTGCCGAAGGCACACCCGATCACTGTTATTACCAGCTTCTGAGATGTGCCACTTCTACCGCTGATTTTATCGTAACGACATTATATCATACAGCTTGATTAGGATGAAATAATGTTCCACTTATATTTTAACTTGTTTTTTTTATAATTATGTTATTTAATTAATCTCATTAGAAAAACTAAACGAAACGGGCTAAAATTTGGAATTCAGATTAAAGTATGGAATAGCATTTACTCTTTATGCCAAAAATAGTAGTTTAAGTGCTTGCGTGACAAACGTTAATATTTACAACAATACAGAAATGCAGAGTTTCTTAAGGATCGTTGTACTGTACCTATACCTACGTTATACCTTATTACATCATATTTTATGTAAGTACTACCTTTTGCCCGTGGCTTCATTAGCCTTTTGTCAGTCGTTGGCGTAAGGCTTTAGCGTTTATATGAAAATTTCATCCTTATGTACAACGAATAAGAAGTTAATCCGTTACCCGTGACAGTGACTGCTAACGCGAGTATATGTATTTCCAAATATCTAATCTTTCGCATTTATAATATTAGTAGGGTAATAACGTAATTACCAATGATTTAACGCAACTTTATTCGGTTATAACAATTCTTATTTCCTAAGGATTTATATCTTTTATTTTTCGAAATACAAATCAACCAACTAAAGTATTAAAACGAACAAAGTACATTCATTTTTTTAAATTAATAATCTTTTACATTTTGACTCAATCTGTGTAGTTAAACAGATAGGGTTGAAATTATTTACATATTATGTATATTATTTATAGTTAACAAATATCCGCATTTTCTAATTTACCCCAGGATTAAAACGTGAAATTTCTGTTAAAATAACTATTTTCAACTTAACATACATAAATATTTATTTACAATATTTATTTTTACCTCCCAAATAGGTCACTAAATTAAACCACGAAGAGTAACTATAAAATAAAGGTATAACAATAGTGAACAGGCAGGTGCCTAGTGTACGGACAATCACCGGACAAGCATGCCCCATCTTAGATCACATCATTGCCTACCATCCGATTAGTTATGCGTAAGCGCTGGCAATTTAAACAAAAAATAATGTAATGGCTAACTGTTTTGTCATAATTATCAAGTTTGCTTAACATACCATCCGTATTTTTTTAAATATTTATAACAGTGACGAGGCGAGCAGGGCGGTTCACTAATGTTTCACAAACATTTTTTGACAAAACATCACTTTAAAACCAACTAATCGTATAATATTCATTACGAAAACTTTACACCACAAAAATGTTTCATTTTAAAAACAACGTTTTGCATAATATTTATTTCAAAAATGTCTTACATCAACAAATGTTTTATTTTACAAACCATCATTTTATAACCATTTATACGGCAAACGTTACATTTAAACAATGCATCGAATGATATTTTGTTATTTGTACATTTTTTGTTTCATATACTATTCATTTTACAAATTTAACATTTTCCAAAAAAATCTTCCGTTGTGAAATTAGGTACAAAATCATAAAAGTACCCATTAAATTGTCCATAGGAGTTAACCGTTCTGATAAGGTCCTGTCACAGAGTTTTGACCTAACCTGTCCGATTAGGATCTATTACTAAGATTTGACTCCGGGTGCGCTCCCGCCAGAAGCTCTGCGGTCAGCCCTGAGTGTCGCTTCTCCATACTCGGCCTGCGCTCCTCTACGGAGGTCGCCGGCTCGCTTCGCTCGCCACCTCCCCCCTTCGCTACGCTTGACCTCGCATGGCTCGCTCCACTCAGGACCTCCTTGAGCTTCTGGCTCCCGCACTTTTTATATACACTCTAGGGGTAGTAGCGACAAGACTAGGTGAAGTCGGGGTGCTCTGAGTCGGATCTGGGTCCTAAGTTACCTAACCGGTCCGATGAATTGAACAACTCTTTTATGTATTTTATTTTCAGAAAAATCCAGAGCAGTGGCATGGCCAAAAAATTTGCTAATGATGTAGAATTTAATTTTAATTTTTGTTAAATGAAATGTTTTTATGTTTAAGTTGTTAAGTAATTAAAATATAATTTGAAATATTTGTCAAACAACACTCTGTAAAATAAAAATGTGTCAAGTGTTGGTTTTGTTTTTAAACATTTATTAGTTAACTAAAATATTAAACGAATCAATTGTCAAATAATACGTTATGTAATGAAAGTTTGTCAAATAAATATTTTGAGATGTAACCAATTTGTGAAATGTTTTTTTGTGTAATAATCATTTGACGACCCGTGAGTTTGTCGAACGTTGGTTATCAGGTGTAGATTTGTGAAAAAAGGTTTTTCAAATGAACGGATACCGAGCAGGGCATATGCCTGATGGTAATCAACATGCCTGCCCATAACAGAACAGTGACTAGCAGCTATTGGATCATAAAAGTTCACTCATTACTTGGCACTGTACTGCGCTCGTCACCCAGATACCTAAGATGTTTTATCTCTATACTCTGTAATTTTGCCTATAACATTGCTTTTTAACCCGAAAACCAGTGCTGGTTTCAAATTACTGCTTGGCGGTAGAATAACTTCCCCAGGCGGAGTCTTACTACTTACTACAAAACCTTTATACTTTCAGAAAAGTCAGTTTTCTACAAACATTTTTATCTGGCAAAAATATATTTAAGCACTAATGAGAGTCAAACTGTACAAAGTTATATTTCGATAAAATGTAATTATTTTCTTATTTATGACTTAAATATCTATTATCGGAGCTCAAAACCAATATTTACGGGATAATTGTTTCGTCACAGTTGAATTAGATGCTTTGTTGTTTATCTATTATTTGTTCTACTGTAGGTGGTCTAGTAGCAAAAAAACAGTATTTCTATTATCTCAGAAAACAAATCGAAAGTAAAGACTAGTACAGTTTTTTTCGTTAAAATGCTTAAAACCTATGCTACATTTTCACCTAAAAGATGACGTAAGTTGTAAGTCACACAAATATTAAAAATAATTAATGATTAAACGAACTTACCTGTACGTGAAGTTCAATCATAATTATACGAGCGCCGAGTCCGAAGAGATTAGTCCTGTAGTTATATATTTACACATGTAGTAACGCATAGTTCTCACCACTCCTGCACTAAGTTTAGAGTTAATTTATCAATTTTTTTTTTTTTTTTTTTTTGAGGTAATTCTCTCAGCCCTTCCCCGAGTTGGTTATCGCTAGTCATTTTGTTTAGAGCTAAACCTTTTATCTATGTCATTGATGTATTACCGAGTAACATCTAGGGTGTGTGCTTAGGTACAACATTGGGAGGGCGGGAAGTACTAATCTCTTCGGACTCGGCGCTCGTATAATTATGATTGAACTTCACGTACAGGTAAGTTCGTTTAATCATTAATTATACTCGCGCCTCGTCCTCGAGATTAGTCCTGTAGTTATATATTTACACATGTAGACTTTGAGAGTATCGGGAATATCATCAATGATAAAAGACTTGTAATGTTATCAAAATTATTTATTAGAATAATTACTTAAATCATGTCCCCCTTATGTAGGTACAATTTTAACATCAATCTATAGTAATTTTATTTGATCTAATATTTATGATAATAAACAATTATCTAGAGTTCTTTATGCACAATAAACAATAAATCACCAAGCAAAAGATGAAAATCATGAAAGTGTAACAGAATTATATTCAATTCTAAAATATTAATTGTGGTCGATTATAGAATCAGCTAAAGTGATATCGTTATTGTTATTAATAATGATTCTTTGATAGAATCTAGCGAACGCTGTAGAATTCCTACTCCAGCCGGCACTGTTTCGGATAGTGTCGAGGCTCACACCAAGTGAGTAAGCACGTGATACGGCGGCATGTCGCGTGCTGTACGCGCCGAAGACGCTTGTGTCGACCCCACACTCACCGAGTGTGCGCTTTATCCAGCGACTGAGCGTCTGTGGCCCGACTTGTTTATGGGGTTTTCTAATTCCAATGAACAATGTATCTGATGATCTTAATATTGAGGTACGTTCTATATAATATAATAGAGTAGTGGCCGGACATACTGCTGGTTTTTCTACAAAACTGGCAAATGTAAAACATGCTGTTTACCTCCTGGTTTTGATGTTTTAAGTACGAGTATATCTGCTATTTTAATTGCTACGCGCTGTGAGAAATTTTGAATATTGCTTATCTTTATATTGGAAAGTGTTTGAATTCGATGTGCCGTCGAAAGGGCTAGTAAAGTAACAGTTTTGAGTGAAAGCTTTTCTAAGGATAGCTGATCATTAAGTAGCCATGTACTCAACTTGTCTAGGACGAGATTAGTGTCCCAGGTAGCGTTATACCTAGGTCGCGGTGGTCTCAGTCGAAACACGCCTTTTAAGAATCTTTTTAGTCTATCATCATTAGACAGTCTTGGACCCAATACAAGGCAAAGAGCCGACCTACAAGAATTCAAAGTACCATATTGACAACCTTCGTTAAATAACTCTGTTAGGAAATATATACCGTAGTCCGTAGGTACGGACGCGTCATAAACCTCAACCGAATTATTTATGCAAAAATACCACCATTTTTGCAAATTACCGTCGTACTGTCATGGAGTTAGGCGACAATGATTCCAACGTGATATTTAATGCTGACTATGGGATGCTTCTCCGTGAAAATGCATTCCTGATAATATGCCTGCCACCAGGGTAATCGAGTCGTGTATCCGCCGACTGCTGGAATTAGATAATAAAGCGTCGGTTTTAGCGGGAAGTTTATCGTTTTGAAATTAGAAGAGATCTAAATAAGGGTACCACGGTTGAGTTGGCCAAAAGGGCACGACGACGATACCTCGTGCTTCGTCTGTTATTATTTTTCTAAGAGTTTTAATATGATCGAGCATGGTGGGAATGCGTAAAAATAGTCAGACCAAGTTATTGTGAAACAATCTAATGCGAATGCGTCCGGGTCTCTGTGCCAGGATACATATTTGACACATTTTCATTGATGCGGGATGCAAATAAATCAATATTTGGGAGACCAAAATTGTATGTAATTGATTCAAAAGCCCAATCCGATAGTTCCCATTCTATATCAGGATGGATTTTACGCGATTCTAAATCCACAATTTTATTGTCAGTAGATTTTATGTAGCAAGCAACAACAAACAATTTTTTATTCTCGCAAAATTTCCAAATATCGCGAGTTATTTCTGTGAGATGGGGGTACTGTATACCTCCCATCCTATTAATATATGATACTGCTGTTGTATTATCAACACGTAGTAACACCTCGCTGTTGAAAAGGTCGCTCGCAAAGATCTTTAGGGCGATAAACGCGGCAACTAGTTCAAGATAATTGATGTGGTGTTTTCGTTCACTTTCTGACCACTAGGTGTTTTACCATTACAGGCAGCCCCCAACCCCGTTGTTGAGGCGTCAGAAAATATCTCAACTTGATAGGATTCGGTTCTTATTTTATGAACAGAATGATCTATATTACTTAGCCACCATTTAAAGTCAGTTTTAAGTGATTCCGGTATAGTCATATATCTATTATAATCGTCATGACCCTTTAAGTTTAAATATTTACATCGCTCCATCTCTTTAGTGTGTAACCATCTGTATTCAATAGCTGGGCAACAGGATACTAGCGAGCCTAATAGTTGTGCGAAGATTCTGATTTTACATCGTTTTAATTTTGAAACATTTTTTGAATTGCGTCTTAATTCGTCATCTTTTATCGTTAGGTAAACTTAGCTGAAGTTTGTACGAGTCTATTATCATACCTAAGTATTTGCAATTAGTTGATGGAATAAGAACGCTTTTTTCTCTATTGACAATAAAACCGAGTGAAGTTAATTATTTGACATTCTTGGTAAGAGTTACCGAGCAAAAAACAAGTCGTCTAAAAAGATGGTAGATACAAAACCCGCGGAGCGCAGTAGTTTGACTATAGGCTTCGTTATTTTTGTAAATAGGTAAGGCGCAGTATTGAGACCGAATGGTAAGACGGTAAATTCAAATAGTTTATCTTATATATTATCTTCAAACATTAATCTGAGGTACTTTCGCGAAACTTCGTGTATTTTTATTAGAAAATACGCATCTTTAAGGTCAAGTGTTGCCATTTGACAGTTGTGTGTTATGAGTTTTTATGCTGTCCTAAGGTCCTCAAGTTTAAAATGATCAGTTTTAATACATTTATTGAGATTTTTTAGATTTAAAATTAGACGCATCTTGCCATTCGGTTTTGGTACTAAAAAAGTGTTCGATATGAATTGGCCTTTGCATGGACAACATTCCGATATGGCACCAATTTTAAGTAGGTTATTAATGGCGTTTACATAATGTGTCCTATCATTTTATTGTAAGCTGTTTTGTAGGTAATGTGTCCTGTACAACAGGTGACGTAAATTGGATTTTATAACCCTTTACCCAAGATAATACAGTGTGGTCATTTGTGATGAGAGACCATTTATGAATAAATAGAGATAAGCGGCCTGCGTACTTAACTGTATCTAGTATTGGCGGCGTGGATACGTCGGCTGTTGAGCCTGCGATGACGTCTTCGATGAGTGCCCGCGCGGCGGCTGCTGATGTTGGTATGCAGGCGGGTGATAAGGCGCGCGAACTGCAGCAGGCTTGCGGCTCCGTGGCGCTGGCGGCACCGTCCGCGCGGGCGGCCTGCGCGCCGGGGGAGGAGGCTTGCCGTTTAAAGGTCTTGGCCCAGTTCCTCTGAATCTCGTGTTAGATTTATTGGTTGTGTCGGCTTTCAGCTCAACTCCTGACTTAATTACAGCCTTTGCCGACTTCAAGGTTTCTGCCAAATTTTCTCCAAATAAAAGACTATCAATTTTGATATTTTTGAGGTGTTCTTTCATGTCGTTCTTTAATGCAAATAATATAAAATTTATTTTTGTAATAGAGTTCGCATGTTGTATGTCACACAAAATTCGACATACTTATATCCATAAATTTTTGCAACAGTTCGTTGTTTTTTGGTATGGCATTTATCTATGTATTAATAATTCCACTAAGACACGCGATTGCACTGGTCATCTGCTTTTGTTTGGTCTCGATGCCCTTATCTCGCTTGATGGCGGTATCGACGAGGGCCGCTTTTATTTCAGGATTTATTTTGGGGGCATCTATTTGAGCACAATTAGCCGGAACTGGATATTTTTTTTTTATTTAATCTTTTCGGACATCTTTCTGCAAGCCATCTCTGCATAGGTGTAATAAGCGGTTGGCGACTTCATTATGTATTTCGGACCCAAACTTTTGAGTAAAAGAAGGGTCATCGCCTAATATTTCTAAAATTTCGGTATCTAGTTCGGTAGAACCGTTGCCGGCGTGTACTTCAGGAGGTAGTTCCGTCGAAGTACTAGGGCCTGATTGTGGCTCGGGGTCAGGTTGTATGGGGCTATTTTCAGTGGCCTGGGCCTCTGGCCAATGCAATATCCAGTCATCTGGTCGTAAATCTGGCGTGTCTGTTAATTATCATAGACATGACAATTATTGGATTGTTGTAAATACAACAAACAATTTTAATTTCCAGGTAAGTTATCTACCTACCGTCTAAGGTAAGTAAGATATTGGCTAATAATAGTCGTAATAAGTAAAATAATCGAATAAATATCCGATCTTATGCGAAACTTCTTAGATAAGAAGGTAATCAATTTGTTAAGATTAGGTCACAATCCCCAGTGGAAGGGACGCCAATCGAATGTAAAGCAGTGGAACAGCCCCAGTGATTGTTCCGGTTGCATACATTTTAACGAACGTATCTGTATTTTATAGACGTAACCTACGAATAGGTATAATGATAAAATGTAGCTAAATACCTGCTTCAAAGTCCTCTGCAATTGGCACTATTTCTGGTTGATCTCGTTCTGGTGAACAAGCACTTGATTTTTCACGAATCGTTTGTTGAAGCTTCTTAATTTTATTCTTATATCGGTAAATTTTTTCTTCACGTGATCGCTTACGCTTCGGCATCTTCGTCCCGCGGACGTCCGGAGTGGTCGAGCACTAAAATGCGAATGACTAGCGATAACCAACTCGGGGAAGGGCTGAGAGAATTACCCTCAAAAAAAAAAAAAAAAAAATTGATAAATTAACTCTAAACTTAGTGCAGGAGTGGTGAGAACTATGCGTTACTACATGTGTAAATATATAACTACAGGACTAATCTCGAGGACGAGGCGCGAGTATAATAATATTCTAAGAGCTCGCATCAATATTTGGATGGGTATGTGAGGCAAGCTGAAAAGTTGTCACACAGCTCTCCTACTATACTGGAATACGAAGCTGCAGACCTGGCTGCTGAGTAGCGGGGAAATAGAAATGCCTATTTTTTTCAAAATATGGATTGTGGTTCAAATACAAATACAAATACAATTACAAAAATCTTTATTGCTGTTTGTAGGTAAGATAAGATGATACAAAACATTTTAAAAGTTGCCCCATACAAACTGGCCTCTGCGAGAGGCATGCAATATGTCTGGCAAGACAATTTGTTAGTAATTTATAAATAAAAAATAATTAAATAATAGTCAGCTGATTAAAGTCTTCTTCTTCCTCATCTTCTATTAATTTCTGGTTTTTATTTATGTCATCTGATTCTTCATCTTAGATTAATTTCTGGCTTCTATTTGGTTGTGATATATATTTGTGTGAGATAAATGTTTGGTGAGCACAATTTCGCCAACATCTTGTGTTTCATCAGGATATTGTCAAAATGTGGATTAGGCAATATCCAATTTTTATACGATGTAAAGAGGGCATTAAGTATACAAATAGCTGTTATAGTCACTTGGAACGAAGTCAAAAAATCAAAACCGACAAAACTGTGGAATGAAACAGATTTTTATTTAAACTAATTATTGTCAAACTCCTTTTTTTGCCTATTTTGCATACTTATTCGTAATATTATACACACAATTTGCACAAGATATTTGCTTCTCAAACAGCCCAGATAACGAAGTTCAAGAGCCGTAGATAAGAAAAACTGATGTGTAAAGTTTGGATATAAATTCGCGTGAAGCGTCTGGTGGCGTTCCAATCGGATACCCAGGATAATCCTCCTTCGGCAGTTTGACAAGCTCGACTTGGTATCTGTGATTCATGATGGAAATATGAATCATCTATTGTTGTAATGGAAAAGAACGCGTTTGGGTTTGATTGAGTCGCAGTGGACGAAGCTTACAAAATAATAGAATCCATTAAAAAATACATTGACTCCCTTTCATAGAGCTATATATTGCTTTCAAGCATGCTCTGGGTAGTTATGTCTGTAAGTACAATTAGTAAGATTAGGTTAGTGCTGTGTGAGTTCTGCACTTGCACAAAATTTGCTAGGTAGTTGATGCCACCTGAAAGCAACTGCCATAGAATTATTTGCAAAATATGGGGTAATAATACTATTCTGTTATATTTTCTCCCGAAATAAGTAATATTTTACTAAGGGTAAAGCCCTTATATACTATACCGAATAAATACTTTGATATTAGCTCTTCTGTGTGAGCAAAAATAGAAATGTACTATATAAATGATGTAATAATATCAATAAATGTTAATATTTACCAAATTTGTTTGTAAGTTCTATAACATTTCCAAACTTTAACGGTGAAAGGTTACCATCGAGAAGAAACTTACGAGGACATAAAATATGTCTTCAATCCAAACATGGACAGCTTGGTGGAATATGGACGTTCCAGAGTCCTAGCAGTAAAAATATTATGTGGTGTGCTTATCTTACTGACACAAACGCTGGCTAAAAGAAGCCGCTTTAATAAATTTGTAATTAAAATTCTAAAAGATACAAATCTTTAACAAGATTTCAGACCAATAACACACAACCGACACGTACTTTATAGCCAATATTAATTTATTTTCTACTAAGTAGCATATACCTACCGCATTTACCTACTAAGAAACAAGCCACACTTGCCGCCAGAGTCTTTAAACAGCTTTAATAGTCTTTTAATATCGTGAAATATGAACGATATAAGCGTTTAAACGCTAATTCATAGTTGATCGTGTGATACCGACTGGCCTAGAAGCTAGCTTCTAGGTACTGAATTCCAGTTTTCTCTGTGGGTGGCGGCCACTCCGCACTCACCATATCACGGTCCTAATGACAGTCATTTGGTAATGGCCTCACGACTAAAGGATGTACTCTTAGTCTTTTATGATAATTAGTAACATTCAATATTTATTCCTGCGCCTTTACAACCCGCCTTTTATCTTCGAGTTTATTTGTATTGCCTCTGTTTTCGATCGGTTCGATGCTAATTAGGTGTATTCCATTTAACTTTTACGTTCGAGTGTAGTGATTACAGGGATATGAGGGTCACGAAAAAGGGTGTACCTGGGTAAAAGGAATACTTAAATAAACATAACGAGAAAACACCGATATTAAGACAGAAAGAATTCAAATATGCCAAATTTTTGCACAACAGTTGCTATGACTTTTTTTGTATTTTTTTTTACAAAAAATAGATAGGTATACCTACGTGAAAGTAGGAAGCAGCGAGTGTTCGTAAATTATATTTAAGTAAAATATGACTTAGAATGTGTACCTATTATACGTAATAATTTTTCTCCTAATACATGAATAACAAAACATTTTCAAATAGTTACTTATTAATGAATAAAATACGTTTATTAAAACTTTCCAACGCAATATACCTTTTCTGTGTAACCCCTCGTAGAAAGTTTAAGAGCGGTAGCACGTTTAATGGATCCCATCGGTGTGCGATCATGCGTCGATCTATTTGTAAATGTCGAGCGATAATGCCGAGATCAACCATACCTATATTCGCGTATATTGAACGCGTTTTGTCTCAGCTTTTCCTCCCAAAATAACCTAACACCATTCCGTCGTTAAGGTAATCGATGTAATTTTTCTTACATTTTTGACAAGCCACTGCGTGCACTTAGAGCTCAACTCATTTCCTTTGCCTCTCATCTAAAAACATGATTGATGCCGCATAAGTCTGCAAATTTTTTCTCGAAAAATTGCGATGTATGCTGTAGTCATTAAAAATAACAGGCTGTTACAAAAAATCAATGAGCTCGTATCGTATTATGATCGAGCAAAAAAATGCAATAATGTCTGATGCGCTAAAACAACAACCAGATAATAAATAATATCTCTGAGCTGACAATGGCTGTGAATATCATAAATATCAAGGTCGCCTTGTCGATCAATAATTTATCACAACTGTATTTAAACTGGATAGTCAAGTACGAAGCTATTCCAATCTACAGCTCCTTGGACTACATGCTCTACGTAAATGTCACCCATCGTCTAACCGCAGGGGTTACACAATCTCAATTTGCCATCAAGCCAACCTTAGTTACCCGAGATAGAGTTTAATTTCCCTTGAGTGGATATTGAGGAAGGTACCCAGATCTCGCTTCCAAGCGGTCAGCTGCGAACGATGGCTAATTAAGAACCTAACCTCAGCCCCGGTGGCCCTAGGCCGCTAAATGCAGTCTAAGTGAACTTCCGAGCTTGTCTTTTGAAGCATTAGCAAATGTAGGTATTTATGTACTGCACAAATGCTCGATTCAGCGTTGTACGATGACTTTGCATGAATTGAATTGCAAATAGTAGTTAGTCGCGTCCGACTGCAGTCGTTTTGATATGCAAGCTATATAGCGATGTAGGTGACACGGTCAGGTTGCATCGTTGTTTTTTTGAACACACAGTAAACGTTGGTGGCAAACAAATAAATACGTTTTGACGTTTGAATAGGTGAGAGAGCCAAACATAAATTGACGCGTCTTACCGCGAAACCCGATACATAAAGTTATTGAACCGACTCTTGCTATTTTGTTATTACTCTATTTTTTGTGTTGCCATTCAATAGTCTGTATAAAAAGTAAATAAACCTGTTATTTATAGACTAGTTTATAGAAAACAACGCTTTCCTACACGATTTTGTGCAGGACATCACGTAAATTTTATTTTTAAGTTATTAAACTATCTGTAGTATGCCACACTAATTAATAGTTTTGTAGGTAACTGCTAAAAGCAACTTCCAGGCAACATTACATTGACTAAGCTCTAGCTTAAAAACCCCTTGATTTATCCACCACCGAAGAAAATGCTATACATTGAGAATAATAATTATGAGTGATTCGAAGCAAAAGGAAAACTCCTGCTAATATTTTACTGCCCATAAAGCGAAATAGATTATTTACACTGAAGGTCGTTTACGGTCTTTTCGCGGAAGAAGTTAATTATGGCTTCCTTCCTTATCGTATTAAATTAACGTTTTATTGATTTGCCAAATACTTGCCGGAATCTTTAGAATTTCTTCAAGTTTAAGGTGAATGACACTGAAGGGAAAGAGCAGTAAAAATATATTATGTATGCTCTATTGGTATGTATGTATGTTGGTTCAGATTTAGTCATTTCGGATCATATGGATCTTGTGATGAATTACTATTAAATCGAAGTTCTGTATTTAGTAAATATGTTTTATTTTGATATTTGAACAACAGCGTCAGTGGGTTTCCCAATGGAAATGATTCGGATGTCTTAAAATTGAGAGGGAGTTGGTTTCTTCTACGTAAATGCGCTCCATCCTAAATCCTAAGTAATTGATATCAATACGATATTCTAGGCAATTGTGACTTCTCTTCTCTTGCTTTTCTTCTATCCTCTTCTTCTCTTTTGATTTTTAGGACTACATTTATTTATGTCATACGTATTTTAATATCAAAACCACAACGGCTGACTGTAGCAAAAAACTTCAGTTCTATGAACTTCACCCATACGCTTATCAATGTAAATTATTGCAACGTGCACAGGAATTGAAGTTAATAGAATTGATTGTATCAGCTAGCTGGTAGAGGTCACGCGATTCAATAAAAATGTTGGAATACCAGATGGAACGATAGCACGACTTGATCGTAAAGTTTTAAATGCTAGTACTTAATTTTCTTTTTATATGTATAAAACTCGCAACGTTGCGATATCTTTAGTCGGTGCTTTGTATCAATTTTGCTTCCATCTTGTTCCACTACACCCGTTACTTGCAATTGAGGTGAAAGAAAAAGTTAAATGACCGGTTAGATAGTACTCATTAGATTGCTCAAATAAAATCTTCTTTAGTCTATGCACATGTCTTTGGTACTGGTAGGGTTCTAGTCAGTGTCCGCCTGGGAAGTACCACACCTGTGCCCGTTATTCTACTGCCAAGCAGTAATGTGCAAACATTACTGTGTTCCGTTAATGGGCAATGTTTCCAGAGAAATTACAGGGCTTAGAGATATTAAATCTTAGATCTCTGGGTAACGAGCGCAGTGCAGTGCTAGGTAAAGATTTGGGCTCTTCATGTTCAAATTGCTGCAAGTCATTGTGCTGTTATGTGGTAGGCATGTTGCTTACCATCAGTTCACAGAATTTAATGTAATAAATAAAACACTAATTAATCATCGAAGTTGGAATGTATTTTTTATTTTTGTTAAGTTTACAAATGCTCAATTGATTTCATTAAAATGTATATATGTCGCAGCCGGATCGTATAATTTGCTGTATTACATTACAGCTAGCCGTTTTGAAAAACAGGACCGCTTTGTAATGCGGCTGTTCAACGATTAGCCGCATTGTCATTGCGATACGTTCTTCAATACGGCGGCCAAAGTTTAGCCGCATTGTACTACTGTTTAAATTGTACGGTGACCATACTTACAAAATAAACAATGAAAATTAATTGCATTAATGATAAAAAGCTGACAGACTATCTCTTGCCATATTTCTTAAACTTTTTTTTTAAACATCATATCTCTCAGATAAAACTTGAAAGCCCCTAACTTGAAATTGGTGATTTATTTATTTATTTATGTCATAGCTACTTAACATACTCACAGTCAAGCCAATACGTATGTTAAGCCAAAAATTTAGCAAAAAAAAGACATAGTTATTAAATTATTACTCAAGATGACTCAAGATCATTACTAACACTTACAGAATTATGTCAATATGTCATTATCAGAAACAAATATATTATATGTCAAAATTCTAAACATTATCATGTCATATTTTTAATCTTAATTTACCTTAGTATAGTCCTAACCCATTCAAAATAATCATAATACAATACCATCATAATTCGTAACATACTTCAAATAATATTGCCTTTTTAAATTCTGCAATCGATCAAGAGAATAAATCAATTTTATCCGCAACTCGATTTAGCGTCCGCAGCCCCCGCACCAGCGGCGCCCGCTCCAGCAGGCAGGTCCGCGCGCGCGGCACCGCGAACAGCCGCGGTCGGCGGCGCCGCGACACATACTCGTCCGGCACGCACAGCTGCATACCTTCTAGTATGTCTCCCTGGATATCTCGAAGGCTTTCGACAGGGTTTGGCACGATGGCCTTATAAGCAAGCTTTCAAGTTATGGTTTGTCTCCTGGGTTTATTGCGTGGATATCGGACTTCTTGAGGGATCGATCCATACGAGTCGTCATTGATGGCTGCTCGTCGGATCAAATGGCTATCAATGCCGGAGTCCCTCAAGGGTCGGTACTCTCTGCGACGCTCTTCCTGCTACATATCAACGATCTGTTGAAGCCCGGTATCTTTGGGTACGCAGATGATAGCACCGTTGTGAGAGTTACACATCTAGCGCGAGAGCCAGTGGGCAGCAAACCCAGGTACTGAGAGAGTTTGATTGAGCGTTTGAATTTGACCCTTGAGGCGGTGTCTGAATGGGGCAATGCCAATCTGGTCAAGTTCAATGAGAGTAAGACGCAGGCGTGTCTGTTTTCCGCAAAAAGGAGTCCATTCCAACTGACTCCTACTTTTCGAGGTGTGTCCGTGCCAGTTTCTGACCGTCTTGAGCTTTTGGGCGTTACTTTAACATCTACGCTCAACTTTGGCTCATATATCGAATCCAAGGCCAAATTAGCTGCCAAAAAGCTGGGTGTCCTCTCAAAGGTGCGAAGGTATTTTAAGCCTGAACAGTTGCTCACTTTATATCAAGCACAGATTTGCTCCTGTATGGAGTACTGTTCGCACCTTTGGGATGGATCAGCTAAGTATCAGCTGGAGGCACTGGAATCGATCGAGAGACGTGCGAAAGGGCTCATAGGCAATGATACTCTTGTGCGAAAAAGACTTCAAAGTCTTGAACATCGCCGAAAAATTGCTGGCCTATCGGTTTTTATCGGATACATTTCGGAGAGTGTGCGACTGGGTTGCATGATTTGATACCACCTTGCCCTTTTTTATCGGAATGCTCGTAGCTCGAAAAAGCGACATCGTTTCATGGTCGATGTTCCAAAGACACGAACGAAGAGATTTGACTCAAATTTTGTGATAAGAACGTCTAGGCTGTGGAATACGTTGCCTGAGTGGGTTTTCCCGATGATTACAATCTTTGTGTCTTCAAATCGAGAGTGAATCGGTTTTTCTAGGTAAACACGCTCCATCGTAGACCGCATTGTCGTTTAACATCAGGCGAGATGGCGGTCAAGTGTAAACCTATAAAAGTTAAAAAAAAAAAAAAAAAAACAAAATCTCTGGGTCTGACAAAACCCCCCTAAAAACTCTTAGCATATAGTAAAGGAGAGCCCACTCCCTTCTCACCTCCAATCTATTGTATCCCACCATACCCAAAACGAATAAGGTTGGATACATGAGAGGATAGAAAGGGTAAACGCCGTAAAGCCTCAGGTACAGGAATCTGGTAAACTTATTTTGGATTTTCTCCAACATCTGGATGTACTTAGTTTCATGTGGAGCCCAAACTGCGGAGTTGTACTCGAGCTGGCTTCGGATCAGAGCATCATACAGGGCCGAAATAGCTCGGACGTTCTTAAATCCTGAAGCGTGGCGCAGCACAAAACCCAGTCGCCTGTATGCCTTCTTACAAATTTGAACTATATGAGTTCTAAATGTTAGATCGCTGTTAACAGTGACTCCCAGATCTCAGTTTCTTTCACACGCTTCAAGACTTCGCCATCAACTTTGTAATCAAATTACAACTGATCTCGAGCTCTACCCAAGCTGATCACCGAGCACTTTCCAACATTAAACGGCAATTTGTTTTCGGTACTCCATCTCAGTACTCTGTTGATGTCTTCCTGTAATCGCTGGCTGTCACTACTATTCTCAACTGCCAAAAGTAGCTTGAGGTCATCCGCAAAGAGTAAACATTTAGCTTCTCGAACAACCCCCGGCAAGTCATTGATCATAATAATGAATTCCAGCGGTCCCAAATTCGATCCTTGACTGACGCCCGTTTTAGTAAAATATGGTTCAGATCTGTGGTTGGCGTACTCCACGTACGGTCTCCTTTCTCTCATATAGCTCCCAAAAAACTGCAATAACTTATTGGTGCATCCGACGGCCGCCAATTTCGCTAAAAGTATATCATTGTCAACTAAGTCAAACGCCTTTTTGAAGTCGAAATAAGCGGCGTCGACCTGCACTCCCGCGTCCACTCGAGGGGTTATATAAGCCATAGCGTTGAGTAGATTGGTGGCGGTGCTGCGGCCCGGCCGGAACCCGTGCTGCGCCGGTGCGAGCCGCGGCGCCAGCTGGCGCTGCACGCTGCGCTGCACACACGACTCGAACACCTTCGCCGGTGCCGACAGGACCGCCACTGGCCTGTAACTGCTCACTTCCAAACCACCCTCTCCCTTCGGAATAGGAATCACTTTCGTCATCTTCCAATGTGTTGGGAAATATGACGCCTCCAAGTATATATTGTAGATGTGATGCAACGGTAGCTCTAATACCGCCCTACAATCTCTTATGACAAAGGATGGAATACCGTCCGGCCCCGCCGACCTCTTCGGCGCAAGACGGGCGAGCGCCGCGGAAACCTCCGCACGCGAGAGGCGAGCCAGTTGCACGACCGCCGCCCCGTCGCTCCCACCACTGGCCGCCGCTGCCGCCTCAACGTCCAACTTCACACGTGATGGTACACCTAAGAAATATGTTGCACTTAGACAAGGGTCATCATTGAGATTTGACTCCGGGTGGGATCCCACCAGAAGCTCAAGGGAGGTCCTGAGTGGAGCGAGCCATGCGAGGCCGAGCGCAACGAAGGGGGGAGGTGGCGAGCGTAGCGAGTCGGCGACCTCCGTAGTGGAGCGTAGGCCGAGTATGTAGAAGTGACACTCAGGGCTGACCGCAGAGCTCCCGCATTTTTTATATACACTCTAGGGGTAGTAGCGACGAGACCAGATGGAGTCGGGGTGCTCCGAGTCGGATCTGGGTCCTTCCTAACCTACCCGGTCCGCTTTAGTCTTAGCAAGGTGGACGGTGGTAAACCACCCCAATAATATTGTGTAGGATTTCGCCGAACACCAGAATCCACAGTCACCTTAGCAATTTAGCAACACACGTACTGTTTTCAACGCCATGTTCTTGTTATGTCAGACAGCGCCATGAGTGTTAAGAATCGGAATTAAAACTTGTCAAAGCGGCGGCAAATCTTTCGCTTTATTACATTACGGCTAGCCGTTTTGAATGACGTATGGCGTCGAATACATTCCGGCTGTTTTTTTAATCAGCCGCTTTCAATCTGGCTAATCGTCAAACCGCCGCTTTACAAAACAGCCCTGGTTTTCAAAACGGCTAGCCGTAATGTAATACAGCGGATTATACAATCCGGCTGCGACATATACATAAGATCATATCGAAAGCTCTCGAGATATCGAATCAAATCACTTAAATAAATGCTTGGTAAATTCATAACCTCCTTTTGTTTTTAAATCGGTTAAAATAATATCTTTTTTTAATTCGTTTGACAATCAAAGTTTCGAACATTGCCCATAAACAGCAAAATGGTATGTTTTATCAGATTCATTAACTCATCACTAATACCTAATTTAAGCTACTTATATATATATATATATATATATTTTCTGGCTAATATAAATTAGTTGTCTTCAAATCGAGAGCGTAACGTTTAGTAATTCCCAACTTAAACGCACTCTATCAGAAACCGCAACATCGTTGAACATCAAGCGAGATGGCAATCAAATCCAACGTATTATAAAAAACAAAAATAAAGTGTATAGTGATATTTTAAGTTTTGATATTACTTATTGATGTTATTATTGTTTGTTGTTTTATTAGGAATCATTTTAAATGATGTAAATTTTGTTAATTAATTGAGTATTTTATAAAAAATTGTTCGGATGTTTGTTTTTGTATGTATGTTACGCAATGGCTGCCAATAATTGTGAATCGATTTTGATGGTTGTTTTTTTTCAGATCATAGTTCAGATAGTCCCAGATGATCATGACATATAAGTTTTATCGAAAACTTTGTGGAGGTTTTTGAAATATGAACAAAAAACTAAAATTTTTACTATTTGTAGTGGTAGGACTTTTGGCAGAGTCCGCCTGGGGAAGTACCACACCTTTGCCAGTTATTCTACCGCCAAGCAGTAATGTACAAACATTAATGTGTTCCGGTTTGAAGGGCAATGTTTCCCGAGAAATTACAGGGCTTAGAGATATAACATCTTAGATCTCTGGGTGACGAGCGCAGTACAGTGCTAGGTTATGATTTGAACTCTTCATGTTCCAATAGCTGCGTGTCACTATCCTGTTATGTGGCAGGCATGTTGCTTACCATCAGGTACATGTCGTGCTCGTCTCGTCACTTTTTTATTGAAAAAAAATCCTGTCATGGTTTTAGGTTACGGCGACGTAGTGGTAGATAGATACTCATGAAATTTGGTCGAGTGTTTGAATTTAATTTAAAATTACAATAATAATTAAATAAAGTCAGTTTTTGTTTTTTCGCAGAAAATAAATTATTTAAAAACCTACATATAGACGAAATCTCGGGCAAATTTAGGCTAAGAAAGTGAAACTTGTTAATCCATTAATACGGACCAGAGACTCCACACGCAAACACAGATCAACCACAAAGCCTACAAAGAACAAGCAAACATCGTGAAAAGAAATAATGGAGTGTGCATCGGACAGGAGGTCTTTTCAAACTTCCAACAACATACGGGTTCATTTTATTGGCATAAGCCTCCGTGTATCATTGAAGTTTACGACTGGGATCCCTTTTTATCGTCTATGGTTTGTTGTTTGTATGAAATGTCATGTTTGATGGAAAAATGTACGATTCGTGATACAACCGGTGGGGTTTTTACAGGATTGGAAAAAGTGGAGGCGATACGCTCTTCTGTTTGTCTTTTTAACCCCCGACCAAAAAAGGGGTGTTATAAGTTTGACGTCGATGTCTGTCTGTCTGTCTGTCTGTCTGTGTGTGTGTCTGTCTGTGGCACCGTAGAGCTCAAACGGATGGGCCGATTTCGATGCGGTTTTTTTTTATTTGAAAGTTAATATCCGTGCGGATGTTCTTAGCTATGTTTGGTTAATATATATTCAAGATAGCCGCCGCCACAAAATGGCGGATAAAATATTTCTTCACAACCTACCTCAACATGGCTATCAAATGAAACGGCTTGACTAGTAGAATACTATATACACTATAAAAAAATCTAATTCAAGATGGCCGACATGACATGACAAATGAATTATATTATTTTTTTCACTACTACCTCAATATGGGTATCAAACGAAAGGGCTTGACTAGTAAAATACATTGCACTATGACAAATTTCAAATACAAGATGGCCGCTTCCACAAAATGGCGAAATACATTTCTTTTTTCACAACTCCCTTAATATGGATATCAAATGAAAGGGCTTGACTAGTAGAATGTTGTACGGATAACAAATCTGAGGTAGTCGGGGGTTAGTCAAAATTTTTAATTTTGTTCTTGTTATATGTGTGTCTTTTTTAAGATGTCTGTCGATAATACCGTCAGTTCAAATCAAATTGGAGTTTATTTATCTATTTTATACTGGTTTGACGGCAAGACGGTCCAATTTTTATTTAAAGAAAATATTCAATCTTCTCTATCCTTAAATATTCAACCTGGGCTAAGATAATGATCTTAACCCAGTGACAGTCAGATGATAGTCAGATGATGAGACTGAGTGACCCAGTGACAGCCAGATGGGAAACGACGATGCGGGGGAGACCCAAAAGGCGATGGCGGGATGATCTCGATAAACACCTTAAGGACTTAATAAAGGAGGTTTTTGCGTAATAGGGCACAGTAGACTCTAAATAATTCTTAACCATAATATTATTAACAATCTAAGTTCTACTTTTGACCATAAGTCTGGATAAGTTTGTTGTTTAATTATAAATTTCAATTATAATTAAAAATCTATACAACTGTAACTGGTAAGTCATTTTATTGCGCAGTAAACAAAATACATTACAAATAATATACCTAAATCAATGTACTCGTAGTAAATGTTAAATTAGATACCGAATTAAAGGGAATAGGCATGCGTAATAACACTAACGCGTCCGAAGACAAGATAATTGCAAATTGCACATAAAGCGCTGTTCTGAGCATTCAAAATGTCAGGTGGCCATGAAATTTTACTACTTTCATTAACTCTAAGTGAAAAACGGTACCTATTGGTTGTAATAAGAAACAAAAAGTAAACCCTGCAAAATTATTTTGTTTATTTGAAAAAAAAAAACGGAAAGAAACTAAAAGAAACAAAACGATATGGGCAGAGCTGTCTTTTTAACTGACTTAAAAGAAGGAGGTTTCTCAATTCGACCGTATATATGTTTTTTCTTTCTATTTCATTTTTTTAGTTAGGCACAAAAAACGCCTGTTTTGAGAAAAAAACGCATATAATATTATGTACTCGTATAAGGCACCCCCCTCTTTTTATTCCTACTGTACTGAATTGACAATCAATCACATAGAAAAAAAATGTTGACCATTTCACACATACACCTAGCCCTAATAAAGCTAACTTTATGCTTTAGAACCAAACGGAAGATATAATATTTTAGCAATGGAAAGTACCTACCTATGGTACATTAAAATATCCATTAAATGCTAGTCCACTAATACAGAATATTTGATTTATATAGTAAAGCTCTCACCGTAGCATTAAAAAAATTAAAACAAATTGCCGATTATTATACTTATTGCAAACTGTAATTTCCGCATAAATTCTGGCAACCCTAACTCCAAAGCTCAAGCCATGGACCGAATCACATAATGCTGAATCCGCATATAATAAATTCGCAAACGAAATAGACGTGCGTGCAGTACGTCTGTACTACAATAAATAAGTTTTATGTGGTGTGTGCTCTGAGCCACTGAGCCTTTGTGTTCGTTACTTATTTCTCTAGCCCGTTTTTTGAATCAATAATAACGGAAGAACACATTGAGATGACAAAAAAAATATTAAAACAATTATCCATGTAACGAGCGCTAAAATCTAAACTTGTACTATATTTAAATATTTATTGTATTTTGGAACGAAATTCTTTATCCTTTACTTTACCTTTTTGATTTTGCTACGCGTACGCACTAAAACAAATGTAAGACTAAACCGTAAAAAATATCGAATGGAAGTGATGCGTAAAACTTTATAACGATTCAGTTATTTTATTAACCTTATAACCGCGCGTTACATTACGCAAGTCAGATACAAAGTTTTTTAACAATTTTTAAATAATTTTCAGTTATTTAGTTGAATTTTAGTTGTGTTTTAATTTTTAACTGAGAAAAGGAGTCTAAAAACAATAAAATGACAAACTACGACAAAATGAGCATAAATAAACATATATCATAATAAAATGTCAAACTTCAATCACAAACCCAGTACACATATATGCATTTACTTACAAACTTTCAAATCGAAATAGAACTTTCCGCTAACTTCATTTTCATAAAATCATTTATTTTAATATATATTTTAGCAATAATTTCATCAATTAATAATAATTATGTAGAAAAATCAATTTTATTTTTCTTTTAAAATCAGGCATTGGTTTATTTCTCAGAGCAGTAGGCAATTCATTTTGGACTCTTGGATTAATTTTATCAGTTTTACTCTGGATAAAACAAGTCTCCATTATTCTAGGATATTTTTCTTTCATGTCATTATGAATTTCCAGTAGAAATTTATAAATACGTAGAGATATTTCTGACATTATTTTATTACGCAAAAAATATTTCTTAGCAGACAATTTTTGATTCCATTAATTATTCTAATAGATCGTTTTTAACATTTGAATAGCCTTGTAATATCTAATGCGTTACCCCGTGTAGTTATAGCATAGATCAGTTATAAATACACATATGCGTCATAAACAGATATAGGTAAGCGTTTTTTTATCAATTAGCGGTCTTAATTTAAAGAGAGCATAGTTGGTATTAGATAATTTTCTTAAATTTCTACATATATGGAAAGTGTGACTCAAAGTGTAATCTATTGTATGTAAAACCCAGGAACATGTTATCTAGTTTGACAAATCGCCTGATTGCTTTCCCTTTTTAGCTTGGTATTACTATACCTTTGTCAGCGTTTAAAATAATGCTATTAATTTACCGCAAAGTCTCCATTGCGATCTTAATTCTTTTACTTAATTAATCTTTTTATTTATCAGATAAACCGACATGAGTATCGTCCGCAATTAAACTAATAGTAACCCAGTTTGAAAGACAATATGCGAGATCATTGATATAACTCAAAAATAACAGTGGGCCAAGGGCCGATTCTTGTGGTATACTGATATCAGCCATACCTATCGATGAATTAGATTCATTAATATTTACAATGTTTTCTGTTTTAAAAGTTTCCATGATCAGTGTTGCCTACTTTATTTTTTAGATGTTTATACAACAAATAATATAAAAAGACGCATTTTTTTTGCAAATATTCAAAACTATTTTTAGACGGAACTTCGTTCCTACCTCGTGTCATATGAAAGTATTTGTTTTAACTAATATAATGTAAGGAATGTCTAATTCATAAAGTTTAGTTCTATAAAATGAATTAAGGATAAACAACTTTTATGATATAAAGTATTTTTACGACAAAATAAGATAATAATCTTGCCTGATTTTTGTCAACTTAAACAGTTAAACAGTAACAGTAAGAACATGGTTAAAACATGCATATTAAAAAAAACTGAACTTTAAAGAAAACACTGCAAAGGTTATTATTTTCTACCACAAACATAACCAACAATTTCACTTGTTTCTGCAATAAAAACCAATCAATTTTTAATTCACTAGTCAATTACTTGTAATTACATTACGGACGGTCAATTATTCAGAAACTTCCATGAATCTACATCATCATCAAAGAACGGAACAAATTAAGGTCTTTTGGCGTTGTAATAAGGTTCTAGAACTATCGAGCGTTGTAGACGATAACTCATTCAGGGGCAATTAGCCAAACGTGCATTTTGATTCGGAGTGGAATCTATAATAGCCCGTCGGTGGCCGTACACTATTGTTTATGTAAATAAATCAAAGTGCCCGTAATGCACGATGTCTCAAATTACGGGTCCAAGACGTGAATATGGGAGAAATGGTTTGAGACAGTCCTTAATAGTGGAGCTCTAGAGATGGGTATGATGTTATAAGATATATTCTTCGGAATTATTACCGTAGCAGCTCACTAAATAATAGTACAGCTAGGACTCGAGGCCTTCTCTCACAATGAGAGGGTCAAGGCCAAACTTAAAAACGTTGAATAAAAACATCGTGAGCTAACTGACATGTTCATAAAATCGTTCAAGGTCATGCATCATCCACCAACCCGCACTGGGCTAGCGAGGTTGATAAATGGACCTTAAACTATTTTTTCTAGCAGTGGGAGCAATTAGTGGCCAGCCTAAAAAAAATGCTAACCATACTCTACCAAATTCAATGAAAACCAGATCAGTGCGCGAACTTCGTATCTTAATTTTTTGTATCATCGTCAATAAGATAATGCATTATGTTTATCTTAATATATATAAATCTCCTGTCACGATGTTTGTCCGCGATAGATTTCTAAACTACTTCGCCGATTTTAAATTAAGTTGGCACACCGTGAGCAGTCTGGTCCAACTTGAGAGATAGGATAGTTTTTATTTCAAATATATATCGAGCGAAACCGGGACGGGATGCTAGTTAAACTATATATTTTCACATCTCAATGCTAGCTTTGACTGGTGTAGAGCTCATCCCTATTTAATAGTAGGTCAGGGCATTCTAGATTTAGCCAGAGGCTGTTGCGGTGGGCTCTCTAGATTGCTCTCGAACGCCTTAGATGTGTCTAAAAGCACTAACATGTACATAAATGTATTGAAATGTAGTATACAAATCAATCATAATGCGTTGTAGTATATTCGAGTAAACTTGAGCCGAAATGGAAATAAGCAATGATGCGTTTAATAGATACTACAGGTGAAGAAATTCCACATTGTTGCTACCTGTAGTAAAATTGAGCCTAATAAATTGTCATTTTATCATTAACTAACAGTGCCCACGGTTTTATCAGCGTCGTTCCCGTTTCCGTTATTTTTCTGTGATAAAAAGTAGGCTATGTGTTATTCCAGATCATAATCTATTTATGTTTCAAATTTCAACCTATTTATTTGGAGTTTCGACGTGATTGAGCAATAAACATCCATATATCCACACTTTAAGATTTATAACATTAGTGAAAAATAGAAGGATACTAGGAGTATTTTTCTCGATGGAAAGTAACGATGTAGTATTGCAGAATACGATCGGGTGCGATACTGGGTACCTCCTAGTGACGCACCCTGGGAATCATACAATAAGCTACCTTGGTTGTATTTCACTGCCTGATGGCTAATGTCAGCCTGTAATGAAAGAAAGTAGTACTGTCCTCTAAGTTTAAGGTAAAGCGGCCAAATAGAGTCCGATATATTACTTGAAGAACACCGTGGCCAATATGGAGGCTGTCGTGAAGACCTCTGAAGGCTGAAGACCATCTTTGTCACGTTGCTCGACAGTGAGAGGTCGAGTATGACGAAGAACCAAAAGGATGACATAATCTCTCGCTCATCTGACGAGTCAGACACGGGTCGAGTGGGACATCCTGGGCTGTACCTCGTTTGCACTGGGCGGCCTAATGCGTCGGACCTTTAGGATCGTCCTTTGTCATAGGGTGTACCTTTTCGAGAAGATGATGCGCCGTTGGTCTCCGGCGCGTCTCTGGAGCTAAATGCGAGAGTCTGTCCCCCAGCAAGCCAAGTCCACAAGGATAGCAGTGGCAGAGTCGTGGTTGAATGCAAGAGCGGTCCCGCGACTCTGCCACTGAGCCACGTCTGAAGGAACCTGAGGAGTTTTAATCGGTAGTCTTTCTCCAGGTGTCGAGCGTGACTTGCCTTGCTATGTCCTTGCATGTAGAGTGATGCCTAAATGTAGTCTCCCTACGCACAAAAAAAACTATGGACCGTGATTCCATAGCTGCTTTTCCATACCGTATATTTACGGTATTTTTTTCTGTGAATAAAAAAAAAAAATATTCCAAAAAAATACATATTTTTATTATACATTATTATATATAATAAGTTAAATGTAAAAAAATATATAAGATTTAAATGATATCTTGCAAGTTTTTTATCTCTATAATTAAGTCTGTTGATATTACAGTACTTCCAAAATCAAACATCTAAAGCCTCAGATGTAAATACGGAACTCATAAATAGCACAATAAACATGCCAAAATGCGTTGGTGTGAATCACTGTTCTAAAGTAATTTTATGCAGTACGAATATAGATTTGATGGTTCGAAGTAGTAAATCACATTGCGAATTGCAAAGAGCAATTCGAAACAAAGACTGGGCACACCAAAGTGCTGTTATAATTACCTAGACTAGACTTTTCAGTAATGCACGGTATTATACTAAGATAGACTATATTATTGAACTCAAGATTATATAAGTTTGAGACTTAAGTTTGAGAGCTAAAGTTTGAGTGTTTCTAGTTGGCGTTTTTTGAAGTCAAAGATAATGTTTGATTTACAAATTTAGATATTTCAATCAATGGTGTCAACTATAAAAAATAGATAAAAAATAATAAGTTACAGATGATTATGAAATATGAAATAAACACATTCATTAACTACAGGATAAATCATAACAATTTTTATTACTAAAACAAACCTGTATAGACATAAGATTTTGCCAGTGTATGCAACAGAATAGACCGATAACTCTTCTATCCGTTTTAAATTTAAAGACTTTAGATATAAAGCTATTAAATATAATTAGTTATTCAGCTGTTATTGCACTTTTGTAATTTAATACTAGTACTAAATTACTAATACGGTAGTAAGATACTATCACATTGTCTTCAAAAGAGTCGAACCGGAAAATCGTTTATCCTAAAAAAAAGCCAACATACCTATAAAGGTACACGCACAGACAGTTGGTTGTATAATTTAAAAAGTGAAAGAAAGATATGGTGAGATACGATGATGGATAGAAACTCTTGTTCACAATACAAACATGAATAAATTAAATAAAAGGACGCATTTTTAAAGAAGTCCAGTTGAACTCAAAAGCCAGAATAATACAAGTTTTGATAATATATTTACCCCAAACACCAATATTCATAATACTTACAGAGTATTTACTTATCCATTTTCTTCAATTGAACCGTAAATAGATGGCAAAACAATTTTCATCTAAGAAACTCTATATTCAATAGAACCGCAACAAACGACCAAAGCGCGTCTTTCCTTCACATGGTTCCATGAATAAAGGTCATAAAATTAACGTCAGACATTGTAAGCATCAGTTTTCATATTATTGCATACGACACTTGGCCCGAGTTGAAAATTTGTAATAATTTGTAATTGTAATTGAGACGAGACGACTCCGTACGACACATAAAGTTTAACGACTATTGTCATTCGTTGCACTTTACGATACGAGCGAAAATCGTCGAGTTAGATTCTGTAGAGCCGTCTTTGGGTACTGATCTTTGAAGAAAAATGCAAAGGATTTGTATTTATGTAGTAAAATATTTTGCCATCTTTGAATAACTTTATTTAGATACCCAGTTTTTTGCACCTCTATAAAATTAGTATTAAGATATTATCCATCTCTACCCCTTATCCATGTAACATTCCCTATGAAATATTTTTACCGGCTGTGCCCCACGGTTTAGCCCACTATTTTTTAAGGAATAAAAAGTACTTTGTATGTTAATCACGGTAATAATATACTGATACTACTACAGCCGTTACAGGCATATGTATGTGGGAATAAATACACAAACTTTTGTTTTTATTATGTAAGTTGAATTTGTTTTTATTATATTTGTAGAACAAATTATGTACAAAGAAAACAATGTTAGATCATACAAAAAAAAAACAATTATTTAGTAGTTAAATCTCAAACATAGCCAATTCCAAGGTGACTTACAACGCAGAAACGAATACGAAGTACTGAAGATTCTAGAAAATTTAAATTTGGTTTGTTATGTTTTTACTTTTAAAACAACTCAATCACTTATGAAGTGATCCCACTGTAGGGACTTAGGTCTTTTTCGCACAAGCAGAGAGTCAATACCATAATATTGACCATGCTGACCAATTGTGGATTGCCAGATGATACATGTCCTCAAAAGACGTGTTACTTGGAAAGAGTATCCTACTAATATTATAAATATCAAAGTTTGTTGTTTGTTGTTCAACCACTTCGCTACATTTTACCTGGTAACCGTTGCGTCGCTTATAAAAGACGTCAGAGACGTGTCCATTGTTTTGTCATTAGCAAACATTATGCCAACAAATACACGTGTATATATACTAGTTAAATAATGTGTTCGGTTGTTCAAATGCGGTAGGTTGAGGTGCCACTTCTATACAAACCATATTTCTATGGCAAAAATATGTTTTCGTACATAGCTAAAGCACGATTCTCGTTTACAATGAATAATTTATTTACCAATTCAGAAACTAAAATTCATTATGTCCGATCCTTTGTCCGCTTCAGTGACTGTGAACTTGTAAGAGAAACTAAGTGAGAAATTGTAAATCTGGACATGCGATCGTAAATTGCTTGGTAAACTACAAACCTTAACCTCACGACTTCAAAGTCTATTTTTTACCCACTAATGTCTCAATTGCAAAAAACTTTGTAAACCATTCTCGTGTTTTCAAACTGCATTTGCGCCTATTCTGTAATTTTAAGTGGATCGTAAAAATACGAAACTTCTTTTATTTTTTCTCAATGTATAAAAATCATTGTGTAGCTAATTAACATGTGGGGGAATAACGTACATACAAAGTATTTTCTGACTGTCAAGTCACAGTCAAAAACACCGACGAAGTGGTTTGAAGAAAAAGTGGTAAGAAGTACACTTCTATACAAATAAATTAATATTTGTCTGTATGTCCTTTATTGAAGTAAGCTATGTGTTTGATCATAATATAATATCTTTAGCGAAGTTGTTGTGCATGAGTCAAAAATGGTTTCTGAGTTAGTACGACCAACTTTCGGCAGGTGGCGTAACAACGCGCGCAGGGTACAGCTAGTTTATTATAAACATATTTTAAATGTGGAATACGTTACTTGAGTGGGTATTCTCTGATGGACTTAATCTGTTTGTCTTTAAGTTGAGAGTGAGTCAGTACTTCTAGGTAAGCGTGCTTTATCGTAAAACGCATCGTCGTTTACATCAAGTAAATTGGGGGTCGAATTAAAAATTGACATAAAACCAAGTTTAGGGTTAAAAAAAGCAAGCTACGAGTATATGATCAATATCGTTTAATAATAATACTTGTCGTTTATCAACCTCTGAATGAACAATATCACAATATTACATCGTCAAACCTAATAAGCTAGTTTGACTCAAATAAGAGAGTAAGTATTGAAATGTAGCCCGAGGAAAGTAATTTATTAAACAAAAGATCTACAGCCTCCCCAGTCTCTTGTGTAAAAGCTGATAAGGCAAAATCTTAGATGTCAAACGCAATATTGAAGGAAGGGAATTTTCATACCGCCACAGCTACTCCCGAGGCGCAACTAACTAACCGTGATAAGAGTTGGAGAAGGATTCAAAAACTACACAAACTAAATCGATAACCATGTGAGACAGACCTCCCAGGCGCAAGTCATACTTATTCACTTATCCTTTGCAACGATGTAGGTACAAAATGTGTCGGATTCATATTAATAGGACGCGGGATTATTAAACGCAAACATTTTGCTTGGCTTGAATTTAATTTGAATTATTTTGACGTCACAATCATAGAATATTTAAATCGATTTGACATTGGTTAAAAAATTGACAGGCTTTTTCCCTCACGTAAGCCATATTTAAATGTTTGAAACACAATGTCATTGTTTAAATGTTGAATTATATAAACGCAGGCACGAAACATCATTAAAAACCATTACTTTCGAAGTTCGAATTGAATATCGAATGCCGTAAACATGAGTCGTTTATTTCACGCGAGCGCTCAGCTACCGAAACCAAAGTGAAATAAAACTGTGGCGATTACAGTAAATGAGGCAAATCGCTGTATGTTAAGTGCCATAAGCACTCACAGCGCACTTTACTTAAGTTCTATATTCAAATACTTTTATCCCACTTACGGTACGCTAATGCACTTTTTCGTGGAGGTAGCCAGTAATACTCCATTATTTGTTTCGACCGAATAAGCCCGCGCTTTTAATGCTGGCAATTTAACTATCTGTAATTGAATTCGAAAAGCACGAATTAAAAATAAATATCATCATTACTTCTGAACGGTGTCACGGGAATGTCAATGGCTGTATTTAAGTCGTGAAGATGAGGCACGATGGAGCTTGTAAAATGTATGATTGAGTAGGCGAGCAAATATTGATATTCGTCGTGGATAAACTTTCTCACAGTGGACATAATGCTTGAGAATGAATGTGACAACAGTGACGTTAGTTTAAAATTCAATGTAAATGTTGCAGTCAAATCACATTTTCAGACTAAACTAATTTTGACTGATGGACAACAGCTAAAGAGTTTGATTCAGATTTGTTTCCGAAACTGTAGACTTGAAAGAGTTTCAGACCTTAATATTTGTATTTTAATGTAATTTGCTAATTGGTAGCAAAAATCAGTTTTGAATTAAATTACTAGATGGATGTGTTGCCCATAACCTTACTAAAACTTTTATTTTAGAAGTATCGGTTAAGTATTTGTTTTAAGGTTCAATCTCGTTAAGGTCTCAAGAGGACTTTTTGGAATAATCAATTTGGTACAATATCATGTCCGTATAATGGGTCCTATAGCAGAAACTGTATTTCATCAATCAATCATTAGAAGCTTGATAGTTTAGTACAAACGTGTCTATAATATCTACATATACGCAAAGCAAAGAAATAAAAACTACTCTAGATATAAGCTTTTTTTTTTAGATTTTAGATTTGGTTGTTCTTTAGTTCTAATCTTACTTGAAATTTTATCTGTAACTTCCTCAAAGTTACTCTGTTTAGAGAGAGCCTGAAACCCACGACACAGGATAACCTAGTGTGGGTTTCAGTGAACACCTTGAAGCTGAAATTGTATTTTTCTTCTGTCTTTACTTATGACGTCCTGGTGTAATTAGATAGGAATGTAAGTTTACTATTAATAAACTATTATTATTATTATTCACGTATTTATTTCTTTTCTTAAGCATAAGTTTTTACAATATTGATATATAAAACAAGATAAAAACATTATAAAAACTTAAACCTAGTTTGCCGCCAGCAGCGGGGCAGGGCCCAAGCTACCGGTGGTTAGGGCTGCAGAGTGAGGAACCTCCTGACGATGCGCGCTGTGTCAAGGATGACCGCCTTCTGCATCTGACCCTTGATCCAACCATCTAGCGAAAGTCTCTTGAGATGTTGGTCGAGACTTTTCGCTATAAGGCCGTTTGCCGACACGACTAATTATTATTATTACTATGGGTACCAGATATCAGGAACCAAATATTTACTATGGATACCAGATAGCTCATACAATACTTTTATAACTGTAAACATATACTTATTACACACTACTAAGCCACTAGGCCAGTCAAATAAACCTTATAATATAGTTCTTATCAACTGTTAAAACCTATTTAAGATAAGATAAGATAAAGATATAAAAAATCATATAAAAAAAAATCGCAAGTTTTTTATAATGCTACCTACTATCTACCATGATACTGTCAGATGTTTACCTACACACCGAAACCAATCAGTCTCTTGGCTGTTTCAGTCAGTTAAAACCAGTTTTTTTTTTTTTTTTTTTTTTTTAAATCCCAGCGAATTACCGGGCTCATGGACTATCCCTGACGAACAAGATTGTCAGGGGTTTTTGACAAGTGTAACAACAATTTATGTTGCTATCATATTACGTCTTAATCCATCTATGTACATTATCTTAAATATTAACTATGTTATTACAATTTTATAGGCACAGAGTTTAATTTTACATCTAGTTTACATACATTTAAGTTGACATATACATATTTCACAAAATATGTAGTCATCTTAGATTATATAACTGTTTATTTATTTCTTGCTACTACTTTTTACATATACTAACACTAAATTCCACAAATTGGTCGTTAATTTTCTTATCTTTAATAATTTTACATAGATTCTCAGCATGTATTTTTTCACCTATTATTTGTTCTATTTCGTGACGCTCTCTCCCATACACGGGGCATTCGACAATCACGTGTATGGGTGTCTCCTCCTTGTCCGGTTCGCAGATACATGCCGGGCTATCCCTTAATTTAAATCTGTGTAGATACTGGGAAAACCCGCCATGCCCTGTCATAAGCTGTGTTAAAATGCCCGCTGGCCTGAGACATCTGACGATTTTATAAGCTGCTATCGGATCAGGGAAGAAACACTTAGTTGTGCCTGCCGTTTTGCCTGTCGCGTATCTCCTGTTCCATTCGTCCAGTGTTTTAAATCGAATTTGTCGCTTGACGAATGAAACAGGACATCTATCGTAATGCGGCTTGGTTCTCATATGCAGAGCCGCCTGCTTCGCAAGTTCATCTGCTCTTTCATTCCCCTCAAGACCTGCGTGTGCCTTAACCCAAAATAGGTGGACAATTTTGTCTTGTTCGGTGATCATTTTAGTTTTCACGAATTTCGGCCGCGAGGGATTGAAAGAGCAGTTGTTTACAATCGTTTGCAATGCCGTCTTTGAGTCACTGTAAATGCCAAAAGTCTGACTCTGGTTTTAGAATCTCATCCGTCGCCCCACGGATAGCCAGCAGTTCTGCCTGGTAAACAGAGCAATAGTACGACAATTTAAATTTTCGGGTTTTGCTTTCCGCGGCATCTCTCCAAAGTGACAGCGCCGCCCCAACCTTACCATTAATTTTACTTCCGTCTGTGAAAATTTTACTGAGACACTGTTATTTTCATTACATTGCTCGTTGTTTACCAGGCACGAGTATTGCAGGTCAATGCGCTGCGCCGGATGAGGGGCATCGACAAAAGCGGCTCTGCGTTCGATCTCTATATCTCCTAGTTCTGACGGAGATGACCCGTTCTTTGCCTCATACAGAGCTGCGGCTTCCTGTATTCTTAGGTCGAGAGGCAATATTCCAGCAAGCAACAGCGCCGAGTGCAGGAGACCGTGCGGTAGGATTTACATAATTTCTGTACGAAGCCTCTCTGAACCGCGCTTAGTTGTTTCTGTATACACCATTTTTAACCACTGAGCCCATACTGCAGCCGCATACGTTACAATTGGTTCTACAACTGATGTGTAAATAATTCGAATTATTTCAGGTTGCAGGCCCCAGCTAATTTTTGCGACTCTGGATAGTTGCTTATATATATTTGTTGCTTTAGTACATACATTCAAGACATGTTTGTTAAACGTAAGCTTGTCGTCTATCCAAAGCCCGAGAAGTTTTATTTCTTTAGCCATTTTTATTGGAGTGCCGCCCATGAGCAGCAGTGGAACATCGTATTTTAGTTTATTTGTGACAAGTAATGCGTTAGTTTTTGGGTTGCAAACTTTGACTTGTTACTTATTCCCCACTGATGCACATAAGCAAGCGCCTCGTTGGCAGCCTGCTGAACTTCCAAAGCCGTATCACCATCAAACATCAGAACGACATCATCGGCAAAGGCCTGACAGTAGTGGCCACGGGCCTGCAGACCTTTAGCAATGGGTTGAGAATAAGGTTCCACAGTATGGGCCTGCTGACTGAACCCTGCACACATCCTTTTTCGAGGTTGTTTTGAGACTTCTACCCCGGCGTACCTAACTTTAACTTTCCTATTTGTTAAATAGCTATCAATTACCCTACGGACATTTACCGGGCATCCCTCTTCAGCCAGTCTCACTCTAATTGTAGGCCACCAGGCACTATCAAAGGCCCCCTCTATGTCCAGAGATACCAATACAGTCATCTTCCTTTGCTTTAACTTTGTCTTCATTCGACTGATCAGGTCATAGAGGGAGTCTTCGGTGCCCCTCTGTGGCATAAATCCATACTGGTACTGGCTTAATCTGGGAACAAGATGCCACTTAAGGCGATTTACCAGCATTTTCTCCAGTATCTTTCCCATCACTGGTAATAGCCCTATAGGTCTGTATGATTTTGGTTCGGTGTAATTTGATCTTCCGGGTTTTCTTAAAATTACTACGGTTGCCACTTTCCAGGTTTCTGGAAAGTATCCCAGTTCCAAGCATTTATTAGCCAGTGACAGAAAAGTATCGGGAGCTCGGCCTATAGCTCGCTGGCAAATGTCCGCAGTGAGGCCATCAGACCCAGGAGCTTTCTTAGGGTCAAAACTATCCACAGCAGTTTTAAGTTCTACGAGCGTAAATGGTGGGTCATGGTTTTCATTATGACTCTGCGCATTTACTTGGTCAGCTCTAACTCTAATCCACTCATGTTCCGAGTTGTCTTTCAGGGTTTCGTCCTTGGGGTAGAATGTATCTGCGAGTAGTTTTGCGGAGTCTCTATTGCTCAGTATCAACCCATTTTCCATGAGTGGCTGGTCTTCATGACGTTGTCTAGTTTTCCCTATCACTCGGTATATACCCTGCCACATCCCTTCTCTATCCTGTCTCCCACAAAAGTCCCTCCAACTATCTATTTGAGCTTCTTTCACTTCCTGCTCGTAGCGTGCTTTTGCTTCCAGGTATTCTCCAACAACCCCTGCCTTACGGTCCCAGTGCTGCGCACCGAATTCTACGCTTCCTAGTAACGACCTCTCTTTTCAATTTAGTTAGTGCCTCAGACCACCACGGTAGATTTGTGAATGTTTTCAATTTTATTTTTCGAATAGTTTTGTTGCATGTTTCTGATATAATTTTTGTATATGTTTCTATTTTGTTTTCTAACTCTTTCTGATTTTTTATTTACTTATTTCTCTACTATTTATTTCATATTCTGTTAGCAACTGGGTCATTTTGAAATCAAATTGATTCCAGTCTGCTTTTTTGGTGTTGAATATTCGTGTACTTTGTTTAATGTTTATTCCTTTTGATTTTGTGAGGTTAATGGTAAAGATAATGGCATTATGATCCGACGAAGTCATTCCTTCATCCACCTTCCAGTCATCCACTAAGCACAGTAGATCCGGGGTACACGCGGTTAGGTCTACGAAGCTACTATAAGTTACTCCGCCTCGGACTGTGAAAAAAGTTGGTATAGTGTTGTTGTTGAGAACCTGCAAGTTCAAGTCCTCCAGAACTCCGGCCATAGCTTCTCCTCTGTCGTCAGTAATGGCACTGCCCCACCATGCGCTTTTGCGTTCGCGTCGCCTCCTATGACTATGTTATGACTAAATTTACGCACAATCATGTTTAACTGCTCCAGATAGGGTTCCATCGGTTTGGGTCTAGGCTCGAAGTAAAAGAGACTACAATGATCTCCCAGGCACTTGTCCTTATCTTCACTGCTACCAGATTCATTGTGGTGAACTCTGGAAGCTGGATAACATCCAGGTCATTATCGAAAATGGCAATTGCTGCTTTGACTGGTCCAGTGCCGGACGTATCCTGGAAAATCCTTGCACCTCCGTAGTTTTTTTTACATTTTACCTATTGCCCCGATGTAAGGCTCTTGGAGCAGTGCAATGGCTATCTTCTTGTTTTGCCCTTCGAGCATAAGTTCGTTCGTGGCTATCGCTTTGCGTTGCAAATTTGCTTGGGCTACGGTATATTGTGTTACTTTATGTAAAACGATTTTTCCACTATCAACTACTTCAGCAGTATGCGACTGCACTTCTCGCGAGGGTGTCCCATTTTTTTCTGATCGCACATATGTTGCTGAAAGCATTATGGTCCGTATTTTCCATTTTTGCATGTAAACAGTTGCAACAAGACGGGATTCCACCAGCGAGCCAGTCTGCACACTGAGCTTTCAAGTGAGGGCCTCCACAGTGACTGCACTTTTCCAGCGTTTCTTTACAGAAACGCCGGCCGTGCCCATACCCAAGACAGAGCGAGCACTGCACAAGTGGAGATTGGTCAACCACTTGCACTCGCTGCAGGTCTAAATGTACTGATCCTGCACGAATCAAGCGCTGCCACAATTTCGGTGAGACCCTCATTACGACATGACTCGTGTGTGGGTTTCTGGCTCGCTTTTTATAAACTATTTCGGTCCGGTCGTCCTCTTTGCCTATGTCAGCAAAAATCGCTTTATTTTGAGTTCTGAGCGCTTTTAAAATGTCCTCATTGCTATGAAGTTGGAGAACTTTTTAAAAGAAACTAAGGGTCCTTATTTTTAATGTCTTCTACGTTTAATTCACTAGCTTTCGCCAATCTTTCCTTAAGCTTCCTCCTTTCCTCCTCAGTTCTACAACCTACTATTACTTTCCTGTCCTTCGCCTTTCTTATTCTCTCTATTTCGATTCCGCCTTCCTTTGCGTTTACTGTTTTTCTTATTGTGTTCAAAACAACCTCCCCGGTCTCTTCCTGGTCTTTTGCAGTAACAATCACAGAGTGCAGAGTCTTTTTCGTAGACAGCTGCATCCAGGGGGTCACTGCCGCCACACTTGCATAAGATCCCTTTTCTAGGCTTTCTCTCAGTGTCTCAATCCTTTGATTATTTTCTTCGATTATTTTAGCATGTCTATCCAACAGTCTTTCTATCTGCAGTTCCGAAGGATGGCTATTTACTACTTCGTTATTTATTGCGCACATGGTCACAACAAGTTCGCAGAGTCGCCCGACGTCTCGCAGAACTGATTCTAATATCTCTTTCTTTGCATTCTTGGATTGTTTTAGAGTCTGCCTGATTTTTGCTTGTAGTTGTCGTGCCTCAATAGCTTCAGCCCTCTGATCTAGGCTGCTATACACTTTTGGGGTACTAACCGTCATATGACCGGAAAGCCTGCGCACCGCTGCTTTGGGGGCAACTGACATCGCAATCCGTCCCACCGGAGATGTTGGAGTGATGTTACTGGGGCCCGGGTGGCCCGCTTCCCATTCACTGATGCTACTCTGGACACTTTTTGGCTGTGGTTCTGGGGAACAATTTTTCTCAGGAATCATCGCAGACAGGGTAACGGTCTTGTCCATTTTTTTCTTGTTTGTTGATTTCTTAGGAGTTCGCAGCATTTCAGATTTAGATTTTATTTCAGAGATTAAACGGCTTTTTTTTTTTTTTTTTTTTTTTTTTTTTTTTGTTAAGTTTTAAATACAAATTGAAGTTAATGTTAATAATATAGGTCAATATATATAATATTTAAATAGAATGTGTAAAAAGTACACAGTTCTTCAAATTTGTAGTCAAATAAAAATAATAAATATCAAAATACGGCCCAATATGGGTCAGAGCGTCACGAAGTGTAAGTACTTATACAGACCAAATAAATCAGTCAGTACTTATAGTGTCAAAATTATTCACTGGGTGAGATATCGAGAACCGCTTCATCCAGCTTTATTAATCCACACACAAAACTTCGTTTCTTATTACTGTGTTAAGCGGACCAACATCCAAGTTATGAAAGATGCTATCGATTCTAGATATAAGTATATATTGTTAGAATAATGACGTAACACAAAACAAAATCGATAAGTTCCTACACAGTTTACAATCCCTATACAAAATTACGCAAGTCGTTTGCGTGTTTAAGTAACACACAGCGCCATCTAGTTTGTAGTTGATAATTCATTCGTTGCGTGTTTTCTTAATTGTCCTTTTCCGTCGTATTTGGTGCCACTACACACCCTTGTGTGTGTGCGCATTTGGAGCAAGTGTGTGTGGGTGGGTTCACACAGAACACTATCTTCTGTACAAATGTAGGTATGTCAAATATACTTTAACATTAATTAAGTTATGGTCAGGTAGTAAGTTTATAACACGTTATCACTGTTATTTGCTATCAATGCTTTCACATTCCGACAAAGGAAAAAATACTGTGCACCGGTTTCCACTGAGAACTTTATAAATTTAAGTAAGAATAAATATAATTAATTGTTTGGTTGTACAAGTTTGTCACTTCACAGCTTAGTTCTCTGGTGTTGATTTATTTGTCGAAGTCTCAAAGTAATTGTTTCGATTTAATGATGTTATTCTGAGTTTGTCAAAAAATATATATACATGTATATTAAAAAGCAAAACCTCGTTTGATCCAATGTTGGCGGTTCTGACTCCGCTTCGGCGTGTTATCTGGCTTCGAGGCGCTTGTTAGTCAGTATCTTCGTTTCCGTAGCCTGGTATGATTCTCTCGGTCATGAAATACAAAGGACGCTCGGCGTCTCAGGTTCGATCGGCTGACAGGCTAAATATGCTAGGTAGCCTGGTATGACATCTGTGGTTTCGAGTAAAATAATTAAATTCTCTCAATGTACACGTCTACTCGCACGGCCGACACGGAGTCGTCTGGTTAAAACCAGTTTTGACTTACGAAGAGTTTTGAATGTAACATAAACATTGAGTTCTCGGAATCAAAACCATCGACTGGGTAATAGAATTTACTGAGCATAGAGCAAATAAAATAACAAACGGGCAAGTACATTCGCGATGCTCCTCGTTACTAGCTCCGGGTGTTTTGTCAGTTCTGTTACATTCTTTGTACTTTGCTACTTAGGTACAAGAACCTCCTACTTGCTTTCGGAACGGATTGAACTTTACTCCGGACTAGGTTTACGTTGGCGTCAGCTTGTTACGTTTCTTAGGTAGAAGCCCTATACTATAGATCTGATTCAATTGACTTGAAGAAAAGTGCTCTGACTAAACGCATCTGGATATTCAATTCAATTTCAATTCAATTCATTTATTCATACCATAAATACATAAGAACACTTGGTAACGTCATTTACAAAAAGGCAAAGAATCTGTACATAATATGATAAAATAACAACGTCAAAAAGAATAAAGAACCTGTAAAGGGGCCTAGTCAATTACATGCAGCTGTAAAAAGGCTTTGTCGAAGCCAAAATAACAAATAATCAATACACACAGTATACAGATACTACATTAGTACAAACAATGTAACATAAAAAGTCTTAAAAATCTATTATATTACCTTATTACAAGATTCTAATTTCGACACATTTTTTCTCTTCCATACGTTACTATCTTTAACAAAGTCGTCTTTATTATAATATGCCTTGTAGCTTTTTATATGAGCAATTCTATGATTTCCAAAACATTTTCTACTAATATTACAAAAGCGCAGGTCTGGACGGTTAAAAGATTATTGCTAATAACTTTAGAACGTCTAAACAGTTTTTATAATATAAAGGGACGAGACGAGCAGGGCATATGCTTGATGGTAAACAACATGCTTGATGGTAAACAACATGCTTGCCACATAACGGCACAGTGACACGCAGCTATTGGAACATGAGTTCAAATCACTACCTAGAACTACACTGTGCTCGTCACCCAGAGATATAAGATATTTATATCTATGCCTTGTTTTTCACTGGAAGCATTGGGTTGAAAATTAGAAAACAGTCAAATTATAATCTACAATAATATCATATAAACTACTTTTTATGACGGCAAATGACGGGAACACCAACTACACGGATAAGAAAGGTGGAGAAAATAATATGAGAAAACAAGGAAGTTTCAAAACCTTTCGAAGTCATGCGTAATCCGCTAGTGCGTACTGGCGAGCGTGGTGGACTATGGCCTTGATTCTCTCCTCGCGAGAGAAGACCCGAGTCCCAGCTATGGAAACGCTTAGCGGCTTACTTATGCTATTGAAAACTAAATTGTAATTTTGTATACCTATCGCCTAGCTTATATTCCCATTAGTTATTTTTCCCACAATAACGAGCTTAGTATATTTCTAGCCGCTACTTCATCCGCAGTGATTTATCATTGTCCATATAATTTATTCACCTCTACTTTTGTATTTTTTACACGAATTGTACTTACCTACAGATTATGTATTTTAATTTCGGTTTGAGCGGCAACATTTTTAAAGATAATATCAACAGTAATATTTTAAGGAGTTACATTTATGGTTAGATGCGCTTAAAAGTATATTTTTTTTAAAAACAACATAAATTATGAGCATTATGGAGGGCATGGATTCGTATAGTTTTGGTTCATGCCTTTAATTTTATTCTTAGTTGGTATTTCGTGTTGTGAATCATAATTTGTTATGATAAACTTTTTTTTTGCAATTTACGTAAGTGTAGTGTATTTTGATGTATGCTTATTTTCAGAAAAGGGATATCTCAAATTAATAGGAAAGAACAATGGCAAAATAATAGTTGACATCGTTGATAGCGTCTAGAAATAACATCTATACAAAAGTAATTTGTTGTTTTTGCTAAGATTTTTCACATAAATATAAATGGTAACAGAAGCCACAAAAAATATTACAATTTATTGGGTTTTAAATGATTAAAATAAGTTCCTACTCAGTTCAAGTGTGACCACTAACTATAATCATACTATTTTGGAAGTCATTTTAAAACAATAATGAGCCAAAACATTTTTATTTAGAGTTGGTTACTATTAGTAGATAAAATATCAGTAGTTATAAAAAATAAACGATAGATAATGGAAATAAGTTTCACTTAAACTTCTTCCCGCTGTATTACGATTACAATATTAATACCTACCCTAATAACTATTGGTATTCATTTTATTTTAGGTTATGGTAACATCGGAAATACTTTTGTCGCTGTCAAGTGTCAAGTTGTTGCTCCTGTGCTTTTTGTGTCGGTTTGTTTTCGTATTTGAATATCTCATTATAATTATTTGACTTGGATTGTTTACCGGACTGATATTCCCATCGTTTTATGTGACTTGTGCGTGCTTAAAGGCACCTACATATTAATCTGGCAATCTTATTTGCTGTTAGAATAACAAAACAAGACCTCAGAAAAAGTAGTTTTCTTGTTGTGAGAACATGACGTCTCGACGTACAAGTGTCAAACCAATGTCAAACCTACATAACCTAAAAAAAGTTTAAAACTAAATATCTTTTTTTCACGGCCCTCTCAAGACAAAAATCTTTCCATATATTACTCAAGGGCTGACGCTCAACATTTTAAGATTTTTTTGATGTATAGACGCTATCATTTCGTCTCAACTATTTTAAAGTATGAAAGTCTGCCATTGTTCTTTCTACAACTGATCTGTAAGATAAATTAACTGTCAAAAACCTTCCAAAAAGGCGTTGTTACGTTAAAGATACTAGTGTTACGAGTGTTTATACTAAGATAGAAAGGAAATAAATTTTACCTACTCATCGCCAGATATAGTATTAAATAATATATATAGAACATATTTTACCAAACCTGAAATCGAAAAAAAAGCGTATCCACTCCACCTTTTAGCTTTAAATAAGTTCAATGAAACTAATTAGTAAATTATTAGATTCATGTTATTAATATATATTCATAAATATTCATAAATATATATTCATGTTAAATAATTAGAACTTACCTATGCCTAATTCCTACGTATATTGGATCTATATACTAGTTTTTAGGGTTCCGTAAAACGTAAAAACGAAACCCTTATAGATTCGTCATGTCTGTCTGTCTGTCTGTCCGCCCGTATGTTACAGCCTTTTTTTGACAAAACTATGAGAACTACACTGTTGAAACTTGGTAAGTAGATGTGTTCCGTGAACCGCATTAAGATTTTTACAAAAAAAAACACAATACATTTTGGAGGTGTCCCATACTTAGACTTGAAACTCAAAATTTTTTTCATCAATATTATACATGTGGGGTGTCTATGGATAAGTCTTCAAAAATGATGGTGAGGTTTTGAATATCATTTTTTGCTACACTGAATAATTTGCGCGAGAGATACTTACAAAGTGGTAAAATGTGTGCCTCTTGTAACTTCAAAAATATGAGAATGATAAAACTAAAAAATATATATATAATATACATAACATTAACACGCAAACTTCCAACAAAAGTTGGTTTGAACTCGATCTAGTATAGTAGAGTAGTTTTTTTAGTACGTCATAAATTCAATATTATTAAAACATCGATAAAAGTTACACCAAACTACAAGAACTTATGTTACTTGTTGCTACGGAACTCTTCATGGGCTAGTTCAACTCGCACTTGGCCGCTATAAAAGTTCTTGTAGTTCGTTGTTACTTTAATCAGTGTTTTAACAATAGTCAATTTATGAAGTATTAAAATAAAACTACTTACTAGATCTCATTCAAACCAATTTTCGTTGATAGTTTACATGATAATAATGTACATCATACACTTTTTTAATTTTTGTCATTCTCTTATTTTAGAAGTTACAGGGGCACACTCTACACCACTTTGCAAGAGTCCCTTGCGCAAACTATTCAGTTAGTTTAGAAAAAAAAATGCTTGGAACCTCATTATCATTTTTGATGACCTATCCATAGATAAACCACACGTAGGGTTTTGACCAAAAAAAAATTTATGAGTCTCAGTTCTAAGTATAGGACATCCCTATTTTTTTTTTTTTTTTCTATTTTTTTTGTACCAAAATCTTGATGCGGTTCACAAATTACATCTACTTACGAAGTTTCAATTGTATAGCTCTTATAGTTTTGGAGAAAAGTGGCTGTGACATACAGACAGACAGACATGACGAATCTATAACGGTCCCGTATTTTGCCATTTGGCTACGGAACCCTAAAATAAGCTCTTCATCTTTATAATAAATAATGTGCACATGACTTTGCAAACGGAATACAACATTTGTCGGTAAAATTACCTACGTATAAAAAAACTATTTTCTTCATAGAAAATTTGCATTGTCAATCAATCAGCATGCAAAGTTGTCACGCAGAAACACGCACATTTCATTTACCGTGGCGACACGGTCGACTCCGTGAGTCACGGTTGGCCAAGTGTAATGCCGGCACTTCACTTAGCATAATTTGGTATTTTTGCTACATTTGCCTTAATACGTTAAATTGAAAATAACATTTACGGCTAGTCTAGTCGGGATAACAAAGAATGCCGATCCAGAGGCGCTGGTTTGAATCCCACACGCACCACTATCTTGTTGAAGTAATGTGGGTGATGTCGCTAATTTAATACCGGCGAAGGAAAATATCGCGAAGAAAACAGTTGTTCAAAAATCTCTAACATTTGTTCAAAACAGTTGTTTAAAAATGTTTCAAAAATCTTTCAAGGTCATTGTTGTCCACATCATCATCCACCACTGTCACACAACACGGATTGGACCAAAGTGATGGCTTATGGCTTTGACTTTCTCCTTGCGAGAGAAGGCCCCGAGCTCCAGCAGTGACAATATTTTAGTGAGCAGAGCTGATTATGTGTATTGAACAATTGGACACATACACAGACAGATACTGTAAATTGCTAACTGTTAATTGTATAATTTATTTTCTTGTTAGTCATAAGTTTACCGCAAGAAGCATTTATAGATATATATTTAGAAATATCGATTACAGGGCATAGACACAAATATTATGTATATATATATATATATTATGATTTATATATATCTATATGTTTCTGGGTAACGAGAATAGTGCAATGTACTACGTAATCACTTGGGCTAGTATGTTTCAATAGCTGCGTGACACTGTGTTGCTATGGACAGTCGTGTTTGCTTACTATCAGGCACGTGTCTTATTCCTCCCGTCACTCTCTACTATAAAAAGTAAAAATGGTATAGTCATAAGATTTATAAGCATTTGTTAAGTACAAAACTATATACATCAAGTCCAGGGGGGAATGTCGGGTTCGTCTTGAAAATACGACGTAAGTTCAGGATCCCTAGAGGCCAACAAGATCTGTATATAGCCGTACATTTTGCATTTTTACTCTGTTTCGGTCGCTGGAGGGCTTTTTGTGGTTTATTGTTATGTTAGATTTTAGTGGTGTTTTTGGTTTATCTATTCATAAATACGTGAAACAAATACTTTGTGCCCCTTTTTACGACAAATGCGAAATTAAATATTTTGATACGCTTGTGGTTTATACAGAGTAGTGTAGAATGCTAAAATATTTTGTTGAAAATGTGCATTAAAGGTTATAGCGAAGGCCTTATAGTGAAAAGTCTCGACCAACATCTCAAGAGACTTTCTCTAGACGGTTGGATTAAGGGTCAGATGCAGAAGGCGGTCATCCTCGACACAGTGCGTATCGTCAGGATGTTCCTCACCCTGCAGTCTTAACTACCGGTAGATTGGGCCCTGCCCCGCTGCTGACGGAAAACTAGGTTTAGGCTTTTACAATGTTTTTATGTTGTTTTTATATATAAATATTGTAAAAATGAAAAATTAAGAAAATTAATAAATGATTATGATGGACGGTGCTTAATCTCAATTTAATTCATTGTTTAATTACCTCGACGTTTCGGCAGCGTTACTAGCGCCATAGTCACGAGAACACATTACCTATATGTTCAAATCGCGAAAGTTTAAAAATAATATATGAATAAATGATCGAATAATAATTGAGATCGCAATCAAAACATGTTAATAATTAAATTTAAGTTTAATTATTAACAGGTTTTGTTACAAATTATAACAATATAACACGTATGTATTTAAAACTATATATGTAAGTATTCTATCAGCTATCTGGCCGCCATACGAGAGCTTTGCTTAGTTCGGGGTCAGATGGTGTTGTGTGTGAAATTGTCCACCAATATTTGTTTTATTGATTTATTTTTAAATCGCAAAAAATTAAAAACTACTTCCTTTATTGATTTATTTTTGCCTATAGGTAAATTTGACCATTCTAAATAATTTTATTGATCAAAAGGTATATTTGATAACTAATACAAATAATTCCTAACTTTCCGCATCCAATCAACAGTATATTGTGCTTTGAATACCAATACCGGCTACAATCTACAGTTTTACCTCTATAAGACAGTTATAAAGTAGGTTTGTCTCATTAAATACTCGGCTTTAGCACTTACAAAGGTAATCTTAAGATAATGTACATTACCATGTGCCTTTAATAGATTTAATCCCTGAAATATGCATTTATCTTACGTTTATCTTTGAACTTAATAGCAGTTTATAATTCCCCGTCTTTTTGTTTGAATTTGTCAAGAAATTATGGCTAAGATAAGAAGGTTGTGTTATATACCTACCACGCTGCACGTTATGGTATGGGAAAGTTAATGAGTAAAATTTGTTGCTAATCATCATCATCATCTAATTTATTAGGTACCTATTTGTTTTGTGTTTAGAACTATGCTAAGACATAGTTGAACTATGATAGACATCCCCGGGGGGGCTCGGGCGTCCCCGCAGTCTCCAGGCTAGCTCCCCCAATGGTGTATTTGTGTTGTGTGTTGTGACCAATGGTCAGTAGTGTGAGGCCTCGTTCTACTGCCGTTTTCCTCACCGATCCTCTCTCAACAAATCAAACATGAAAGGTACAAACAAAAGAAACAAAGTTAAAGAGCGGCTGCACGCCTTGTCGATTAAAGTGCACCTCACGAATATCCGAGGTCTGCACTCAAATCTCACAGCAGTCCACCATCACCTCGAGACTGAGCAGCCGTCGCTCTTGTTTCTTACGGAGACGCAGATAGGTTGTCCGTCGGATGTGGCGTACCTAACGTATCCAGGGTACACCCTGGAGCACAAATTTCGGCCCCGTGCTGGAGTGTGCCTGTACGCCCGTGACGACATCTGCTGTCGGCGTCTCCGTAACTTAGAGGACCCAAGATTCTCCGTTCTTTGGGTATTGATAGACACAGGTATAGACAAAATTCTCTACGCCTGTGTATATCGGTCGCACAGCGGTGACCAGGAGACAACTAGGCTTATGGATTATTTAAGTGAGGCGGCGGACGCGGCTCAACAGAAGTACCCTTCAGCCCAATTAGTGTTACTGGGGGATTTTAACGGCCATCATAAGGAATGGCTGTTCCCATACCGGGACACTGACCACGCTGGGCAGGAAACGAGAAAGCTAGCTTTATCGTTAGACCTAACCCAGCTGGTCCAAGAGGCCACAAGAGTACCCGACGTTGAGTCGCATACACCTTATTGCTTAGACCTCCTGCTGACAACAGATCCAGACCGTTATTCCGTGGTGGTATCTTCGCCGTTAGGCAGCTCCGACCACTGTCTGGTGAAGTCAGTCATCTGTCTACCATCCGCCTGATCCCAGCCCTAGAGGCAACCGGCGGATGTGGCGATACAAGTCAGCAGATTGGGACGAGATGCGCTCTTTCTTTGCATCTTACCCATGGCAGCCATTGTGCTTCACTTCTGGTGATCCCTCAGTCTGCGCGGATGCTGTGACTAATGTAATACGAACGGCTATGGAATATTTCATTCCATACTCCGACGTCACATTATCCAGCAAAGCTCGCCTTGGTTTGGTTCTCAATGTAAAAGTGCTGAAGCATTTAAACATGAGACCTACCTAGCTTGGGTTGATGCTCGACAGCGTAGGGCAAAGGATATACACCAGAAGAAGAAAGCGTTCAACAAGGTTGCTAAGGCATGCAAAAGGTTCTTCAGAGGGCTCGTTTTGACCACATTAGTCGAATAGGGAACAAACTAGCTTCGTACCCTGCGGGCAGCAAAGCGTTTTGGTCCCTAGCTAAATCGGTCGAATCGAACTTCTGCCGCCCATCACTGCCTCCAATGCTGAAACCTGATGGGACACTGGCTCACACCGCAATGGAGAAGGCAAACTTGTTTGCATCTCAGTTTGCGGAATCTTCGCGTCTAGATGCTGGTAGCGTGACACCTCCTACTTCACCTGGCTGTCCGACTTCTATGTCAGAAATACATATTCGCCAAATGGAGGTTCGCAAAGTGCTACGCAATCTGGACGTGAATAAGGCTAGTGGCCCAGATGGTATTCCTGCCGTAGTGTTGAAGGCTTGTGCGCCTGAGTTGTCTCCAATACTGACGCGCCTATATAGACTCTCTCTCGAAACTGGGCAAGTACCGAAGTCTTGGAAGCTTGCCAACGTGCAACCAGTACCCAAGAAAGGTAGTCGTGCTGACCCTGCCAACTACAGGCCAATCTCGGTCACGTCCATACTCTGCAAGACTATGGAACGTGTCTTAAACCACAGGCTCCTGGCGTACCTAGAATCGAACGATCTCCTCAGTGACCGGCAATACGGGTTTCGCCGAAACCGGTCCACCGGGATATTCTAGCGTACGTCACTCACATCTGGAGTGAAGCTATCGAGAAACACGGGGAAGCACTTGCAGTCTCCCTGGATATCTCGAAGGCTTTCGACAGGGTTTGGCACGATGGCCTTTTAAGCAAGCTTTCAGCTTATGGTTTGTCTCCAGGTTTTATAACGTGGATATCGGACTTTTGAGGATCGATCCATACGAGTGGTAATTGATGGCTGCTCGTCGGATCAAATGGCTATTAATGCCGGAGTCCCTCAAGGATCGGTGCTCTCTGCGACACTCTTTCTGCTACATATCAACGATCTGTTGAAGCCCGGTATCTTTGGGTACGCAGATGATAGCACCGTTGTAGAGAGCTACATATCGAGCGCGAGAGCCAATAGGCAACAAACTCAGGTACTGAGAGAGAGTTTGATCGAGCGTTTAAATTTGACCCTTGAGGCAGTCTCTAAATGGGGCGATGCCAATCTGGTCAGGTTTAACGAGGGAAAGACGCAGGCGTGTCTGTTCTCCGCAAAAGGAGTCCTTTCCAACAGACTCCTACTTTTCGCGGTGTATCCGTGCCGGTATCCGACCATCTCGAGCTGTTGGGCGTTACTTTGTCATCGACTCTCAACTTTGGCTCGTATATCGAATCTAAGGCTAAATTAGCTGCCAAAAACTAGGTGTCCTCTCAAAGGTGCGAAGGTACTTTAAGTCTGAACAGTTGCTCACTTTATACCAAGCACAGATTCGCTCCTGTATGGAGCACTGCTCGCACCTTTGGGATGGATCGGCTAAGTATCAGCTGGAAGCTCTGGAATCGATCGAGAGACGTGCCAAAAGGCTCATAGGCAATGACATTCTCGTGCGAAAAAAGACTGCAAAGTCTCGAACATCGCCGGAAAATTGCTAGCTTATCGGTTTTTTATCGGATACACTTCGGAGAGTGTGCGACTGATTTATACGATCTAATACCACCTTGCCCATTTTTCTATCGTTTTCTATCGGAATGCTCGTAGCTCGAAAAAGCGACATCGTTTCATGGTTGATGTTCCAAAGACACGAACGAAGAGATTTGACTCTACTTTTGTGATAAGAACGTCTAGGCTGTGGAATACGTTGCCTGAGAGGGTTTTTCCCGATAGTTACAATCTTTGTGTCTTCAAATCGAGAGTGAATCGGTTTCTTCTAGGTAAACACGCTTCATCGTAGACCGCATCATCGTTTAACATCAGGCGAGATGGCGGTCAAGTGTAAACCTATAAAATTAAAAAAAAAAAAAAAAAAAATAAGACAAAATAGCCCTTTTTGTAGATATTGTCAATTAATTAACGAGGTTACCATTTTTCTTGCCTTTTACGTTAATGTAAACTGTGGTTCGATATTGCACTATCAGCCACTTGTGGTTTTATCTGCGTATTTCCCAGAAAGTACGTTGATTTTTTTTAAACTACTGATAGCAAGCACTGGTTTCTGTTACCAAATATGATGATTAAGTCAGAATAGACAAAAAGGTCAAGCTACACTTTCCCAGAAGTCACAAATCACGCGACCATTGGGATACCAGTAGAGTCATTGTCATAAAGTCGTATAAAGCTAAACGTGGTCATAAAAACGAAGCGACCCGTACAAGCTTTCTAATTTACGATTCTCAACAACAAATGTGTCTCTTAACTAACTAGTTAGGATGCGCGTTTGGTCCAGCGTATCAGTATATATTTTGTACTTATTGTATTGACTAAGCATCTTAAGTTTTTTATTGATTTAAATAACGTTAACGATGATAGATATTGCTTCATTTTTAGTCTTCTTTGTTTTTTCTTGTTTTATGTAAAAGTAAGTAAATGCAATATTGATGAAAATTTGTTTAGTGTCACTCTACTTACGGAATGGATCACAACTTCACTTACTTAACTTTATCTCAAGTGGAACAGCTCGACCAGTTTAGTTTGCTTTCCATACGGAAAATATATACATATATTGTACTAAATAACTTTGATTTACTAAAACTTTTTCAATTTTCGTATTATTTAAAATAAAAATAATCTAAAACCCATCACCTCTACCTCTACTTAATGGATTTTGTTTCTTAAGTTATTAAAATTGTATTTTAATTACATACGTTTATAAAAGTATTATCTTGCTCTTTTTTATCACGAATACGCCAGTCTATACGCTTAACAGTATACGTGAACAAATGAACAGTCTTATACTTAGAGTGCACACATAATGAGCAGTATTTATGTTATTTTTATGCATGAGCAAATATCGCCGGTTCTTTTTAATTACCACGATACGGTCCAACGAACAAACACTCATGATTAGGGATGTGACTGAACAGAAGAGGTCGGCAACTGAAGTGCCAGTGGAAATCCTTAACGTTAATGGAATCCAAAATAGTAAAATAACATGAAATCTAAAAATAATGTTTGCAGACTCAATCTGTATTATTTTTTAGCAGTAAAATTGGTGGACATTTTAATCACAATACCATCTACTTTTAAACTAAGCAAATCTTATAAACATCCAGACACAGAACAGATCTAGTTTTTTGCACTCTTCCTGTGGAAATATCTTTGACAATTTCATGATCCTGATTGATTCACCTGCTGAGTAGTAATGTGTAAATAATATTGTTTTTCGGTTTTGATAAGTGATATTTACGGAGTAATTAATTATTGAGCTAAGAGACTAACCTCCGGGTAATAAGTTCAACGCAGGACTAGGCATTGGTTTGGGCTTTTTAATGTTCAAACAGTTGCGTGCCACGATTTTATTTTGGGTAGACACATGTTGCGTACCATCAGGTACATATTTTGCTCGCCCCGTCAGTCTATACAACACGCAAATAGATATTTAAAAACTTTAATAAATACGAAAATATGTTATAAAAAAACTTCAATCTATAATGAAACTTGAATTGAAGAAATTGATAGAGCTTGTTTTGGTGCATTTTCTAAACAATCTCTATGTGTAAAAATGTTATGTTGGTTTGTGTACGCTTCAAAAACTCAAAAAATTCTGCACTGAGCTGAAATTTTAGAATGATGTATAATCCGCATCAAGGAATGTTTTTATTTAATTTATGCATTACAATGTGCTACAGCGAAGCGTGGCAGGGTGCACCAAGACCCTTTTCACCTATGCTTTTTATCATTAGTAGTAAAAAAAAAAATTTTATTTCTGCGATGTCATGTGAATAAAATATTTAAAAAATGATATTGTACTTGTTTATATTCTATTATTATTAAGAAAAAAACGATCCTTCTGAAGCATTTTTTACCTGACTAAAAGTTTAGCCGGAAACAAAAGTTAGCCGGATTGATTAAGTACATCCCTAAATAACGGTCGACAGTTTTTGTGTTGGGTCACAGATAATGTTCCGAAAGGCGGCTTCTTTGTCGCTATCTCTCGTGACAGGAAAAACTAATGTTGATTAGGGCTCCAAAATCATCGAAGGAATTTGAACATACGAACATTATTTTATATTACTTATTTAATCGAAAAATATATAATACAGCGTTTTTATTATTATTATTTTAAATAAAAAAAAATTAAGACTCATAATTTAAATGTACTTTTTGTGGTTGTAAGTGTAACACTTGCTTCTTGTAAATTGTTTTAATGTTCATCGATGATTATGTGAGAAATAATTTTGTATTCTACCGAAAACTCTTAGATTATCAATACAAGATTTAATTCATTTATCATCAAGACGAATAATATTACAGGATATAATGTTATCGGTTTTACACAGAAATCTAAAAAAATATTTAGATATCTGTGGTTTTATCATTAGTCTAGTACCTAAAACTTAACATAAATATGATGATATTATACATATTTGACTATACTAAAGACTTGTCAGGGGACTGTAAAGTACTAACTAAAGTACTACTAACTTAAGTATCGATAGCATAGCATAACAACAGCTATTTTATTAACAAATTCGTTAGCGTATAATAAAGTATAATACATTTCCAGAGTAATATCAAATATTCAAGTTTATGGAACCGTAAAAATATGAGATTTCAACGTTGAAATATAAAAGTTGATTTAAAAGTCGGCATTTTCAATGAATAGATTTGTTTGTATCAACTTTGTTGTTTTTTTCTGTAATGGACGTAAAACTCGTTTGTAGGCTATTCCTGCTAGAGGACGTCAAACATTTAAATTCTATTTAATTTTACTTTGATGAATATTTAGGTACTCTTTTAAAAATTCAAATACATTACTTCATATAAAACTTTGTAACAGACTGTTATTTGTGTGTGTGAAATTTCGAAAATGGTTATACCCTAAGAAATTTACTTTATTCTTTTTTCGATATGTGAATATGATATTCAGCCATTAGAAAGCTTTTATAGGAACAGACCTGTTTAGTAAAGAGCTGTTGTTGAAAAAGGCTGTTGGGAGAATTAACGGCTAATTTTAAGCTAGTTCGCTGCGAGATACATATACCTACATATTCACAATTATACATACCAGGAAATAGTATAGTGTTGATAATCGAGTAACGTCAGAACCCACGAGAGTAACAAATAAAAAACAAAATTGAACGGGCTAATTACGTTACGTGCCTCAAACCCAATCTATAAAGGTCTCGTGCCCCAAACACGATTCATTTCATTGCATAAAGGAAGCTATCTCGGATAAAAATGGAAATAAACGAGAGCTGAGGAGCGGGGAGATAACAGTAATTAGATCTAATGTACGGTGGAGCGGTAGCCTCGGGCCCTTTGTGCCTGTAGCCCACTGGTAGCTGGGAATAAGATCAATGTTATTATAAAAAATCTGAATATGTTTTTAATTATCTTTATTCAGGACAGACACAATCCTAATTAACTTTTTACCGTCGCACTATTTTTTGCAGATCTGAGATATTTTTGCTATTTCACAGTTTGTTTTTTTGATAATTTGGAGGTACGGGTTGTTCAAGACATTTACCAGATGGGAAGCATTATGTCTATTAATACGAGTAGCAATATATACAAAAAGTCCTTATCATTCACTACCTCGCACCTATCTACGCTCTTCATTCAGAGAAATAAGATAACTTATATTTTTGCTCCTGATTTTCTGTAGAAACAATATCATTAAATCCAGAAAACAGTATTCTTTGTACTTTGCTGCTTGGAAATAGAACATCAATTTTAAGTATGGTACCCAAGACTGCTTTCCCTCTGTCTTAATAACTTTCATTATTAAAATGTTTCGAACGATGCATCAAAGATCAGTAGCCATTTAGACTTTATATCCTGTTTAACAATATTGGTCTTTATATCCTGTTTAACAATATTGTTTAACAATATCTTAGATAAAGTATGTGTCCTCTTCGGTACCTATAGACTAATCACATTGCTCGTATCTCAGTTGGTTGTGAGTTGTGGTTTAGATTCGATTCAGGACACTTATTCGTGTGTCCACATATGGATATGCATAATTATTATTGTCCTGTGTCTGGATATCTCCATGCATTGTAAATAAGAGTATAGACAATTAATATTTATTTAATTGCTGGCCTCGTGGCTTAGTGAGTAGTAACTCTGCCTGCGAAGCCGAGGGTCGTGGTTTCGATTTCCACCTAGTGCAAACATTTGTGTGATGAATTCAAATGTTTGCACTGTGTCTGGGTGTTTCTATTTATTATAAGTATGTATTTAAAACTATACATGTATTATATCAGCTATCTGCCCGCCATACCACAAGCTTTGCTTAGTTTGGGGTCAGATGGTGTTGTGTGTGAATTGTCCACCAATATTTATTTATTTATATTGTCTTGTATTATATTTAACTCTATTTGTCACCACACAGGTTCTTACTGAAATACAGATTCACTCACAAAAGCTGATCCTTTTGGATTAAAGCCATCTCCTGAACTGTATTAGTAAAAATCTACATTGTACATTACTAATTTCTCGTATATGATTTATGACACGTTAGGTACGGCCAGTGAGTGTGGTAAGTACACAGAATGTTTTCAGGAATGATTCCAGAATACTTCACGTATGCCTTCACATTCACTCTTCGTATGTGTGTAAGCATCATTAGTAAATTTAACAGAGCCCTGCGCGGTCTGCGTTAGTTAAAAGTGGAGTAACCAATAAAAATTGAAACCATTTGAGGCCTACTTCTGTTGGTCCTAATTTAAAAAACGTATCTCATTTATGTGTTCCAGTTTGAAGGGCAATGTTTTCAATTACAGGACTTATCGATAAAATATCTTATATCTCTGGGTGACGACGAGCGCCGTGCTAGGTAAGTAATGAGTTGGGCTCTTCTTATTCCAATAGCTGCAAGTCACTGTACTGTTATGGGCGGGTATTTTGCTTACCATCAGGCACACGCCGTGTTCGTCGCGTTACTCTATACTACAAAAAAAATCACTGCAGCAATAAACAGAGTACTCTACACTTCATAGCGTCGCTATGCTATCTTGTAAAGCCTTACCCTAACTGCTGTTCGAGGAGATAGAACGTCAAATTACGTTATAACCGGTGCTGGTTAATTCCATTACATACAATCTGAGTACTCACAACGGACGCTACTCGTTTTATGTAGGAAGGCTTTTGAATTAGGTGGACTTGTTGATTGTCCAAGTTCCTTATCAATTTTAATAAGACAAACATTAATATGTTTATGGGATTTAGCAAGACTTGTGTGCTGATCTTTGGTGAATAAAAACCAACACAAAAATCACTACAGATTGGGGCCTAATAACACCAACACAGACAAAAGCGGGGTGATAAAATGCAATCGCACGATAAAACAGGTTCACCAGAACCGTACATCTAGAAAGAGGGGAACGAGGCCTAGCAGAGCTACAAACTACAATTAAAGCTAATAATAATAGTTTCTAAAATAATTTATAAACAAATGCAATTGATGTATCGATTGCAAGAGAACTTATCATTGTATTATAATATTTAAAAAAATTACTCATTACGATCACCTGTAAAAATTTAGAGAAGAGTAAAATTGGTATCGAAATTTACGACATTTCTAACATCAAACAAACTAAAAAAACGAGTTTGACAAGTCAACTTTTGTTGTGTAACTATAAAAGTAGGTCCCTACTTCATTCTCAAGTGATTATCAGCTTACTTAACACATGCATTAAAAATAATAAAACTGTGTATTCTCACAATATTACAAAGAAATTATGGGGTCAACAAAACTACTTACATTTTGTCGTAACTATGATTTAAAAGTCCTAGTGCGCAATGAAGTCAACCTCATCAAGTATTAAAAACTCGATCAGAACCGGCACTCGATCACATAACAAACAGCCATTAATCCGGCTTAGACACTAATAACGTACCGTCTGAAGATTAATCGTTTACCGTCTAATAGAATATTCAGTCACACACGCAACCTGAGTTATTATAAAATTGAAGCAAGGTTTGATAAATTAGCCCTATCCGTCACGATTGGTCACGGAAGTCTGGTAGTTAGCCAGGTGGACTATACACTTGTTAAGAAAACGCGGTGTTGTTTTAGAATACCCAAAAAATGTGTGAATAATAATGAATTCAATCGCTCGTGACTTAACAAATTATAAAAATAACTTAAAGAAAGGGCTATTGAAAAACGTCCTAATTACTCCTGCAAGTTAAACCTATTAAAATATAGCAAATTAATCACTATTTACCAGAACGCGGTAATTTTGGTTTTTGTAAAAGAAGTTGTATCTGATATCTCAATTTATTTACTTTGTTGAAATTGGGCAAGACTTGATTATAGCTGAATAAAAATATCGTAGAAATTACCTTTTATATTATACTGCCATATATATAGCAAATCCAACAAGCCGGCTTGTGTTAATCTAATTCAATACTACAAAAATCAAAAATAAAAATACCCCCATTAGTGATACTTATATAATCACAATGATCTAAACGTAAAATCGAAACATGATCTTACAAACCCGATAATTATCAGTATTGTTGATAAAAATCTAGGAGTGCGAGGTGTTAACGGCTGCGCGTATTTTACCGAGTATAAAGGCTCCCTTATACGGTGTGACAAAAACTTTGTACGAAGGGTTACCTTAATGACTCATTATAATTTTTACAATTGTGTCAAAGGAAGTACGCTCCAATATACGTGCAGTTAAAATAATGAGAGTCATAGAAGCGAATATAATGTGGTGATTTTTTACATTGTTGTGTTTTTATGAATTACTAGCAGTGTCTCACGATTTCACCCACTCTGTTCCCATTCCCGTATTTTTCCGCCATAAAAAGTACATTGTATGCTATAGTAGACTACGAGTATAATCTAAACGTTTTCTAAATTTTGGCCTAATCCGTTCAGCACAAAGAATATTGAAATATATAAATTAAATAAATAAATATTGGTGAAATAGTGGTGGATTCACACACAGCAACATCTGACCCCAAACTAAGCAAAGCTTGTAATATGGCGGCCAGATAGCTGATATAATACTTATATATTTGTAAATACATACTTATTATACATAGAAACACCCAGGCACAGTACAAACATTTGAATTCATCACAAAAATATTTGCACTGGGTGGGGATCGAACCCACGACCCTCGGCTTCGCAGGCAGAGCTACTACCCACTAAGCCATAAGGCCAGTCAGCCAGAATTTACATATACTATGTATAGAGTCAGATTTTTCACACGATTCGTACGTAAGCTGTTTTAATTTATTATAAAGAAATATGCTCTCATCAAAATCTGGTAATACTACTCTTGCAGTAAGTACCTCAAGAGTAGTACGAGAAATATGGTGGATAAACCTTTACGTCATACAGTCCGGCTTACTCTAAAAATCTTTCTAGTTGATGTAATACTACACCAAAATATACCGACACATTACAAACGTTTACAGAAAATTTACGGTACCTACGTATTAACGTAAGTATGGACGTAAATACGTAGCCTTTTTCAAATACATTTCTTGATAGTAAATAAATTGTGCGAAAGAAAGAAACTTTTCAAGAAACACATACAAAATTGCGTAACACAACAACGTAAATTACGTCACAAAGAATTTGCTCGCAATATATCTCACACTTGTAAACAGGGAGCTAAAAATAAAATCCAATCCCCCAGCAGCCAACCGTAAAATATCCAAGCCCACTCCGTAGGTGTTATCCCAATAAAGTTATTTAAACCATGATTGATAGTGGTAATTCCATCATGAATTCTGATTCGAGATAGAAAAATTATAATTTCTATAAGCCAGCGTTCACATTGAAGACTAACTATAGCACAATAAGCAGAATTATAATAGTTACAAGAACTATAACAAGTCTACTAACATTTTAATTGCCAAAAAAATGATTGTTTGTAGGTAAATCATGTTGCAAAAGCAGGACTATAATAATTACAAGAACTATAACAATTCTACTAACATTTTTAATTGCAAAAAATGATTGTTTGTTTCTCAATAATGTTCCAAAAACAGAACGGATTAGTCTGAAATTAGAACTTGTAATAAAATTTTGATAGAATAGCGCATAAGCTACTTTTTGTTCCTAAAATCTAGAGTATATGAAGATATATACTTGTATACTATAGCAGAAGTAGCAGAGAGAAGAGAAGGAGCAGATATTAACTAGTCTTAAACAAACATGGATTGATTAAGCGTCTTATTTTTGACTAGTGGTTCACCCCGACTTTTCCCTAGGTAGGTACATAATTTTGTACTGAATTTTTGTTTATTTTTTTGTTTTAAGAACAAACTGGACAAATGGATAGTAAAAGACAAAATAATTTCAACAGACAATTACATATAATTTGTTATTTTAACGCTGTGATATATGTAGGCATATCAGCTAAAGCTGCTTGCCTATATCAATATATATATTTTAAATGTGATAAAACAAAACATGCGTCCTATTTTTTTTACAAAGAGGTCGCAGGTTGAAATCCTGCCTGTAACTCTGGCTTTTTTTTCAAACGTACGAGATTTTCAATATTTTGACATATATAGTATAAGTTCAGAAATGTTACTCCTAGGATCATGGTACCAGAGTAACTCAGCATTTTAAGTTCCTTCCTCAAATAACATAAACTCCGGTAAAACCATAATTTCAACAAATACACAACCAAACCATGTATGTCGATGTGATCGGACCGCGATATCACCCAGATTGTAATCATTCGACCATAAGTACAAGCCATAAACAACGGTTTATGTCATTATCAGAAATATCTGTATAGAAATTGGTCCTAAATACGTTAAAGTGTTAAGAACGTTACAAATCTAGGCTCGTAAAGCTATTAAAAAATAAATTTTATTGAGTGCCGACGCCATTAAAACTCGGATTTATATAAAACACGTGATGCGATGGCAGCTTTTATTTTAAAGTGTCTCCGTTAAAGATTCATTTCACTTGGGGTACAAAAATTTAGCCATAAAAAGTGAATACAGATATCTCTTACGATTTTTACTAACTGAAAATAGTACAGAGTTATGCTTCACAGTTATACATAGGAAAGCCATGGTAGCCTAATAGGGAGAACGTCGAATTTTGCAAGGTAAGAAAACCGTCTGCACTTCTTTATTTATTTTTTTAATTTAAACCTTGCAAATTAACTATATTATAATAAAGAAACATAACAACTAAACTTATATACGTAACCATAATTTATATATACATTAAAATTAAAAAGAACGCTAAGTCCCCAGAACGCTGGCACTTCTGCACTTTAGTATTGTTTCAAACCCAGAGTTTGAATCACTGGCTTTAACGGTAAAGGAAAATATCGTGAGGAAACCGGTATGTTCTAAGAAGGAAATACGAAGAAATATGTCATCCGCCATCAGACAGGCGGCTAGCGTATGGACTATGGCCTGAATTCTTTTCACATGATAGAAGGTCCCGAGTCCCGGCAGGGGTAAGTACATTACAATATTATTTAGGAAGTTTATGCATGCACTACAATGCGCTGAATCAGCTTTCTATGACGACGAAAACGAATAAAGATAATTAATTATCTAGGCTGTGAGAAGGAGCTGTCTGATGGTAAGCTACTCGCCTGGCTAAAGCAGAGTGTCACACAGCTTGTTTGACTAATTATTTGTTTATTTATTTATTTAATATTTATTGCACAGCAACAAAAATTATGTACAAACGGAAATATTTATGCTATGGTGCATTTTCTACCAGCTACCCGCTGAGTAGGAGATTTAAATATTATGTAGGCAAACATAAACAGTAGAAACTAAAATAATTTTGAAACAAGATACAATACAAAACACTTTATTGGCACCACAAACAAAGTTGACAATAAGTAACATATAAAACAACAAAAACAAAAAGCAATCTTATCGCTAAAAGCGATCTCTTCCAGATAACAAAATAAAATGGGAAAAGTTTAAAGTATTATAAAAATACTTTATATATAAAAATTAAGAATACGTAATACATAGAAATATTGGATTACATATATTATTGATTGATATTATTTATGATTTGCCAACGTCCGCCACTAGTGGCAAAAAATAATGCACTGTTCTAACGGGCATCACTGTGCCTATGCCTAGGCACTGCACTGCACCACGCTCGACACCCGGAGATGTACGTTGATACATCTCTTTGCTCTAGGATTTCTCTCTCTAGGAAATCGTAACAATAATGTTTCAATGTTTAATGAATGATTAACAAACAAAGGTGTTGTACTTTTCCTACAAGACTCTTTGCTCTGCGTTTTCTCTGGAAACATTCCCCTTCAAACAGTAAGACAGCCATTTTTGGTTATCAATTAATAACTAACAGAGGGGCCATAATGAGCCATAACTACAAAAACAAAATTCAGGCTAATGAGCAAAAATTACACAATATTCCACCTCTACATAAAGATTTCTGGAATGATAAGTACTGCTATATCTCCGTCATATGACGTCACGTAAAGAGTTTCAAATTATACCGAGGGTAGATATCCAAAAGTCGTAGGACACCGGCTGCATATGGTGCCGTAATGGTTTCCTGTTTCCTCAACCCTGGCACAATAGTAGACGAAATCATAATATCTCGGAGAAAATCCTTTTTGGAGAATCTCTTCGCTGAATGGTGAATGGTTATTTAAAAACTCTATTAAGTTTTAATAACAACGAGTATTTTTTAAAGGTTTGACAGTTATTTGTAACTACTTATCTTTTAAATCAGTCATATCAATGCATGAAAAACTTTGAGAAGTTGTGCAGTTATTGATTTTATGCTGTAAGCAATAATTTTTTACCAATATGAAAAAATCACATACTTATAGCAATCTAAATCAATTTACGTCATATGTAGTAGGTAGTAAACGCGTAGTCGATTCTTGTCAAATTTATGCATAACCAAAAATATACAAGTTTTGCAATACGCCTATTAGTCTCGGTAAAAATATAATTTGATGACTTTATACGATATTGTCTATTTAAAAAAGTAGAAAACTTTAATATACTTTTCGATACCATACTGAAAAAAGATGAATAATTAAAAAAAAATAAAGTCGTATAATATAAATGATGCCATAAAATAACGTCATGTTTTCAACAGCTAAAATCACAATTTGATTCAATACCTAATAAAAAAAAAAAACAGATTAAAAGTTAAGACTTGATTCTAAATTTAAATGAGGAATCATAGACAACGAATGGCGGGCATCCGTTCGTGCTAGCCAGTATTTGTTACTCCGCGGGGGTCAGCGTGGAAGCACGTTCTTCGCATTCTTTCCGAAATAACACCCAGTCGCGTGTTCCAGGCGATTAATCACTTCACACTTGGCTCCGAACGATCTAGGGTCGTTTTTCGGCTACCTAAAGTTTAAAACTTGACTTTCAAAACAGGTTTCCTTATGATAAATTGTCTTACTTACGTAACGTTTCAAGGAGGCAAGTAGTAAAAAGATCTTAGTGCATTTAGAAATTGACGAGATTTTTGGCCAGTTAAAAATATGATATTCAATTAATTTTTTTTAATGTTGATGTTAACATTTAAAAAATGTGTTACTTTCAAATACATATATTGATAATTTATTTATTTCACAGCACAACTAAGTTTTTTTGTCCACCTATGTACATATGTACATATTTATTTCAAGAATGCGTAGGTATTGGAATGCGTAGGTATTGTAATTTTAAGAAAAAACGCCATACTACGTAAAAGTTCACATTATTAAAGGACCACAGTCTATCAAATACAATTGTATTCTTTCAAAAATAAATTTTCTTAAAATAATGTAGCCGTCAAAATCCAAACGCTGCAAAGCAACGTAATCGCTCAGCAAACGAAAATATCAGTCACTCAAGAAAGTTATAACCATTCCGTAAATATCACACACGTTTCACGATCTCTCCATCCTTCTGAAACTTTATAACATTACGAGTACATGACATAAACGGTAAATGTGTTTTCCGTAAGAACCTCATCTGTTTGAGAACAGATTGTACCTAAAGTTGAAGCTTTATTCGGCAGACGTGACTTCAGTAAAGGTTTCAAGATAATGGGGTTCTGAGGGGAATGTATTTTTTAATTTCCTGTGGTCTTGGTAGCCGCAAGGAAACAGTCACGTCTAACGCAGCTGCTTGGTTTAGCTACGGCGTCCAAATTGGGCATTGTTTGGTTACTATACCTATTTTACCTTGTTTGATAACGGTTTTTGCTGTGAAAGCTACATCATTTAGTACTCGTATTATTATGAATGGTAGTGAGTTCGTTGCAAGCTAATGTAAGGTTGTTCGATGTATTCAACCGGGAGCCTTCAAAATATATTGAGATGAACTTCTTAGCATTCCATGGATTCATCATGCGAGTGCCGGGTCCGTTGTGTGGCAGAGAGAGAAATCTAGAGTAGATCCCGAGACTTGTGACACGGGAGTAGGTTTCAGGGCCCCTTTCCGACGTACATCAACACTCACCTTCACTACTCGTGTTTCTCTCCCTGCCCAGCCAAATCTGATATGAACCTACTACTGCAGCTTTAATTACTCGTTCTAGTATATAACTTACTGCACTTCTGGACAAGCCAGAATATTAATAATTAATTATTGTAAAAATTTGATTTCAAAAACTTGACGAGCGCTCCCAGAAATATAATGCAGAAACCTTAGATGCTAGGCGCAATTGCATATGCAGCCATCTTTTGCCACTAATGTGATTCATTGGTTTTGATAACAAGAACATCTTTTTCTTAGAACACCCCGCTTTAAGCCTGAAGTGATGACAAACTCGTCCATCCATGTGAAAAATACTCCAAAGTGAGGGCGGGATTCGAACTTGCGACCTTATGATTATTGAGTATGATTGTAAAATCGATCGTTTTAAATCGATTTTACATACTATACTACCATACTACAGCTTTTAAGCCATCATTGTTTTTAGGCTAAGCGTAAAGGTTACTACTTTATTAAGAGTTTGTATTGTAATTATGTGTGCCTAAATTGCTCCACATAGTGTTTTTCAAATCCATTCATAGTAAGCCACAAAAAAGCTTACACAAACAAAGCTTTGCCAGTTTTCCGCTGTTCAATTACAACGAACGTTTCAAAACACCAGGTACGTGACTAAACACGGCCGTTTCACTAATCTGAACAATAGATTTTCAGGAACGCTCCACTCGCCGCCTTTTCATTTAAAACGCTTCCAACTAATACTTTGTTGCCGAACCCAAAGCCAACAAATTACACACGGACGAATAACTTCACCACTTCCGGCCAAAAACAAAAAGATAATTCCATAATTCAATTACAGTTCAAAAGATACCACTCGTAGATAAAGTAAAAAGTTGAAAAATCCGTATCACCACAAATAATGAAGGCAACAAAATCGTGGCATCGTCATTCGCTCTGTCAACAAAAAAAGGCTACATAAATTATACAGGCAACGAAAAACCTTTCAAGATTTCGAGGACAAAAATGACAAAGAATTTTTGCGTTAAGTAGCGCCTTATCTCTAAACGAATTTAGCCGATTGCTACCATAAAGATAACAATAATTAAGCACGATGACGACATCGTGCGGCCTCCGTCGGTTTTTCTCTACGTTTTGAGTGCAGTGGGCGGCACGGAGCCGCGATTGTGAGATAGTGCGTCCATCAAATCGTATGATAATCGGGCTCAGTTAATTCCATTACCAATAATAAATGCACGCATTAAATTAGACCTGTCGGATGAGTCGACGGAACGTGGCCCGCGATCGCTCCCATCACTCGGATTATGATATGAATTATTTATCAGTAAAAAATGAAGAGCGCTTATTATTGTTTTGAATTTGGAACGTCAAGCGCCATATGTCATTGGTGTTGATGGTAGACACGATACTGTCTGCGATCCAGAAATAAAATTATTTATGAGCGCAAATGTCTCATCGAAATACCTATTGGATGTGGCACTCATATCAATGACTATTAATATTACTTATAATTGAATGCCTCCGTCGTATTTAATTGAATTTACAATGAGCGAGCATTTCAGTTCAAAATTAATCCGATAATATATTATTAACATTGTAATTTTATAAATATTCAGCAAACAATTCCAAACGGGACAGTGAGAAAGCTGCATTGTTAGCAGCTGTCGGAGCTTAAAATAACATAATTCATAGGAGATTTTGTTTCGGGACGTAAATCTCTCCGTGTCACCAACCTCCTATATAAACATTTTCCGCATTTTTTCCTTAATCCTTTATAAAATATAGGCGACAGCTTACGCAAATTTCAAGACGGAAACTTGTAACCCGAGCACGAGCTTCTACCATATTTTCTGTAAGAATTGCTGGCTGAACAATTTTGTTCCCCTCGTTATGAAAGAGACTGATAAAAAATGTTTCATTCGAGTTGGTATTGTAGTTTAGTGCAACAACATTTTATGAGTGTACAACCAGTGAACGCTTAGTGAACCTATTTTCGATGGACGCACTCACTAGTTAGAAGTATACATATGTACAGCAGGTGTGATATCGGACCTGATTTGTACTTTCCCGTCTTTTATTCGATTGATACATTGTTGTTATTATATTATGCACCTTAAAAGTTTTGTTTCTAATATTAAGTATAATAAAACAATGAACTATCCATTGTAGATATGATATATGCTTGCAAAGCTTAGGTTGGGTTTAAACATTTCACCAGAAAAAGCATTAAAAAATAAATCATGCCAAAATAGCATGAATAGGAAACACACAACACATCTCAAGTATAAGTACCTCTATAGTCCATTCGCACCGAATACCTACCAGTTCAGAGTACACTTAAAAGTAGTTTACACTAGAAATTTGCAGGAATAGAGTGGCAAGAGAAGTTCCCCAACTTTTTCAGTTATTCTACAGCTGAGCAATAGTATGCGAACCCTACCACGTTTAAACAGCAATATCTCAAGATACTAGAAATCATCATATATCTTTAGGTGATGTATGCACCATAGTCCAAAGCGATGATTTCAAGTCGCCTTGTTCAAGCCATATTATGTCATAATGCTGATATAGACAGGCGTGTTAAAAATGTGGTGAAAGATCTAAAACTTCACAAACAGCAACTAAACTTATTAAAATTCTATTTTAGTACTTGTTTTCTTTTACATATTCAATGGTTACATATTTTACAATAATTAAATAAATACTTACACGTTATGTTTTTAAAAAGAAACATTTTTTTGCATTTTGTTCTTAGAACCAGGTATACAGGTTGCTTCTTTCGTCACTATATGTCTCAATAAAAAATGTCCCTCGCATCATAAGGCATCGCCACAAAAAGACAATGGTTTATAAATGTAAATGAGACGGCACCACGCGTCAAAGAAAACAAAACGCTAATGAACGTGATAAAGAGCATCTGACTTAAAAAGTTAATAGCCTAAATGATTTCGGCTACTAAGTAGATAAGTCTGGAGTGAACTTCACTGTTTCAAAAGCGTCTCGACTCTCGACTGTTATCGCTGACTCACCGTGAGTCCCTGAAGCTTCGAGTCAAGCCTGTTGATGAAGTATTTTTGTATCCATTTGTCAAAATTAATTACGATAAGATAATTAAATTTGAAGGATCATCGCGGTATCGATTCTGTATTGAAGCCAGTAGTAACGAACATGACACAATTATTTTGTTAATTGATGAGATTAAAAACTGGTTCAACAGACCTTATTAAAGTTTTTTATCATGTTTGCAGATGAAAATGAGTATAGTATTTATTCTAATTCTTTATTGCATTGATATCCTTAATTCTGGAAAATTATAAAGCGCCAAGGAGTTTTCTTATGATTTCCAAGTGACGAGCGCATTGGCGTTCTAGGCAGTGAATTGCTTTTTCTGGTTCAAATAACTGGATGGCACTGTTATGAACATGTATGTAGTTTACTATCAAGCGTCTGTTTTGCACATCGTACTTTTTCTAAAATGAAAAAAAAAAATACAATCCCAATATTTTTTTTATAATTGGTCGACCAATGAACATATTATAATGGATACTGATAGATATCACGGTTTAAAAAATAGTCTATCTAAATAGAATTATAGTTTACTTTTGTAATAAACACAGACATTGTACATTTACATTTTATTTTTACATTGCCATTGTGCATTACTTTGTATTTTACCTCAGTATGAATAACTCACATATTGTATTTTAGCCAAAATGTTTAAAAAAATAAAGAAATGAATTAAACAGGGTCCAGTGTAGTCTGCGTAAGTTAATTCATTAGGTAGTTGCTATGAATCACTCCCATCACGAGAGAAGTATGACTAACACAGCCATACTTTTATAACAAAGCGAAAAACAAAACCTCAATTCAAGAAGCGAAGCATCGCATTAAAAGTTTCAGAGGCCAAGCTGTGCCCGAACAAAAATTTCAGCGTTGGCGACAGATGTTTAGAGACTTCCAGTTTGAGGTCGCTAAAGTTGTTTTTCAGCTTCGCTTGTCCACATCAAAACGCGTTTTGTTATAATTAATGGAGTGTCGCTAGTCATTACGAAGGTTAATTAGAGAGAGAGCGGGTCGACAAACAGACGCGGGATCGGAGACAGGTGTGGTTCGGAGATAAAGTCGGGTTAAATCAGTGTCGGAACTTTGTGTAAGCGGATAGAGATAGACGCACACATAGTTAAATGTTATTAATTTGTTGGTGCAAAATTTTTTTCATCACCAAAAAAATCTAAATGATTTTCTTCAAATAATAATTAAAGAATATGAAATAATAGTAACTAAAACGCAAAGATTTTATAATTTTGTCAGGTCTTTCCCTATTACTGAAATTGAGGTTAAAATTATAGATGTAAGAACTTCACATACTGTAACTAAACTAATCAAAACTCTATAATACTCGTTTTCTTTCACATAATATCCTTTTAAATGAAACACATTTTTTGCATGTTTGTGCAAAAATGTGGTCCACGATTGTTAGTATTTCAATTGTTAAAAGGTCATGTTTGTCCATTCGATTGTTTTTAGGTAGTATTCAAAAACATTATGTAGGACCCAAGCTTGGCTACTGGACATCCTGACGATGCGTGCTGTGTCAAGGTTTACATATAACACTTAACATTTTACATGTAACGTTTGTTATATTTTTATTATCTTAGTGTGACGTTTAGATGTTAAGATTAATACCGTTTTGGATTCAGATTTCCAGAAGTTTAAAATTTAAATTATTATATAAATTATTATTTTTAATTAAATTATAAATTAAACAAAGTGTTTCATCCTCAATGAGACACAAAACATGTCTCAAAATACTCATTTCCCATTCAAGTTTAATAATTAATAAATGTAAAAAATCTTTATCAATATTTTGTGTTTGTCCTGTGTGAAAATATATTTCACATTTGGAAATCAGTGATTATTGCATTTAAAAAATACTGAAAATTTTTGTCTTAACTCTGTGATTACTGATTTGTTTGTCTAATAGAAGAATTGCACGTCGAAGAAGAAATAAGACGACAACAATTACTTCCGTAATGTTATCGTATCCCAATACCATTTTATACAGTATTGCAAATTTGTAATATTTACTCGAAACTTACCCGAGATAAAATTAATCAAAAATTTGTGTAAAATCAAATTGGCATAGATATACTAAGCATTTGCGACGTCAAACAAACTCAAAGAGGCAAACTCTTAACCCAACGTTTTGGAAAACGGAGGTAAATCTAAACAAGTTAAGGTACTGCGTAGATGGGTTTATTCTGTAGAGATAACGAGAAAGAAAACGCATAGCCGTGTCTGGCAAAAGCTTAACACTGTTCGAATAGTTTGCTTTATTAGGAAAGTTAAATCTGTTGCGCTTAGAAGAATGTTTTGTAGAACGAGTTTTCATTTTCAACTGTCTAAACCTTGCTTTAATAAAGACGATGTTTGTTATTTGTTTACAAACTTAACCCTTTTTTATTTTTTTATGTTTAAAATAGATAGAGATGGACAAGATATTCAGTTGATGGTAAGAAACACGGCTTCATGCAGCTATTTAAGCAGGAAATATCCGAATCACTGTCTAGTACTGTCACTTGTTGCCCATAAATATAGAATGATATATGTATATTTCTACCTTTAATTTTTCTGAATACATTGCCCTCAAACCTTTGCATAACAAAGACTAGGAGATTATAAGATTGCAAAATAAGTACTATTAAGAGTTAATCAATTTATCTGTATAAATGTATACTTACCTACGTACCTTAGTTTATTTTCCATACATATTAAAACTGTCGTGTCCGGAATTTATTAAAAAATATAAGTATTTCTCTTTTATATTGCCCATAAAGTACTTCAGGGTTTTAATTTTATTGTTTTTCTGTAAGTATATCTGTTATATTTTGGTGAGCATCATACCTACGGAGATGCTTTGATATCGTAAAGCATCTCCGTAGGTACTCTGTTATAATACTCGCCAATCTTACTTAGTAACATATAAAAACTAATTTGGTTCTGCATTGTCATTGTCACGGTTTTTCTTTACATCGAGTAATTGGTGCTGAAAAGCTAGCCTATATTGTATTAAAATTTCAGATTAAGTTTACAAAGTTGTTACCATAATTATTATTAATGTTTGTTTTGATGAATAAAAAATGTACTCACAAAAATCACTTCATTTTAAGCTCGTTAACCCCAACAACAGAGTTTATTACTCTCTAAATTTCAAACATATCGCTATCAATTAAGCAAAACTGTGACAAAGCGTTCTTTGTACCTGTTCTTTCGGACTCCGCAGTTTGTAAAGCTGGACTATCTAAATGTCACCTTATTTAACTTTAACACCAGGTTAATTGACCATAAATTAAGAGCTGACTTAAAGGCTCGCTCGCTCACCTTGTTCAGTTCCCTTGTGTTTAGGCAACGGTGGTACATTTAATTTATAGGGTTTACTCACATTCGATCGAGTTACTTGTTCGTGGTGATCTAAAATTGATAACCAGAGGATTTATTGACACCGAACTGATTTAGGGAGTTGAGAGTTTTAGTCTTTTTGCTTAATATTGTATACAGCAAAAGTTCCCAATGATTTTCAACCAGTGGCAGACTTACAAGTTTTGTATTATCACGACGCTAAATATATTGGCCACCTACTCGAATACTTACAGTCGCGGATAAAGATACGAGTAAAAGGTTGACTGATGGCATCTTTCTTAACTTTCTATAGCCTATGAAAGGGTAGCGGCGCACACTTTGGAAACACCTGGTATTTAGTATTTTAATAGATGTATTGAAATTATAATAAACAAGTAATATCAAACACATAAAATATTGTATCTAATCTGCCAAATTATGATGAAGTTACTGAACTAAAAATGATCAGTTGAGACAAAGCAACATGCAACTATACGTAAATAATTACGTTTTAGGTAACCATGTTATTATTTTTTATGGAACCGAAGCCAGTTGACTTAAGTAGTAGTCTGCTGCTCACCAAACTTTAAAATAGCTAAGAACGCGCAGATTTCGCTCCGGAAAATTTTGTATAAATGTTAGGAAAATACCTGTTTGTTTGTTTACAATAAATACAAGAACAAAATTTAAAATTTTGATTAACCCTCGACTGCCTCGGATTTATTATCCGTACAACATTCTACTAGTCAAGCCCTTTCATTTCATACCCATATTAAGGGAGTTATGAAATAAGAAATGTATTTCGCCATTTTGTGGTAGCGGCCATCTTGGATATGAATTTGTCATAGTGCAAAATATTCTACTAGTCAAGCCCTTTCGTTTGATACCCATATTGAGGTAGTAGTGAAAAATAATAATATAATTCGCCATTTTGTGGTGGCGGCCATCTTGGATTTGAATTTTTTTATACTGTCTGATATTGTACTTGTCAAGTTCTTTCGTTTGATACCCATATTGAGGTAGGTTGTGAAGAAATATTTTGTCCATATTGTGGAGGTCTGAATCGATATTAACCAAACATAGCTAAGAAAATGTGAATATTAATCTTCAAAATAAAAACTTTGAAATCCATCCATTTGAGCTCTACGTGCCAGACAGACACACACACAGGCCGACGTCAAACTTATAACACCCCTTTTTTGTCGGGGGTTAAAAACAAGACTAAACTACTCGTATCAAAAACCGAATAGAAAAAAATCTATTTTAAACAATATAATATTTTATTATGTAGAGTAGACAGACGCACACACATGTCTTACTCGTCATGTCACTAATGGTAGGCAAAATTCAAAGCCATAACATCATAACAATTTGAACATGAAGAGTTCAAGCACAGTACTGCTGTTAATGGCCTGTAATTATAAAAAATGTAAAAAACGTATACAATATCTTTGAAATAGATAGAAACAGGAACGTATTTTGAAATAGACAAGTGCGACAAGAACGGATCGACCGACTAATTTGTCCCAGCATATTTTGGTGGAAAGATCTTATAGCGGCTGATAACCGTCGTTACTTACACGCCCGTAATACTTGTTACACAGTATTAACAATCTTTGTATCGGATCTAGATGGGCCGATAGACTCTCGGATAACGTCCATCAGAGGATTACTTGAATTAATTAACTATGTGGAACTGTGACACTTCGGAGCGTGTTAGAAAGTTGGTATTGGGCACGAAATTAAAGAGCGGCTTATAAATTTGTGTGAAGATATTTTTAACTAAGTGCTTTTAGTTAATAGTCGAATAAAGTTTTTATTATAAGTGTAGTCGCGTTTTTACTACAGAATTGGCTTATTTCATTTTAAAGACCGACCTTGAGGCTTATTTGGTAATATGTCTACCCACAGAGACGTTGGTCGTGGGTTCGATTCCCACCCGTAACAAATATTTATGTCATAACTGCAAATTATTAATGTTGTAGCTAGTACTAAATCAGACATGTTTTATGTTAATATGTCAGATCCTGAATTAAGCTCATTTTGAAGTCACAAACGTCAAGCTTTCTAAACATAGGTACTCACTATTTGGCTCAAAATTTGTCTCAAGTTTTGAATAGTGAGTTGACATAGACACTAACATGCTTCGCACGTGAGTTTTTTGAATGATGACGTTGTAAAATGATAAGACGAACTAAAATGTCTTAAACGCGTTTATATATGGCGATGCAAAAATCACGTCTCCTGTTTAGTAATAGTTGTGTACGTTCACAATTGTGTTTTGCGGAAATCATTTTCAAACTTTTCAACAGATTTTCGACACGTTATATTGTAGAAGCATACCTCATCTTCGTTTCTTTAATTATATCGATGCATTTTGATGTCAAAAGAAAGTCGTTACTATTCTGCGATAATTACGAATTGTTTGTCTCTGTGTGTATGTTCATTATGTAAGATATAACATAAGTTATTAAAAATATTTGAATACATAATATATTATAAGCTGTATTTCCCCAAGCTGTAGCGTTGTATGAGGAATGATCTATAAAATTAAAATAGTTTTGTGTGTCTTCTATCTACGAGTTAGAACATCAGTTTTAAAAAGATTGCTAATTTGCTTAAAAACTGCTTAAGGCTATAGAACAAAAATAAACAACTTCTAATTTGTATGTTGAAAATATTTAAAAAGTTATGGAAATTTTTCAAAAATCTGCATCAAAACACTTTTACAGTCATCTTCGATTCGAAATTATTACTTAATACTGTTAAATATTCAGCAATTACAGTCATTGTAAACCTGAATTGTAAACCTCGTTATGTATGACTAGCTGTCCGTTCCCGGTTTACCCGTGGTACGTATATAACCTATATACGTACTACGTATCACGGGCTATATAGTAGTAGATCACGTAAATATCCAACAAAGCAGTGTAATAATTTTAATAATTGGTCCAGTAGTTCCTGAGATTCGCGCGTTGAATGAAATAAACTTTTCAGCTTTATAATATTAGTATAGATGCGCTCCTTTCAATTCAATACAGATTTATACATAACATAACATTGCATTTAAAGCTTAACTACCCAGTTTATTTTTGTAATTATAGTGTCCGGTAGTTTCAAGCGAACACATCAAAGAAATACAAGTCATGTGATAAATCAAACATAGGTACATAAACCATGTAAAATAATTGTTGATTTTTAAATTCATAGTAACATAAGAACCCACTAAATGTTTCGATTTCGTTGGGCTTTCTCTCGCAAGGAGAGAGTGAAAATCAAATTCAACCATGCACGCGTATTAGTGCAGCTTGGAACGTGCTGGTTTCCTCACGATGCTTTTCTTCACCGTAAGAGCGAGTGGTGATCACAAACTTTTATATCAGTACTTAGGTTTCTTTTAATTATTTGGATTTACACTTGACTACCATCTCGCCTGATGTTAAGCAACATTGCAACCCACGACGAAGTGTATCCCAGAAGAAACCAATATCCCAGAAGAAATCGATAACCTCGATTTGAAAACAACAAGATTGCAACCATCAGAAAAAACCTCAATCAGGCGATACACTACACAGCCTAGGAGTTCCTATCACAAAAATAGAGTCAAAACTTTTCGTTCTTAGAATGCCCACCGTGAAACGATATAGATTACCGTGGAACACAGAGTTCAAATCGTTATCTAGGACTGCACTGTACTCGTCACCCAGAGATCTAAAATATTATATCTGTAAGCCCTAGAATTTTTTTGGAAACATTGTCCATCAAACCGGAATACAGTAATATTTGTGCATGACTGCTTGGCCGTAGAATAACTAGCAAATGTGTGGCACTTTCTCAGGCGAATTTTGCTAAGAGTCCTACTACTACGAAAACAGTTACTTCTTTAGATATTACATCAAACAACCGTAACCTTAAACAAAGACAATGAAGTCAAGGTAAATTTTTGTCAAGTGTGTTGCTCCTTACTTATATTTTGGGAGATCTTTTTACAAACTAAGAGAGGATTTTAGAAACAGTAATCAAGGGTACATAATAAATCTATGTAGTTGTTTTTATAAGATACGATGAGCATTTGAGCAAAATGTGTGCCTGATGATAGGCAACAAGCCTGCCCTTTAAGAAAATTACAATTATTTTGGAAAATCCTATCGCTATGACTCATACTTACTAAATATAAACTTATGTGACTGTCAGATTAAAACCATAAACCATAAAAATTTGACATTTTTAATTAACAGTCACCGCCAAGATTTTCCATAGCGAGTCTCAAAACTCGTAACTCATTTTTTTAATTAAATCATTCGCTTACAAATCAATTTGCTTTTGAATGATTTTGTCTACAAAAAAACATAATTTATTGTATATGAATGAATACTTAATAAGTTTTAGCTTTGGATATAAAAAGAGGTTCTTCTGATTACACTGACCCGGGGCAAAACAAAGCACAATTATTTTCAAGTGATTTATTATGTTTACTTTTAATAGCCGCAAAGGGTAATCGTTTATTTAGATTAGGTGCAGGGTATAATAAATACTGTATGGGGCATTTGAGACTCATTTAGTATTCATCATCATCATCATTAGGTATAATATCGGTGCGCGGTGCTTGGTAGTAATTTTAAATTGTCCATAACAAGACCATATTGCCACGACTCAGCTTTGTCTTTTTCTTTTTTCTTTGTCTTTGACAGCCATTTTGTTAACCATCAAACGCGTGTTTTTCTCGTTGTCAAATTGTTATTGTTGTCACTCTTTATTATAAAAAATATATATATATATATTTGACTGGCACGTCATTGAAAAAAGCAAAACTGTTGATAAGTTAAAACTGTTGTATTATACTTAAAATAGATATCATACTCAGATAGCGACCTTATCGCTTAAAGTATCGATGCTCAAAGTAACCTTAAGTAAGTAACCTTCGAGGTGTACAAATGACAGGTAAAATAATAACAAAAAATTGGTTGAATGTAAAGTCGGTTGATTTACGGACGATAGCTTAACGTGACAACGTCATAACAAAATATTGATAGATGCGACGCAACAAGCGTACAATGAGCATAACGGGACAATGGGTGTAACGGTACAAACCGTCAGGAGTACAAAAAAAAAAAAAATATTTACCCCCGACTACCTCGGATTTGTAATCTGTACAACATTGTACTAGTAAAGCACTTTCATTTGATACCCATATTGAGGTAGGTTGTGAATAAATATTTTGTTCGCCATTTTGTGGTGGCGGCCATCTTGAATCAATAGTAACCAACATAGCTAAAAACATCCGCATGGAAATTAATCTTCAAATAAATATACGCCCATCCATTTGAGGTCTACGGTGCCACAGATAGACACACACAGAGACAGACATCGACGTCAAACTTATAACACCCCTTTTTTTGGCCGGGAGCTAAAACAAGATAGCAGTGGAAATAAGTACATTGAAGTCTTTTAATTTATTTAATAAAAAGAAATATAAGATCAAATGAAATCAGTGACCCGCTCAGCATTGATTTGAATAATTATTTTGCTAAATATATTGTAACTGTTCTATTATGGCAAGACTCTTTGTTTGTCACTATCCGCTATCAGGCAATCAATTGCTTGTCACGTTACTTATTTCTATAAAAAAATCTGGTTGCCTGTAAAGTCGGTTTTACGGGCGAAGATTTTACGTGACAACGTCTTTTTCTCGGTAGAATATTTATTGATATGAATATAATTAAATTGCACAATAGGAACAAGGAATTGAATGAAAATAAGAATTGCACAAATTTTAACTATAGAAATATATTTTGTTTACTAAAACATTGTACATGTAAACTTAAACTTAACTAATTCCTATTTGAGTGATTTTGTTGAGGATAGGACGATGATAGGAGAAATATGAAATGAAAGGAAGTGTTTCTGCTGTAATGTGTCTTGCGAAAGTCAAGTCGATAGTTGTTCCTTTAACGTAGTTGACTTAGAAACGTTTGATACGCAATCAAGATTATACGTATTTTCATGAAATTAAGAAATTAATCAATCAATCATAGTTTACGATAATGAAATATCAGTGTACAATTATTTACCTTTATTGTTGTAGTTGTTGTAAATGACGAATCTAAGCACGCCACATTTTCACTACAGACACAGCTGACGATACTTTAACCACACGTGTGAACTTGTATTATGACGCTCTTGTTTTCCAACGCCAAGAACGTCGAGAAACAAAGACAGAGACACAAGCATGCGCCGATTCAATGCGCCTAATTCTAGTGCTGCGCGCGCGGCAGACCGATCATAGTTGAGTGGGAGAGAGACGCAAGGCATTCGGCGGGCCTCTCTCTCGTTCGGTGACTCATCGTAACGTTACCGAGCGTTACACTTTTTCATAAGTGACTCCCAGCCGCAACCTAATTTAAGACGTTGTCACGTCAAAATGTAAACATCTAACTTAACAATATGGATAAATACTGACATTTGACGTGGAAATGCGTGGTGGCATTCTGGTGGCATGCTTCCGTCTGTAAGTGAGATTGATCATCTTGCTTGCATTTAGACTTTCATCGCTTTGACTTTCATATTTATATGTGCTTAGTGTATGTAATTACTTCAGTACGCAGTGTAATGTAGTTCTCAATGTAATTTAAATTTTTGTTAATGAAAGCACAAAAAGAGATGTACCGAAGACATAAGAAAGATAAGTTTATTTCAAAAGAATTACAGCCAAACATCAATTTGTTCAAGAAATACATTACGATAAATAAATAAAGAACCGTATTTATTACCTTCGAATCTGAAATGTCTCATTTATTTCAGGATTTGTATTTGATGTAGAAGTTTCTAAATATTTAATACGTGTTAGTTGGACTTTGGGTTGTTCTAATTTAGAGTTGAAATGATGATTCGTATTTTGATATCTATTAATTGAATATCACAGACGACTGACATTTGACAGCTGCGATAAACTAATAAGCTACTCAAACGAGGATACTCAAAACATAAAGTCTAATGGCGTTAGGATTCTGCAGAAAATGTTACGTTCAACTCACTTTTTATGAAATGTTGTATTGGGCTCTCAAACCTAAGAATTTACCAAAAAACTGATATTTTATACAACGAATAGGTTTGTATTTGACCGCCGTCACTTGTTGCTAAGCGACGATTCGGTCTGCGATGCAGTACCCTTAATAATATGAAAAATGAATTCAATCTAGACTCACACCAAGATTGTGTACATCCAGAAAACGCACTCAGACATTTGATTGTACAGTTTAGATGTTCTTACGAAAGTAGAGACAAAACTTTTTGTCAAGTCTTTAAAAGGATAACCATGAAACGATATCACATTCTCGTGCTACGGGAAGTTTGACAAGAACAGAATTAAAAATTTTGATTAATCCCCGACTGCCTCGGATTTGTCATCGGTACAACATTCTACTAGTCAAGCCCCTTCATTTGATACCCATATTAAGGGAGTTGTGTAAAAAAATGATATAATTCGCCATTTTGTGGTGGCAGCCATCTTGAATTTGATTTTTTTATAGCGTATATTATTTTACTAGTCAAGCCCTTTCATTTGATACCCATATTGAGGCTTGTTGTTATTCACAACTTATTGTGAAGAAATATTTTGTCCGCCATTTTGTGGAGGCGGCCATCTTAAATCGATAGAACAAACATAGCTAAGAACATCCATGCGAATGTTCTTAGCTATGTTAATGAATATTAGCCTTCAAATAAAAAACCGCCTCGAAATCAGCCCATCCGTTTGAGCTCTACAGGTGCCACAGACAGACACACAGACAGACAGACAGACATCGACGTCAACACCCCTTTTTTTGGTTGGGGGTTTGTAAAAAGGAGTAGAATAGTATTAGATTTTTCTGCTACATACTCTCCGCAATAAATCCAATTAAACCCTAATATAATAACTTTGAAAATTTGAGACGATGTTCAAGTTTGAAATCTTTTTTTAACAAGTCGTAGCTAAGGAACGGTTTGGCGCTTGTCTCAATAAGAACCAAAACAAGCAGGTACATAACCGACCCATCCCAAAGTTGGGAACACAACTAAACTTTACATAATACATTAGACAAGTAGCATTCTGCGATTTCATCCGTGTAGTTACCGATCGCGTTATTTTCCCTTGATAAAAATTTGCCTGTGTTATTACAGACTGTGCTATCTACCTATGTACTAAATTCCATCAAAATCAGTTGTTTTTGCTTAAAAAAGTAACCAACATTCATACTTATACAGGATTACTGGTAATCAGTCTGTATCTAATTAAGAGCACGTTCTGTACATTTCAACAAAAACTTTTGTTCTTCAATTTTTGTCAGAACTCAATGTTTGTTAAAAAAAAAAGAGTTCGTTGTCCTCTCTTGCACTGTTTAGTGTTTAGGTATTCACTTCGCCACATCATTTATCGAGCGTCAATGAGCGCGCGCACTCTTGTTACGGATTGTAACGAAAAGTTCGATGCTTTTAGAACGGGCAGATACAAATTTTCATTAAAAAAAATATGGCCGTGACAACATCTAATAAATCGATGAATGCCGGTTGCAAGCACAAAGTAGTGCCCCGTTATGTCCCGTTACGCTTATTGTACGCTTGCACCGCATCCATCAATGGTTTGTTTTGACGTTGTCACTTTAAACTATCGTCCGTAAACCAAACGACTTTACAGCCAATTTTTTTTATACATATACTTATTGTACGCATTTAATGTAATGAACATCCCCGGGAAAAAATGCAGGTTAATTACCAATAACCATTTATACACAAACTTTACAAACTTTCGCATTTACAATATTGGTAGGATTAGCGGCATAATAAAACTTGTTTTTTATTATGACTAGAAAATCACTCCTTCAGAATTGTACAGGAGTTCTGTGAAGCCTAATGTAGCGTATAATATAAATTTATAATAATATTTTTGTTATAAATAGACAAAAACAATACTAACGTCGATCAAAGCGCGGACAATACTTTGTTATCCAATTAGCGCAGGCGACCAGTCAATGCTCTATTAGCAACGAGATGAGACATAATCGTCGCCAGAGACAGATCTACTGCAATATAAATAGATATCAGTGAATTAATTTTGAAATAAATAAAGAACATACATAAATTATCTAAATCAGCATTCACAATATTTGAACCTATTATAATTCGAACATTATCTGGACGACTTAGCTTTTTATGAAATTCGGTCGAGTTTCTGAATTTAATTTTAAATTGAAGTCGGTTTTTGCCTTGTCAGAGAAAATAAATAATTAAGCGATTAAAATATTGTATAAATAATAAATATTGGTGGACAATTCACACACAACACCATCTGACCCCAAACTAAGCAAAGCTTGTGTGATGGCAGCCAGATAGCTGATATAATACTTATATAGTTTTAAATACATACTTATTATACATAGAAACACCCAGACACTTTAAGTAAACACTTAAAGCTTATTTTATGTTCCCAGTAACATACACCGCTGGAACTGGGACTATTTTCGCACAAGGAGAGGGTCAAGGCCATATTCTTCCACAGTTTCTTGTATGGGTTGGCGGTGGCTTCAAACGTCTACAAACATGTCGATTTCTTGACGATTTATTATCTTAAAAGTTATTAGTAATGAAAAACTTAGACTCCAACGAAATACAGTAGCTGTAAAATGGAAAAGGTACGTCTGGGTACGTCTGTTTTCTCTATTTTATTGAGAAAAATGACGTACCTACGAAAAATAACTGTCCAGCGTTGTGTACTGGTGTACTTATGCAGCTGGCCTGATGGCTTAGTTGGTAGTAAAGCTGTCTGCAAATCCGTGGGTCGTGGTTCGATTCCCACCCAGTGCAAATAATTGTGTAGTTCTGCATTTTTTTATATCGTTTAGAGTGACGAGACGCGCAAGACATGTGCCTGATGGTAAGGAACATGCCTGCCACATAACAGCACAGTGACACGCAGCTATTGGAACATGAAGATTCCAAATCATTGCACTGCGCTTGTCACCCAGAAATATAAGATTCTTTGTCTCTATGACCTGTAATTTTACTGGGAACATTGCCCTTCAAATCGGAACACAGTAATGTTTGCACATTATTGCTTGTATTGTATGTATAATAAGTATGTGTTTAGATTATTATTAAGAGTATGTATTACATCAGCTGTCTGGCTTCTATAATACAAGCTTTGCTTAGTTTGGGGTCACATGGTGCTGTGTGTAAAATGACCACCAACATTTATTTATTCCACCTTGTGAGTGTTATGAATTTTAATATCGTCGAATAACAAGTTGGGCTGTTCATGGTTACGCTATCAAGCTTACAAGCATTTGCTTGAATACAGTAAATTGATATGACAACACACTTTTTATAAAGCACTATTTTAGCGCTATTCATGTCAAACGATATATAAATGTACTGCAATTTATCCAACTGAGTAAAATTATCCATCCAGCCAAATTACACGCCCTCTGCTCTATTTTGTGCAATCTTTACTACTGTTTAGTTAAAATTTCATGCAATAAGCAAGCCACAGGGTGCCCTGTTATTGTTTGTCTTGTCCCACTCGCCCAGCGGGCCGTCTACAGGCAAATTGATGAAAATATCGCTGCGGTGGGCTGAAGGTTTAATTGGGAACGTTTCAAGGAGAATTCTGCTAGTTATCATATTTAGGGCACATTCACGCCTGAGACATTTATTATACATATGCCAATGGGTATATCAATAAGCTTATTGATATACCAATAAGCTTGGTGCTAGAAGGTTAATAATTCTGGGGTATTCAATTAACAATTAGAAAATATGAGAAATATATGGGGATTTGATTTCAAACAATTTAGTACAATTTGTTTTTTTTTAGTAGATATTATAATTCAAGAGTAAGGTTTTTTTTTTTAAATACAAAACGAGCAGTACATGCGCCAGATGGTAAGCAACACGCCTGCCACATAACAGCACAGTGACATGCAGCTATTGGAATATGAGGAGTCCAAATCATTACCTAGCACTGCACTGCGCTCGTCTCCCAGAGATCTTAGATGTTCTATCTCTAAGCTCTGTAATTTATCTGACAACATTGCCCTTCAAATCGGAACACAGTTATGTTTGCGTATTTCTGCTTGGCGACAGAATAACAAATAACATGGCAAAGGTGTGGTGCTTCCCCAGGCAGACTCTGCAAAGAGTCCTACCACTATATGTATGTACGAGGGGTGATCCAAAAGTAATGATAATCAATAATAAACACAATGAATAAAATCAAAAACTAAATTTATTTCTCAACATAGTCTCCTAGCAAGTCTATACATTTAGTCCATCTCTTTCTAAACCTAAAATTCCTTTAGAAAAAAAAATCTTTTATCTTGACTCTCAAAAAGTCCTCAACCGCGGCCATCACGTCGCTATCATCGTCAAATTTCTTGCCCCGGAGGTGTTCCTTGAGTCGTGGAAAGAGATAGAAGTCACTGGGGCTAGATCTGGTGAATAGGGGTGTTCCACCAGCTCAAAGCCCGCTTCCTGAATGGCAGCCATGGCAATTGCAGCTTTGTGAACCGGTGCGTTGTCTTGATGGAACAGCACTCCAGCCCGCAGTTTGCCTCGCCTTTTCTCCTTAATAGCCTCCCGCAATCTTCTTATTTGTTCTGCATAGTAGGAGCCTGTAATAGTGGCCCCTTTTCCAAGTAGTCCACCATGATTATTCCTTCAGCGTCCCAAAAAACAGACGCCATAACCTTCCCTGCTGAGCTTGACACTTTGAATTTCTTCGGCGTCGGTTCATCGGATCGTTTCCATGTCATCGATTGTTGTTTTGTTTCAGGATCAAAATGGTGGATCCAGGTTTCGTCCATGGTCACAAAACGTGACAAAAATTATCCTTGTCTGCCTGGAACTTTTCGAGATTTGCTCTTGACATGTCGACTCGTTTCTTCTTTAGCTCGTCGTTTAACATTTTCAGTACCCAACGCGCGGAGACCTTTCTCATATGCAATTCGTTCACAAGGATTCTTTGAATGCTGCCATATGAGATCCCTGTGACCTCAGCTACATGCCTGATAGTCACTCTTCGATCTTCCAATACAACTTCTTCAACTTTTTTCACATTTTCTCCAGTGAGGGACGTCGATGGGCGCCCTTCGCGGTGTTCGTCTTCCGTCGATGTTCTTCCCAGCTTAAACTCCTTAGCCCAGCGTGCAACTGTGGAATATGGAGGAGAACAGTCCCCAATGTTTCCACCAAGTCGCTGTGTATGTCTTTGGTAGACATTTTTTCAAGCAGAGGTATTTAATGACAGCTCTAATTTCGTGTTTTTCCATTTTGATGTTCACTCCTTGACAGTCCGTATTCAAATGAATGTAGCTCCCGGGAATCGTGGCCTATTTATATGATTTTTTTTTCCTGAACTAGTGGGTAATTGAGCAAGTGACTGTAATTTTTTTGTATTTTTGTGTGCACTAGAAATAACTGATTATCATTACTTTTGGATCACCCCTCGTATAATACATGCATAATGGACCAATACACCTCCTGGCAACATCCAGAATCATAACCTGCATGCTTTTCTGAGTCCAAAACCGTACACTGATTTTGGTCCTCATATTTTGTACACTCAACTCCACTCCGGTCTAATAGATTCTAGTTTTAAATGATATTGAAATGTTCAATGCCACGTCACAAAAAATATTTCTAGACGTGTCAATAAATCGAGACGCAAAAACTGTATGCTCCCAGTATTATTTTAGTACAAACTTTTACAATCTTTCCTTAACATGAAGTGCACGTCACTTTGCTTTCTAATGATGTGATAATAGTGATCAAGCTTTCAAAACAGCTAGTCAATATGGATTATAAGAACACGTTCTGAATTGTGTGATAATTCTACTGAAAATTCACAAAATCCCAAGTTATTTGCGGTAAATTGCTTTACTACAGCATCATTAAAATGCCTAAATTTTAAATGACCAAAATTTTAAAAAATAAGTTTTGTAAACAAAACTATTATACCAGAACAAATTAAAATGTTGATCAAATTTGTTCAACTATTTCCAAGTAACATTCTAATAAAGAGACATCGTGAACATCGTAGACATTATTATTATTATCGTGAACAGTATAGCCACCTACGCAAGACTAATTTATTATAACATCAGCTTTCATATCGATGTCTCAATGCGCTTACAATAATTGAGTTTCACACGTTTCTCCCGACTGGTGAAATCGATCCGCCATCGATTACATCGTATCCCTTTCCCCTCGCACCTCATTGTGGGCTATAATTAGTTTTTGTCACTTCACACTGACAAATCCTATCCAAAATCTACGAGCATAGAACGGACCCCACCACTTACATACCAAAACCGGTTCTTATCAAAGAGAATATTATTTCAAACGCCCTTGTCAACCCCGATGGGCTTTCGAACCCCAAATCCAGTTTGTTATGAATGAAATTACAGAAATCGAATAAGGTAAACACAACTGAGAGGCAACAAAAGCTTGCTCGAAAAAAAGCTAAATTGAATTCAAATTGGTTTCGTCGGGTATTAGGGATAGCCTGGGGACGTTTCAAGACGCATGAGGACGTATAGCAGGCAATAATTTAAAGTAACTTTTTGTTAAAAGGCGACAGCCCAAAGCCAGATAAACTTCCCGAGTGATTGAATGAAAATAAAGAACACAATACGCAGGCGCCCTATAAAAATACAAATTGAATGCTTTTATAACAATGAAATACAATCAACACCAATCCCTTATCAGAGTCGTACGAATATACGTAACTTTTCAAAAACATTTGGTATTCATACGTAGCATTTTCAACTTTTGTTGAAAGGGCTTCAATGGATTGATTGTTTTTGATGTAGTATCGTGATGTGGCTGAGTGTTATTTTCATGAATTAATTCATACCAGTTTAATAATTTTAGACTTCTAGATATTTCTCCATTGCAAGATAAAAGTGTGAACATTTTATTTTTAACGCTATTTGTTTTTTCCTTTTATTGTAACTTTGTTGTTTGAAATAAATCGTCATCTCAAAGCGGTTTACAATGATTCAATTCAATGCCGACTTCGTTGGAAGATACCTTGATTATTGCTACTCGAAAATATCTAGTAGTGGTAGGACTCTTGGCAGAGTCCGCCTGGGGAAGTACTACACCTTTGCCAGTTATTCTACCGCCAAGCAGTAATGTGTAAACATTATTGTGTTCCGGTTTGAAGGGCAATGTTTCCAGAGAAATTACAGAGCTTAGAGATATAAGATCTTAGATCTCTGGGTGACGAGCGCAGTGCAGTGCTAGGTAATGATTTAGACTCTTCATGTTCCAATAGCTGCGTGTCACTGTGCTGTTATGTGTCAGGCATGTTGCTTACTATCAGGCACATGTCCTGATCGTCTCGTCACTCTTTATTTAGAAAAAAAAAAAAAACCATTCCGGTAATGATTGTTTGTGTAGATATTTATATTGCAAGGTTGAAAAAATTACGAATGGTTCCGCAAATTCGGGCATTTATGCTATTTACTCTTTTTCTCTAACTGATTTTTTTTTGTCCGATTTTTTTTTGCAAGTTCTAGATTAGAGAACAGCTTTTAAAACCGTTTTTCTATATCTGGTCACCAGACCAGATTTTCTAAGATTCTATTATTATTCAATTTTTTTTCTCTTCATTTTGCTTTCTGATTTTCAAATAATGCTAATCACGTATAGCTTCAACTGTGACAAATTGTATTTTCACTAAGGTACCAACCTTAGTGGAATTGTTTTCACTAGTAATAGATAGTGGACTACTCGCTAATACATAATTTCAGTGTAATCTTTTACCTATTCTTTTCTACAAAGCAAACAAAAAAATGGCATTAATACAATTTGTCACAGTTGAAGCTACACGTGATTGGCATTATTGGCATTATTTGAAAATCAGAAAGAAAAATGAAGAGAAAAATATTGAATCAATTCGGAATAACATTTCCGTACCATGAAAAACTTCTCTAAATTTCATAAATTCACTGTGAAACGATTCCGAGCCCATTCGGCTATTTATCCGATACGCCAGTGACGTATCGACAGCACATTTCAAATACGGCAAGTGTAATGTAAAAATAAAATAAAATTGTTTTCGCATTTGCATGCGAGTGAGTCCTCGCCGCCAAAGATCAACAGGTTTGCAAATACCAGGTCAAAAGCTCTCTTTGATGTGTTTGATATTAATAGCCTACATTTAAAACTAAATAAAATTCAGTTTTTTTAGAATCGTTTGTAAAATGCTTTTTTCTAAATACGGGAAGAGTAACGCAAAGCAGAGTTACACGATGAGGATTCCGTAACATTAGAATCAAAATTAATAGTACCCATCTCAAACTATTTTTATCATGATCATCATCATAAGCTCATTTAATCCACAGCTGGACATAAGTTTCTCCAATGGCTTTACGTTCAGCCCAATCCTCTTTCGTTTTGAATTTATTTTGGACGTGTTGAACTTTGAATTAGTGCTGTTTTTTCAGAGAAAACTTTATTTTTCTTCTTAAAAGTATACGTGACATAAAAAGTTAAGAGTGTAATGGTATTTTATATAAACAAATCATAATTATAGTATTATTTTGTTAAATTTCCGGTACATTTCATTAGATCGGTCAGTCCTTTTCACATTCCATCAAAACTTTCAAATCCATGGTTTACTGACAGAAAACGGTGTGGTTAACCGCGCAAAACGATTCGACTTTGTTGCCTCGAGCTTATTTTATAACGGTCTGTTGAATTGAATTTTGTGGTTATTTATTTAACTGAAGCTTACTGAGGTGCGTAAATTCTACGAATGGAGATGAAATGTTTTGCTTACATTGTAACTTTTAGCCTACCACTAAACTTTTCGTTTCCATTGCTTTTCTGCGGCTTAACCATGGTGACCATTACGCAAAACAAATATATATATGTCACTGTAATTTGACCCTAAAAGTTGCTATTTGCAAATATTCGTCGAGTTCACAATACAGAAATTATAGTATTTGTATCCACATCGGGTATATCCTATATGTTTAGAATAAACTCCACTTGTTACTAGTCCGAAACTAACATTGGTAAACATTCTAGAGCTGTGTAAATAATTAACTATCAAATCATTCAGTTCTTCTAACGTGATTGAGCAACAAACATCCAAACTCATGATATTAGTAAGATGGACCTAAAATTATATTGGTTGTGAATTTATTCGTAAAAAATTGATTTTATCTCGTCATCTTCGAACAACCATCTGAAAAGTTGGAGAGCAAACGCATAAGTATGCGTGCTAAAAGAATTTCTGACATTCTGAATTACATAATTATATTTATATTTTCTAGAGAAATAATTATATTTACATCACGTCCTTTCTATTTTTCCCAATACTATTAATAAATATTCAAATAAAATAAGAAATTCACAGTTGGTATCAAAATGATGTTATACGTACATGTACTATTTTACATCTAAATGCATTAAAAAAACATGTAACAATATAATAACAGGGTTGTTATGATTTATGTTAAAAAATGGGCAATATTTCATTTCTACTTTCTAGAAAAAACCTTAAATGTAAAAAGTGTTCTTTGGGAGAACTTAAAATTCGCAAGGGAGCGATTTTCTACGTTATACTAAAGGCGAAACTCCTAATGGTCATAAATTAAGCCGTATCTTTTTTATAGTCAATTTCAAGAGCTAAAAGATCGTTAAAACGTAAAGTCCATTAACGTAATCATTCGGGAGCCAATAACGTCATAGAAACATGCAAAGGCTGGGAGTAAGTGACGTTCTGTGTTCTACTAGGGCTGTGGGTGTATTAGGGAATGTGGATGCCGTTTGAACATTGTTTGACCGGATTACGAAGTCAACATTTATGTTATAAGAAAAAAATTAAGTGGTTAATTTTGTGTGTTTGTTGATATTTGATCTCCTTGATCAGACATAAGAAAAAAAACTGAGTCACAGATTTTTAGTTGAGAATATTAGATACCTTAATCACGAGTACCCTGCTTGATATGATTACATACTAAATAATCATTACCAATTGTAGGATAGATAATTTTTACCGTATCTGATATTCGTTTTCAAGTAATGTCATAAATTATGTAATAGCATTTTAAAAAGATTTGCTTAAGTAGTAATCATGACACTTTTTTATTCCTCATGTCAACAAGACTTATGTAATATGATAGTGTTAAAAATCACAGTTCATATTCTGTATTTTAATAATATTTGGTTAAAATTATCAAGTTAATTATTAGCTTTGTGTATTAAGTTCGAAAACGATAAAAACAATAAAAAGATTTGTGTGAAATTAACATTAATTTTACATTTATTGTTGTCTTACGTGGCAGAATGAATCCCGCATACCAACATATCAGTATCGGGGACTCCCTCCACTTTATAAATAACCACAGTTAATATCCCATACTTAATAACAACCAGAATATTTTAATAATATTATAACAACATTATGATTGTTAACTACACTAGTGTCATTAATTAAGCTTAAAATAATATAAATGGGATATGATCAAATAGCCTAAGTGACATTTTCTCAAATTTACGCCGAATATGCCGACAGCCGCAATTATGCCGGATTAATCTCATCTCTTCATTCAGTAATAATTTCTGTAACAGCCAACGCTTCTAAAGCCCCTATTAATCTTATCTTATTTACATACATAATGAATATGCTTTTAATACAACACGCTCTTCCGTCGCAATTTTTGTAATTCAAATTAAACTTTCGTGTTTACTCCTTATTTATAGTCTCGAGTTAAGTGGACGAGATTATTATACATTTTCATATCACTATCTTTTTTGGTTCTCAGAATAAGTAATCGAAATAGAAAACTTCTCTAGCTCAAACGTAGGTGAGGTATAAGGTATTTTTATCATCGGTGCCGGCACTGGGTGGGAATCATTCTCACGACTTTTGACGTCGCAGGCGGGGCTACTATCCACTAAGCCACGAGGCCAGTATACGTATCTACATAATATTTACGTGTGAGAGCTCTACAAAGAGACTTACTTACCACTACTAGTATCATGCAGATACTTTAACCTAATGCAAAATAAAAATAAAAATTAAAACAATTAACGATAGTAACCAAGTGCCTTAAGAACTTTTATTAGAATTTAAAAAGCTTTAGGATACAATGGTTATTGTCTCAAAACACTTACTGCAATTGAACCCAAAAGCAAAGAAAAAGTACCCGCGAAAAGTTGCCTGTAGAACGAGTTTTGATAGTTCACGATACAAATTTCATTTAGCTAGGTTGTATAGAATTTCCGATAGTGCTGTTTTAAGGAATCGTGATACTGAGTCAGAAGATAGCATCACCATCGTAAACTCTACACAACATAGAGAACTAAGTTAGATACCATAAAAAATCACAAAAGTACAGAGTTGCAGCCGGTAGTACTACAAAGTGACGTCACGTTCTCTATGTTCTTCGGCGGCTGTGTCTGGCAGATGGCAAAATAACACATAATTGAATAATGAATATTACTAATATTTATAGATTTACTACGATAACATGACCCGCCCCTCCAGAATTCAAAACGTTTGAAAGTATTTGTGAAAGGATATACAACGCACCACCACGCATGTGTGCGTACTGCTACAGCAGACGAATAATTACAACTACATACAAACTCTTTCGTAAGGATGTGACTACACACATTAAAACAGTAATTTGGAGGGGCGGGCCATGTTATCGTAGTAAATCTCTAGCAGTGAAGTAAATATCATACATACGTAAACTAACGAACATTGTTGTCTTAATTACGGGATTGTTACTCTCATTATTGTTGTCTGCTATTATAATTTTCAGTCATAGAAAATGATGGTCAAACCTCCAAATAATGTACTTTTTTTACAAACGAATCTATGGTAATTGAATTTAGATAGCTTCTACTGTTTACTGAATGTATAGCTTGTACGCTTGTACAGAAGGCTGTACTAGCTTAATCTTACTAACTATACTTATACATAGGTACGTAGCATAAGCAGCTCACTAAATGTTCCCACAGCTGGGACTCGGAGTTTCTTTCGTAAGAATAGAGTCAAAGCTATATAACCTGCCACGCTAGCCCAGTGCGGGTTGGTGGATGACACATGACTTTAAAAGATTTCAGGTAGATGTTGGTATCCTCACGATATTTTCCTTCACCGTTTGAATCTAGTGGCATTACGCACATGACTTCGAAAAGACAGTGGGGTGGATTTGAACCCAGGAGCTCCGGATCGGTAATTGCCTTTCTGCCTACTAGACCAGCCGTAATTTTACACATACACATACCTATAACCAACACAACAACCTATAACCAACACAACAACATGAAAACCATTCTTTACTGCGTTATGAAATCGCAAGGCCGACAATTTGAAATGGTTGAAGTTAAAATTTCAGATTGCTGAAAGGTTTTCAGAGGTATTCACATTCATGTAGGTTCACTTATCGTACTCAACTAGTCTACAATTAATGTCTCAAATAATTAAACCATTTATCAACATCAAAATGTAGTAGCACAGAACAAATTAAAACAAGAATTAGTCAACGAACACCTGACCAAGTACAGTAGCAATCTGACATTTTAACTTCAACCATTTCAAATTTTCGGCCTTGCGATTTCATAACGCGGTAAAGAATGTCTTCGTTCAGCTAATAGTTCTTATCCCAGGATTTATCAGATCATTGGATTGTGGCTTTACCGGTCCTTCAAGTACAAATAAAACTCTACCTTATTGATGTAACGGTAAAGTTAAAATTAAGGGTTGGTTCGTTTGTGAGGTTCTTGTAATTGCGGAATTCATTATAGCTGACTGTCACTGAGCAGGCGATCTGTCAACGATCTTGGTCACATTCTCTAAAACTGGAACTGTAATCGGTCTTAGCAATCAAGTTAAAGGTTTCGTTACAAATTCAATGAGCGCTGTTCTTATTTATGATCTGTTTGTTATTTTATTACGGACAGTATTAATTGGAGCTTTTGTATTTTACGACGTTGCGAATTAAGAGAAATTCAAACTCCTTAGCATAGAGGGCTATTGCCTAAGTAAAATTTTATTGGCTTTTATATTCCTCTTTCTTTATTATTGCTTGAAATTAGAAAAAACAATATAATTCTTAAAGCGAAAATATAGAACATGAAACCACCTAAAAATAACACACAAATATTCATCAAAACAATAGAAGGAATCACTTTTGCGATGAGTCTTCATGTGGCTTTGAAGGCTATGGCAGAGTGGAATTTGTTGCCGGAGTGGGTATTTCGCGATAGTTTCAATCTTGGTTTCTTCAAGACCATAGTTAATCAGTTTATAATGAGTGTTCATGCTGCATGTAAAATTAGTAGTAACTATAAAATTATATAAATGGAAATATTTTCGTACCTCTTAGCTTTAAGTTTTTTTTTAAATATGGTGGGTAACCTTTTGTGGGTTACGTTATCTGTAACGATTTCAAAGTTTTTTTAACGAGCAGTGCCTTTATTGACAAAACTAAATTACAATGAAAACTATACTATGCCACATATTATTATGTACCTAAGTAACTTGAATTAGTTTATGGATAGTTCAAATGTGCTTAGTGTTAGTAGTTAGGTATGTAGTGTGAGTTAGGTGTGTGTGTGTAGTGCTAGATTTCAAAGATTCTATCCAAATTTGGTGGGACAGAGAAACAAACGGCGTTTATAATAGAATTCATATTTTAAAGAACCACACAAACATTTATCTTTTAGTGGAACAAAAAGTTTTAGGAACATGATTTACAATTCTTCTTTGTTTGTGAAGTTTTAAACCTTCAGTTGTCGGAATAGAGAATTCCGTCTGCCCGCATCGGTTAACCGCATCTGTCCTGCGGGCGACATGCCTCTCAGCTCCGTAATTCGACCAATAACATTGTTATTGTAACTAAATGTAGCTGTAGAATACAATAATACAATTTACGTATAATTTTCTAAGAGATCATTGAATTTTGTGGTTGCCTTCCTTAATTTTGCATCAGTTTAACGCTTACGCAAGCCATATGGCTGATTGCGTCTTCTTTTATTTTTCGTGTGTGTATTGTTTGTCTTTGTTTAGTGCAAGTAACATTGAATATTTTTGAAAAGTAAAAAACAAGTAGTGCTTTTTAAGTATGCTTTTAATGTATGTACATTGCAATTTTACTATAATTCCTTGCCTTTTATGATGTTTTTTTTTGTGTGAAGGCATCATTTGAATACATCGTCTTTTACTTATTCATTGATAAACAGATCAGTTTACAGTTTTTTTGTACGATCTGCTTGTACTCAAAGAGCGTCATCGTTTCATGGTTGACGTTGCAAAGATTTGAAGGTCAAACAAACAAACCATCGCAATAAGAACATCCATCCTGTGGGATAATAAATATATTGTAAGTGAGTTTCCCTTAAATATAATCTGTATGTCTTCAAATCAAGAGTGAGTCAGTTTCTAGATATATGCGCTACATGCATGGACGTATTAAAAAAGTTGGACATAGTCTCACAAAACAAAACGGTGTCCATTGAGTCGGCCACATAATATGCACGTGTGGGCTGTCACATACAGACTGATACGCACACATCAGGAGGTCATTATACGCATTACATGTGTATATGTGTGCGTGTCAGCCTATCAGTGACAACCTGACAACGCACACGTCAAATGTGCCCAACTCTAATGACACAGTTTTTGCTTTAGCAAGACTATGTCCGACTTTTTTATACGTCCATGGCTACATGGTATACCGTATCGGCGTTTAACATCAGATGAAAAGGCGGTTAAGGGCCCGTATAAAAATAAATGCGTATTTGAATTATGTTTGCGTATTATCGGGTTTTAAAAGAATGCATTGAAATTGAAATTTTTGACTTTTTTATTCTTCAAAATAATAGATTCACATAAATGTAGATATTAGATTTAGCTATAGTAACCAAATCGTTCGCCTAAATTCGTCAAATTCTTTATTATTGAGGTTGTAGAGTACTCTCTTTATGCCAACTTTTCAAACATTTTGCTACTACCATTCCCATATTTTACTATTATTAACTGTATACATAATAGTAATTTATGACTGTTTACTTAACAATTTTCACGGTAAATTACTATGCACATTAAAGGGCGACCCTTTATCTCAAATTCCATATTATTATTACGAACTCCCATGTGTCAACTTTGCCTGGATATAAAAGCTGGAAGTGGTATGCATTTTAAATCTGCTACTCGTAACTATTGAATGTTTCGAAGTCAAACAACTTGACTGTAGAATAAATTGTTTGAGAGGGTTTTTCTCTCATGGCCAACCTTAGTCGGGAGTAAATGAGCTTCTTCTACGTTAGCACACTCCATAGCAAAATGCATCGTCTTTTAAGCCCGAGCGACATGAGGCAAGTTTTTCAAGCTAGGATAGCAGATTATTGTTGGCAAGCTAGCAAGTTAGCTTCTAGCTTCGTGTAGACAACGCTACGCAACACTAATTTTGTCTACACGAAGCTAGACGTACTTGCTTGCTATCTTACTAACACTACCTTGCTATCCTAGCTCGGAAAACTAGTATCGTATCGCTCGGGCACTAATGAGTAGTTCGTAATATATGAGGGCGGTTAAATATAACCATATTAGTGATTATAACAAAAAGACTGATGAAGTTTTGATACATTTTTTTTTTCTGAGACAACGTACGCAATGTAACATTTTAAGGTAAAACAAGCCATAATTTGTTTTATTGGAAATATACTTACACTATATGTCTACGCAAACGTTATTCTGTCATTTCAATTACTATCAACCGCATGAAATGAACAGTGACACTTAATGTGAATGATTTCATGTCAATAAACGACTGTTAAATTATTTGGACATTGTTCAGACAAACAGGTATTAATAATAATATATATTATACCTATTTTCATAAAATCAGGCGACCAGTTTTGAAGGGATACAAACACAAACAGTGCGACATAAGATATTTAGGTATATGATTAGTGTACTCAGGCACCCATGAATACTTTTTAGGGTTTCGCAAAACGAAAAAACGGAACCCTTATTATGGATTCGTTATAGCTGTCCGTCCGTATGTCACAGCAACTTTTTCCCGAAACTATAAGAACTATGTACCATTGAAACTTGGTAAGTACTGTAAGTAGATGTATTGTGTAAAATTAATTAAGATATTACAAAAATAAAAAAAACAAAAACGTTTTGGGGGTCCCGTATTTAGAACAGAATCTCAAAAGTGTTTTTTCATCAAACCCATTTACTTGTGGTTTGTGTATGGATAGGTCTTCAAAAATAATACTTGACATGACTCCCCACCCCCCCCCCCCAAATCTCGTATATGTTAAACTGAAAATCTAAGAATATTAAAAATATCAAATAGTACACAGACTATTTTTTAACGCGGGAAAACAACTGGAACGGGAACTACGCGGGTAAAATCGTGGGGCACTACTAGTTAAGTATTTTTTACTAGATTTATTGTATTTCTACTGGTGACCAACCCCCCTCCAAATCTGAGACTGCGTACTGGTGACCCCCTCCAAAATTTGAAGCTGGGACCGCGCCTGGTATTATGTTACTAGCTGCTACGGAACTTATTCATATCAAATTTATTAATTATAACTACTCAAGCTGCTGAAAAACATGAATCATGCCACATCCATGTGCACTACATCCACTGTACAAAACAACATGGTGTCCGGTCATTTCCATTACCATTTGCTTGACAATAACGCTTGGGTTCAGTACCATTTCTAGCTAATAACGCTACACATAAAGAAACAGCGGGGTGTATCGGTGTCACCCTTTATGAAGTCGGATAAATCTATTTAGAAGTCATTTTATGGACTAAGTAATGCATTAGCAACAAAGTTAATTTTATTCGAGGACTGTTTTAGTATACAATGTAATTTGCGAGTTGTTTTTAATTTTTTAATGCTAGCAGTACTAAAAAAATATTTAGGAAGTACGAAATATTACGTACAAACAGCATATTTTATATTTTGTTACTTTCACTTTTAATTATTCGTATGCTTTGTTTTTTATGGGGCGATGTGACGAGGAACACATGTGTCCGATCGTAATTGAAGTTCTTCATCATTACAGTATAGCACTATTTAACTATTTGTACATGAAAACACATAGTCTCTGCCTTGCACTGCACTGCGCTTTTCACCCTGAAATTATAGATTTTTTTTTCTTTGAAAACTGGTTTCGATTCTCGTGGTCTTTTTTCACAAAAAAAGGTAAAGTCTTTGGATCGTCACACCAGCTAAATGTTGTTAAGCGACTTGTCCTAGTAAGTGAGTAACTCCTAAATATAAGGCAGCGAAATGGAATAGATTTTAATTTTAAACATCATGCTTTTTCTATGATTTTCCAACAAACATGAAAAAGTTTAGTATATATTCTTTCCTGTTCGATACGATATGACTTATTTAGATGCCTTTGCTTGTCTGTTTGTATGTATGTAGCTCCAAAAACATGGCCAAATTTAGATGTGTTTTTTTGTTTTAAACCGTACGTCGCAATTATTCTTACATATATGATAAATAAATAAATATAAATATTGGTGGACAATTCACATACACCACTATCTGACCCCAAACTAAGCAAAGCTTGTGTGATGGCAGCCACATAGCTGATATAATACTCATATAGTTTTAAATACATACTCATTATACATAGAAACACCCAGACACATATATGTTCCTCTATTTTATCTATGATCTCTGTTTGTGAAGTAATAAATTATTGTTTATTAATATTAATAATAATAGGCATCAGAAATTAATATTTATGTCCATTAAACTAATTTTACAATTTCAATACAGAACACAGAACCAATTTCCATTTATAATGCAACAACCTTCAAAGCAAAACATTCGTTCAATCAAAATCGCAGTAATCGTTCTTTACCCAAACAAGCTTCCGTGGGGCAGTAATAACTGCAATCCAGCGAGTAGCCTTAGGACAACGTTTGTTATTACTTGGATACTTGGCTGTTATTTACTTACAGTTCTTAGAATAGCTTTCAACTTGTAATCTATAGTGAATTTAATAACAAAACTATAACAACATATATGTAATACTAGCAGTGCCCCGTGGTTTTACCCGCGTAGTTCCCGTTCTCATTATTTTGCCAGGAAAAGCGTATGTGTTCTTTCAGACTATAACCTAACTGTATTCCAAATTTCAACCTGATCCGTTTATACGTTACGATGTGATTGAGCAATAAACATCCAAATATACAAACATCCAGACGTTGGCATTCATAATATTAGTAGGAAGTAATTGTAAAATTGTCAAGACCATTAAATTATAATAAACTAACGCGTCAGATTATAATATAACGCGAGAGATTATAACATTGAGTTAGTTTGTAATCTGACGTCCCGTCGCTAGGAATACGTCATCGTCTTCGTTAGATCATCGTCTTCGATCTGGCGGTTTTTACAATTTTACGTTACATATAATTCCATTTAATCCATTTATTCCTTGAGAGAATAGGCAAAATAAATTTAGATTTTATTCTTGGTTTAGTGTTAAAGGCTCTCTATCTCGGCCAATAATGTAACATGCTAATGTTACTACATACTTGTCCTATTTTTTTTTTATTAATCTATACTTTTCTGCGAGTGAGACACTCATTCAGTTTACCGTAATTAAAATATAAATAATGGCAGTTATCGAGGTACATAAAATTATTAGGATAGATGCCACTTAATATTTCAACTAATGTCTATCATTAAAAGGACTAATTATGTGCCTACACAATTATCTAGTATGCCTTATTTAACAATAATGTGGTTAAATCCCCACAAAAAACCTGTTAGTGACATTGTTGTATATTTTAGATAGCATGCAAAAAATACTAGAGAATATAAACTATTTTCGTACAAAAAATTAAACCGACTTCAAAACCACAAATAGGCACTCAAAAGCGAAAAATAAACTAAAATCATTACTAGAAGCGCTAATCACTCATCTATTTGAAGTCGGTACATAGATACATAGATACCCATGTTAAGGGAGTTGTGAAAAAAAGAAATGTATTTCAGCATTTTGTGGAAGTGGCTATCTTGGATTTGAAATTTGTCATAGTGCAAAGTATTCTACTAGTCAAGCCCTTTCGTTTGATACCCATATTGAGGTAGTAATAAAAAACATAATATATTAAGAACACAAAAAGAAATTTTAAAATCGGTGCAGAGGTTCTCGAAAAATCAGGTAACAGACAAAAAAAACATAGGGGTCGAATTGATAACCTCCTCCTTTTTTTGGAAGTCGGTTAAAAATATACGTCTTGCACTTTAGATGACAAAACTTCCCCGAGTGTTTTCCAAATTTTGTTCGGGTATCAAACTTCAGATGGTGTTTGTACTCAATAGCCGTAACATTGAGTCTGCATCTCTGCGCTACCCAAAAGTTCGGTTATCATTAGGTATACATGTCATCTGAAGTCAACTGCCATAAGTCCGTAAGTTTACAATCCTAGTATGTATTTTGCCAGTATATCTTGACCGAGAGAGTCGCTGCAATTAAGCCTAATTACAGGTTATATTAAATTGGTATTGTTTCCCCACAGCATGTATTGGCCATTTTGAATCACGTGGTGGACTAGTGATTTCAACTCTTCCTTTTCAAAATACCGGATGCTATGTGCTTTTATAGATGTATTTTTTTGTCATCATGAGTTCTATTGTTCTTGTTTCTTTTCTCATTAAATTTGTTAAAACTTATGGTGAAAGCAATTTTATTGGCTTGTGTAGTATCGTGAATTTTAAATGAGTAATTTTTTTATTAAACTAATTATTTTGAACTCGTTTTCCTACGTACTGTACGTGATAAATCAACAGCTGGAATTAAAGTACTTAAAGCCATACAAAAACTATAATTATATCGTAGCCACACCAATCTCCAACCATTTTTCAAAATAAATTAAAACTAGTTTCCAAAATAGTACAAGTCATCTAGTTAATACAATTACACTTTCAAACTGAGTAGAACATGTTTTGGTTTTTGCCAAATAACAAAAAGCGACCGCAGAAATTTTGCTCCATCTCAATCAAAGCTTTTTACGAAGATTACGGTGGCGGAAGCGGCACGGTTCTTTATAGTAAATAAGCTATAATAATGTAAGTGTTCGTGCTATCTCGATCTATTTAGTTTTTGAGCCGAATGCTATTACTGACCGCTACTTAAGTTGGTAATGAACAAAAACTGGCATATGCCGAGCAGAATGGTTATGAAAAATTCATAAATTTCTGAGCCAAGATTGTAAACCTGGTTTTTGTAAAGAATCCGTTCATTAAATAAGTAATACCTATTCGGTATGCATTGTTTTTATTTAGATGCATGTAATTTCGTCTATACGATATATTATATAATAGTTTTACTTTAGTTTTGTTATCGAAGTTTGTAAATTGAAGTACGTTATGTTGGGAGCGTGTCAAATTTTTATAAGATATTTTATAATTAGCGCATCTTACTGTCGTTTTATTAATGTACTAGCTGCGCCTCGTGGTTTTGCCCGCGTAGTTTTCGTTTCCTTTATTTTTACGTTTTAAAATAATACACCTTGTATTGTATTATTTTATGCTATCTTCAGAGTATCTTGCCAATTTTTTTTTTTTTTTTTTTTTTTACCTTTTATAGGCTCACACTTGACCGCCATCTCGCCTGATGTTAAGCGACGATGCGGTCTACGATGGAGCGTGTTTACCTAGAAGAAACCGATTCACTCTCGATTTGAAGACACAAAGATTGTAACCATCGGGGAAAACCCACTCAGGCAACGTATTTCACAGCCTAGACGTTCTTATCACAAACGTAGAGTCAAATCTCTTCGTTCGTGTCTTTGGAACATCAACCATGAAACGATGTCGCTTTTTCGAGCTACGAGCATTCCGATAGAAAAAAGGGCAAGGTGGTATTAGATCATGCAGATCAGCTGCACACTCTCCGAAGTGTATCCGATAAAAAACCGATAGGCTAGCAATTTTACGGCGATGCTCAAGACTTTGAAGTCTTTTTCGCACAAGAGTATCATTGCCTATGAGCCTTTTGGCACGTCTCTCGATCGATTCCAGGGCCTCCAGCTGATACTTGGCCGATCCATCCCAAAGATGCGAACAGTACTCCATACAGGAGCGAATCTGTGCTTGATATAATGTGAGCAACTGTTCAGACTTGAAGTACCTTCGCACCTTTGAAAGGACACCCAGTTTTTTGGCAGCTAATTTAGCCTTGGACTCGATATACGAGCCAAAGTTGAGCGTAGATGTCAAAGTGACGCCCAAAAGCTCAAGACGGTCAGAAACCGGCACGGACACACCTCGAAAAGTAGGAGTCAGTTGAAATGGACTCCGTTTTGCGGAGAAAAGACACGCCTGCGTCTTACTCTCGTTGAACTTGACCAGATTGGCATCGCCCCATTTAGACACCGCCTCAAGGGTCAAGGTCAAACGCTCGATCAAACTCTCTCTCAATACCTGAGTTTGCTGCCCACTGGCTCTCGCGCTAGATATGTAACTCTCACGACGGTGCTATCATCTGCGTACCCAAAATACCGGGCTTTAACAGATCATTGATATGTAGCAGGAAGAGCGTCGCAGAAAGTACCGACCCCTGAGGGACTCCGGCATTGATAGCCTTTTGATCCGACGAGCAGCCATCAATGACGACTCGTATGGACCGATCCCTCAAGAAGTCCGATATCCATGCAATAAACCCAGGAGACAAACCATAACTAGAAAGCTTGCTTATAAGGGCATCATGCCAAACCCTGTCGAAAGCCTTCGAGATATCCAGGGAGACTGCAAGTGCTTCCCCGTGTTTCTCAATTTCAAACCAATCCGTTCAGATTTTTTAATGTAGTTGACCAACAAACATTCATACATCGAAATTTTCTCACTTATAATATTATTAGAATATTATAATTATATTCCTTTAAAGTCAAATCTGTCAAATAGAAATTACATGCATATTAACTAAAAGTAAATATGTACTACTATTTTGTTTAAAAAAAATAATTGTCTGTAAAGTCGGTTGGTTTACGCTCGATAGTTCAACGTGACTACGTCATAACAAAATGGCAGGCAAAATGGAAGGGCAATCTTTCCAGAGAAATTACAGGGCTTAAAGATATAACATCTTAGATCTCTGGATGATGAGTGCAGTGCAGTGCTAGGTAATGATTTGGACTCTTTATGTTCCAATAGCTGCATGTCACTGTGCTGTTATGTGGCAGGTATGTTGCTTACCATCAGGCACATGTCTTGCTCGTCTCGTCATATCTTATTTAAAAAAAAAACATTGATAATACAATGGCACAAGCGTACAATGAGCGTAACGGGACATAACGGGCCACTTTTTCGTGCATGCAGCCGGCGTACATCAATTTATTAGACGTTGTTACGTCAATTACAAAAAGATTTTAAATTAAAACCTTTTCTTGGCTAATGGAACCATTTTAAATTGTATCATTTAGCACAACAAAATCTGAATACAGAAGACATCTTCAACGGACCATATCTTAAACGATATTAGTCTTATCTTAATTTCATAGCAGTTCAGATATAGAAGTTCGATATATCTCTTTATCTATCTTTAAATTATTTAATTCAACGGAGTGGTCTACTTTATATTCCAATATTCAAATTGGTTCGAAACCAACTTTGCTACATCGCATAACAAAACTTTGTACATGTAAAATAGATATTTTAATTTATTCCTAGAATACGCTGGGTTTAAATATAAATTGTACAATATTTCGATCGATCGCGTCGATCGCGTCAATGGGTTTTCAACGTAATATGGGATACGTGTATCTTTTATAAAGTTCCAAAATATCGACATCTCTTTTTTGTTGTATGTTGAGTTAAAAGTTGTTTGTAAGAAAACATATCCGTCTGGACTGTCATATGGTCATATGGATTATAAAATGAGTTAATGTTGGTTACAATTAATTTTATCACACAACACAACCTCCACCAATTTTTTTTTGTTTAACATCTACTCCCCCCCATCACTTTGCAGTACAACTAAAAAAAGAATGATGATACGACAAGATTAAAGACATTATGCATATGAGACAGCACAAAACACGGCCCATAGGTAATAAGCGCATAACAATTATGCAAAACGATGCAATGGAACTTCGATCAGGAACCACTTATTAAGATATCGCGGTCATATCGACAATTACGCAGCCAAGAGACAGTTTTGGATGCAAGAGGTCGTGGTTATTTAAGCTTAGGTTGTTTCAGTTTTACGCTAAATGAATAGATTTTTAAAATATTTAAAAACTAGCCTAATAAAGTTCCCCATTCCGAAAGAAAAAAATTAGTACATTCTATATAATTGTAACAACAGTTTAAAACTACTCTGTCGTGTACAATCAACAATTTTTAAATGTTAACTCAAGACAAAAACCTGTCAAAGCGTGTGTTAACAAAGGAAAATGTATCAGGCATGATGTGACTTAATTTAGGTTCTTGTACGTAAGTTAGACTAAACCTGTTGTAGGCTTAGTTTTATTTCTGGCTAAGTACTTATTTATTTATTCAGGTATACAAAACAGAATACAGTTAAAACTTAACTATATAACATGGTAAATTTCGATCCAAACTATGTTCCTTACTATGTATACACAACATGAGTGACAGAGTGCTTACGTCTCAAAAGAAATTAAAACCAAAAATAATCTTATTTTACACAACTTAGAAAATCAAGTTGTTTTTTTAACCATTATAGTACATAGTACATTCAAATAACATACGAAATAATTTTAATGCTTACAGTGACATGACCTGCGTCTTGAGAACCACTAAATTTAATGGGATAAAATGTAGTCCGTATATAAATTCAGGTAATGTTTACCACGCATTATTTTTGAAGTGAAAACTTCTTTTGGCGCGCCACAGACAGATTTTTTTGGGCTGTGAATAGAATTCAAGCATCACGCTCGAGAATGATAAGAAACCTTTGAGTAAACGCGGGACCATGCTCACGGCCACGCCCTCCGGTTTCACCCGCGTAGTTTCCAAAGCAAACTATCAAATTATGAGTTATAATCTATCGGCTATCGGCATTTAAGTTGTATTTAAATCCATTTAGCCGTAACCGAGATACGTGGGGGACAAAGAAACAGATTCACATACACAAACTTTCACCTTTAAATTACTAAGCGAAGACAAAACTAATAAAGACACCATCACCCTTTCTTTAGTTTCTTTAGTAACATTTTAAAAGATTTGAGTTTTTATATCACGTATTTTATCTGTTATTGTAAATCACAATCTAACCTAACATTTAAAAATGGTCTTATTTTTTGCAAAGTATTACAATAAGCACCATACTATCAATATGTAAAAAAATATTGGTCTGCATTTTTCACACAGCGCAGCGTCATTAGCATTAACTTCACACAGAACATAAACAGCCCACCAAATTTTCCACTGACTCGCGGCCTTCTCTCGCAAGGCCAATGCCATAAATTCCCCATGCTGACCCAGTGCGGGTCGGTGAATGACACAAACATGATTGAATGGTTCTAGGTACATGTCGGTTTCCTCACGATCTTTCCTTCTCCTTTTTAAGTTAACGCCATTACGCACACGACTTCGGAAAGACTAGTACACGTGGGATTTGAACTCGGGTCTCTGGATTGATAGCCGCCGTTTTCACCGTTAGACCATACGAGGAGAACTCTTTTTATTTTTATTTGCTTCAACCTAAGCAAAACTTAGTACCTTAGCTGCCAGGGATCTTAAATAATACACACTTTATTTTAAATGTCTACTCATGTTATATAGAACTACCTTGATAAAAAAACATGTGTATCAGTCTAAATAAAACAGAATTTTCAAAAAAAAAATGGACATAGTAAAAAATTCAATTTATTTTTAAGATATCTTTCAAAGTTTAACCACGACTCTTCGACTACATTATACAAGATACGATATTTCCTGTAATCACCGTGACGCTCATCAATAAAAATGTACCGTTCCTCAACTTTCCAAAACAACGAGATCATCGATTTTCAATATCAGATTGGGTGAAGATAATTTATTCCTCGTAACCTTTTGAATTTTTCATCCATTTTGTAGTCGTTTGGCAGATGATTTTGAAATATTTTGGCAACGATATCTCATTATTTTAAACGAGCCACGTGGTGTTTGACCACCAACATACTGAAATCGCAAAAAAATTCATTGATTGAAGGCACAATAACTCTCAATTACTTGGTACTATCGCAGCTGGACTCCGCAAAAAGTCCTAATTCTACATTAAGAAAGACGTTATTACTTAGGACTTTACACACTGACCTTATTTTCATACGAAAAATCAAAATATCGCTTGCTCTTTTTGAACAAATTTTTATTTTGCATTACTGAAAAATCAAACTATTGCTCTATGTTTAATAAAATTCTAGTAAGTACATAAGTTTTGAACACCGAAACTTTTGTTTTGTCTTAATACTCGTACTACAAATATACAAGTGTAGTTTCATATACTAAAGTAGACAATGTTGTGAAACTAATTCCGAACTTCGAAAATAGTTCTGAAAATAGAAACCCGCCTACCTCTTTCACCAATATAACTCACGATACGCTCTCCAAATAAAATGTCCCAAGCATCAATCAACTATAGTTGGGTAACAATTTCATAGTTGACATGTTGCGTGCCCGCCAGGGCGGTCAATTTACATCAAATTACACCCAATGTCATTAACGGTTTCCACCTTACGGACAACGCATCATTTTGCCACTAAAAATACCATCAATCCTTTCTACTCGATCATTACGATCAAAATCGTATAAATATTTTTGTGTTAGGAGTCGAAGTAATTTGGTAAGTTTAAACTAAAAACTGCAACAAAAAGGTCCCACGAAGTCCTCAGATGACACTGAGGTGAATTTAATGACATTTTAATAGCCTCTCCTTCTGTTGCTGGAAGGGACATGTAATCAGCGCAAATGATAAGACACCATTACGACATGATGAGCTTTTTTGTCAACAGACGACAAATTGAGGTTTCGTAGAAGTCACTTTGTGTCACTTTGTTTATTTCGAGTTATGATCTTGATAACATTTCAAGGAAAAACAATTTATGGGTAGGGCATTGGTACTATGGAAGTATGTTGGTAACACAACAGTAGTTATATTTGGGTTTCAGTTTTTAACCCCCGACCTAAAAAAGGGGTGTTATAAGTTTGACATCGATGTCTGTCTGTCTGTCTGTCTGTTTGTGTGTGTGTGTGTGTGTGTGTGTGTCTGTCTGTGGTACCGTAGAGCTCAAACGGATGGGTCGATTTCGATGCGTTTTTTTTTATTTGAAGGTTAATATCCGTGCGGATGTTCTTAGCTATGTTTGGTTAATATCGATTCAAGATGGCCGCCTCCACGACAAATGACAAATGGTGGACAAAATATTTCTTCACAACCTACCTCAATATGAGTATCAAATGAAAGGGCTTGACTAGTAGAATGTTGTACAGATAACAAATCCGAGGCAGTCGAGGGTTAATCAAATTTTTTAATACTGTTCTTGTTTTGTTATTTTTTGCAACCTTACCAGTAAAACACCACATTGTACCAGATTTTAGAACTTACAAAGTTCTAAAATCTGGTACAATGTGGTGTTTTACATAATCATTGATGTGGTAGACGAAAAAAAAATCTGCTGAATTTAAATAATGTTTGACTAATTAACGGTTAACTCATGTGTGATATCAGTTCATCGTTAGGCACCCAGAGCCAAACACGAAACAGTAGCGAGCGCGCACCTTCCTCGAATAAGCACGCCGTATGCGGCTGAAACTTAAGCGAGATTGGTCAGATCGTGACCATATCGTACATTCATAACTTTTTAATTAATTATTTATGAAACATGTAACTAATACATTAATTTTCAGAGTTAAGATTTAGTTTAAATAAGAATGTAATTAATCCGAAACGATGTGATTAATCACATCATACATAATTGCACAAATTCTGAATAAACTAAAATGTATGTCGCAAAATAATAATTATTCATGAATACAAATGTCGTTAAAACTCATAAATGGTAATTTACTAATGGAGATCTATTTTAAAACAAAATACAGAATCATATGATGTACTAGATTGTGGAACCTGGCACAACCGCACAACTTGCGGTCACAGAAAGGTTCAACGCGCTCTCTGCTCTGAGATTTTTTGACACGTCATGTATGAATGCTTTGATATAGGCGTCACGTCCAGGGTTATCTTAAACACTCTGACAGCGGCACCCTCTCAAATGATAGCAGGATATTCCGCGTTTTATATTCCTTCAGAGTTCCTCTTATTACCATGCACGAGATGTCTCCTTAGTATGCAGGACTTGCTACGACACTTATTAGTCTCAAAAATTCTGAGAATCTCCCCTCTCTCTAAACTTCTCGCAGTAAAATGTCGCAGCTTCGCCCGCATTTAAAACTTAGGTGCCTAATGTTTAATACATAGACGATATTGCTTTTGATAAAGCGGTTTACGAATCTAAAATTTAAAGCACGATCGAATACTAATGCGCCGATGTTTTGTTTGTGTCGAAGTCATAAATATTAACGGTTAAAACACGTACATGTGAACATTTTGAAAGGTTTTGTTTTTAAGCATTGGTTTTTATTTTTGATCTAAAGTTTGTTGATTTTTTGTGATTCTAAGTTATTTTTTTACTTTTTTTTACCGCAAAATAGAACAATAACTTGCATAATTATCCAAAATTTATCTGATATGATGTGAACCTTACATATTTAAATTGTGAATTATTTTTACTAAACTTTGTTTAAAAAGTTAGTTTATAGGTACTCAATTTATTTACTTATATAGACGAGTTATTAGTCCACGTATGCCCAAGTCAATTTGGAGTGCGGCGGTGAAACATTTGATCATTTGGTAGCGCTCTTAAGAAATCGTTAGTTTCCGTTCCGCCCTTATGAAAATTTTGCATGTCAATATTAAATTCACACGTAATTAGGTACGTACGAAAGAAGCTCGTGATACTATACCAACCCAGATTTAGGTTGGTATCTATCTTTTCTACTACCAAACAGCCCGACAAATCAATCCCAAGAGTCATACAGAAAAAGGTGGATGTTCCCAACTTTTGTACTGAACACTTTGATTTTACGTTAACGTTAGTGGTAGCCTCTTTTCAGAATCCGCCTGGGGAAGTACCGCACCTTTGCTATGTTATTCTACTGCCAAGCAGTAATGTAGTATCTTATTATAATGTGTTAATATCACTGTATTCTGGTTTGAAAGTCAATGATTCCTAAGAAATCACTGGTCATAGAGATTAAACATCTTATATTTTTGGGTAACAAGTGCAGTGCAGTGCTAGTAATGCAAATTTGGACCAATAGCCGTGACACTATGCTTTATTTTGGGCAGTCATGTTGCTTCTCGTGAGCCACATAATATCTTGCTCGTTTTGTCACTCTACACTTAAAAAATCGTACGACTAGGCCGAGAAATACTTTGCTTAAGTTTTTGTCACATTGGTAAATCTTGGATATCTTGAAATGTAGAGTACAAAGGTAAGTAAGCGAGTAGGTACATCATAGGCCTCGTCATTGCTCGACCTGATTGATTTAATATGCAGTAAAACTTTATCTTATTTTATTAAAATAAAAAAGTGACTTCGTAAAATTTTGCCTTAAAACGAATATTTTGTAAGTAACTCACAAAATTATTACCGATGCAGCTACTGTGGTTTCCCTTTCTGAAATAATTGGGTACCGGGCGGTATTAAAAAAAAGACGATATTGCCAGCTCATGATTATACCGTACCTTTACCGCAAAGGAACGTCTTCGACAAAAAGTTTCGAGGTGGATTTATATTCGAATCGGAACAAATTATTGCTGGCAAGACTCATTGTTCTCAGATGACCTACAAGTTTTGACGTGGCTACATCATCGCGTTATTATATGATGGACAAGAAATGTTAATTCGATCTTGTCACATCGATGTTATATTATGGAAATTGTGATAGCCATTGTTGATGCTGAGTCGGGGAATGTTTATTGTCAGTCCTGTCTAGATGATGAGTAAGTAATTGCATATCTTATTCAGTTTATTGTAAATTTGTACCTATATACGTTTTTCTTTGAGACGATCTTCTTAGCATTCCATGGATTCACCGTGCGGGTGCCGGGTCCATCGTGTGGCAGAGAGAGAAAAACTCGAGTAGTTCCCGAGACTTGTGACTCGGGCGTAGGTTTAAGGGGCCCCTTTCTGACGTACATCAACACTCACCTTCACTACTCGTTACTAATACATTTTATTTTATCCAGTAATTAGTTATAACTTGATTTCAAAATACCGTCTACCCATTTATTTAACTTATTGGCTTCTATACCGCACCCAACTAGTAGGAGGTATCACCCGTAGAGTTTCACATCCACCAAAGCATAAATATAACATTAAGAAAATTGGAGAGATGTACATACTGATGTAATTCTGCAACAATGTTATAAATATCGCACTAATCTAGACTAATATTATAAAGCTGAAGAGTTTGTTTGTTTGTTTGAACGCTAGGATCTCGAGAAGTGCTGGTCCGAATTGAAAGATTCTTTTTCTATTGGACAGTAATTTAATCACTCATGTGGTGTATACATAGTTAGGTGCATAGTTTAGGTCAAAACTGTAAATTGTTATAAATTATTTAAGTTTATTGTTAACTGTGTACTGTTTTGGATACCTAAATAAATAAATAAATAAGTCCATTTATCGAGAAAGGCTATAGGCTATGGGCTATAGAAAATAACGCTACTATTAACAGAAGCGGAGCATGAATCAAGAATGTAACAAAATCGGGAAAAAAATATTCCTTTTCGAGAGTTTTCGTACGTTTCGTGCTTTGACATGACACATGACAGCATGTGTCTAAGATTGCGTCATTGAATATCACAGATTACATACCACTTGAATATAAAACCTTTGCTAATCTCTGAGTTGGTACGACCAATTTCCGACAGGTGGCGGAGCAGGTAGCTGAAGAGGTGTTTTGTTTGAAAGCGATATTCTCAAGAATGACTGAACCGATTTCTAAAATTTTTTCACCGTTGGATATGTGCGGGATCTCGATGAGTGCTATATATGTTCCACGGGCGAAGCCGGGCTGAAGATCTAGTTTAAAATAAATCTGCTTCTAAATTTAGTTTAAGCTATATTTGAATTAAATGTACTATTGCTTGACCTCAGGGCTCAGTTCATATTTTTAGCCGTGGGTTCGATTTTCACCAAGGGAAAATATTGGTGAGATGAATGCAAATATTAGTTCATTGCTTGTTACTTTGTGTGAGGAATGTCTATAAATATTTATAACTTAAGTATATTCATAAACATTACTTTTTTTTACTTTTATACGTTTACACTTGACCGCCATCTCGCCTGATGTTAAGCGGCGATTCGGTCTACGATGGAGCGTGTTTACCTAGAAGAAACCAATTCTTCTTCAAACTTCAATCCATCATTACGCACATGCACTTGATTAATAGCTTTACTCGTCAGTATTTTAGAAACTTATTTTCCGTTAATCTCACTATTAAAAGTTTTAAATTCGATCACCAATTACCTATAGTAATATTTTAAAACACATCTTTAGCCTATTACTTCAAGTTCAGGACTTTAGACGGAAACAATGTAATGCCAATAAAAGTATTGAAGCATGAAAGTGACTGAAGTGATGAGAATTTAAGTTACTGTTTACCACATCTTTTATCACTTCAAACTAATAACATAACCAGTATCAGAATAACAATGAGCTGCTTTTAGTAAAAGCAAGAAATAGCTCCAAAGTTATGTATATTAAAAATATGCAAGAAATAGCGAAATGACGGTGGCGGAGCTTTATCACAGCATTCTCACTAGATATCATCATATTATCATTTATGTACATTGGAAGAACCTTACACAGATATTAAAATAATTTTAAATAAGTACACGTGTAACTCACGTTTGATATATATACCTAGTCAGTCCACTCCGACTCAAGTTTCGATCTCGTCCGGCGACCTTTTTCAAGGAGAGTGCGCGCGCGTGTTCGCAGCTAGTTTAGCACTGAGTTACCCTTGTACTTATTTAAAATGTGTAATAACCACGTTAGTTTTCGTATTAAAATAAGATTGGCGCCATCTATCATTCATTATTTAAACATTTTTTTAAATCAGTTTTCTGTTTCATCTGAAAGCGGCTTATTACAAAAATGTCAAAAACCTAATTAACTCTACTCTTACTTGTGGAGAAATAAGAATAGTATTGATTAGAAACAAACCCTCGGTTTTGCCTTAGCAATTTAGCTTTTTTTGGGTAACAAATATTTTGAATTCATTATTTCGGACGCATCAATTCCTGAAATGCGCAGTATATATTTGTCTAAAGAAACTCTCGGGCAGTTAAAATTTCTGTCACATCATTGTCACTCCACTGTCGCAGTCTTGTCGTTTTTAATTGCATTGTTTTGTTTGTGGACAGGTTACGGCTGTCATATGTTTTCACGGGATACCATGAGTGTTAAAAGATTTAGGTAAGAAGTTTTCAATTTTGTAACTTTTAGAAACTAAATAATTATTTGATTTTATGTTTTGATGAACTTATTTTATTAAAAAAGTCGAAGATTAGAACATTACATTTATGTCACTTTTCTACATAACTAAAACCGAAAACATATTATATTTAATCCTTAAAAGCCTAAGAGTTATGCCACAAATACATAATGTAATTATTGTACTGTAGTCCTGGATTTGATTGGAGTACTGGATTGTTATCATAAGCTATAGCGGTATGAATCAACCTATAGTGACTGGTAGGAATCTGCAGAGTCCACTGGGGAAGTACCACAACTTTCGCCTGTTACTCTACCGCCAACCAATCAGTAATTTGTAAACATTGTCAGCCTCCAGTTTACTCCACTAGGCTCAATCTAAAGCTATATTTTGTCTGTATACCTTACCTGAGGAACATAAGAGATCATTTATTCATTCAAAACCTATATTGCGCCATTATACCTAATTTTACAGTCTAATAAAGAGTTGATTTAAATAATATTTAATTAAGACAAAGTATTCCATTTTAAAAACAAAAATGACGGAGCAAATTTCCTTTAAATGGTTTAAGGTATTCGTCATCGATTGTCTTCGTCAAAATATCGTTTCATGACTAAAATTTAAGTGCATACCTACGGCTGTTTTTAAAACTCCACCATAAAATCTGTATCACGTTGATTCATGGGCCCATTTAAGCTCACAATGGGTTAACTTGGGACATTAAAAAACTGGAGTGAACTATTCTGAAAGTCGTTACGATACAAAATGTCGAACGTGCTATTTCCGGAGCAATTGTTTGCGCCGCAACACAGTTTCACCAAGATTTCGGTTTTAAGAAAAACCGACACGATACGACTAGAAAATATTAACAAAAAAAAACACTTCGAAAAAACAAAACGGACTTCAATTTCAAATTAAACTGCCATCAAGATAAAGATCCAGATAGAGATAAGCAAATTTTAGTTTTTTGTTTATGTTTCAAAAATTACTTCACCGTCTTCGATAATAAAATTGAATTCGAAATGACGCAACTATCGCGCAACGTAGTCACTATGCTAAATAATAGAACCTATATGAAAAACTTATCGTCTTCAAGATTCACACACCTTTTCATATCATCTCATGCCATCGGGCAATAAAACAGCGGCCTGGTTCATTCGAGAAACAAAAACAAATGAGCATCGTTGTCGCATCGAACCGTGTTAACAATCGACAAGAGTTACTGGCAGCCACACGTCTGTTCCTTTTATAATAATTTAGCCGATAATGCGAAAAATACGTGCTTCTCGCCGTCTCGACTTCGCGCGAGTGGAACCGAATTGCCACTTATTGCTTTCGAATGAATCGAAATTATGATACGAATGAGAAATCGTGGAAAAAACAAACGTATTTTTTTCAGAATCCAATTAGATATTTATGACACGTATTTAATCAAATTACTTATAGTATTTTTTTTAATGTGATAATGATTGAATAGGAGTATTACCTCTAGTAAGTATGTGTCTATTATTAGGTTTATTTTCATAAAAAGGTACACTAGTCAAAATAACCGTTTGTTTCAAAGATACTTTGATTGAGTAGATTGAGTTAATTTGTTATCATTTTTAATAAATTTTATTTTAAATTTAAAGATAATTAAAAAAAACTTTTTTACAAATTGAGTTATTATTATCTCCTACAAATATGCTAATAATACAAAAAAATATAAAAAAGTAATTCTAAATCCTTATAATTTTAATCCGAAAGTTTGGATGTTTGTTGCTCAATCACGTCGAAACGCTTAAACGGGGTGAAGTGTATGGTCTAGAACACATATTACAATCTGGAATAATGTATACCTAGGCTTTCATTACGATAGAATAACGGCAACGGGAACTATGCGTGTGAAACTGAGAGATGCTGCTAATAATTAATACGTTAGCAAATAAAAATTGGTTGCCTGTAAAGTCGGTATACGGGCGAAAGTTTTACGTGACAACGACTTTGAGTGGTAAAATAATTTTACGGAAGGGACGCGTGCCTTTCACTTTTTATGTCTGTCTCTCTCGCTCTTAGGCGGGCTAACCATGCCCGAGTGGAAGGGACGCGTGCCTCTCACTCGCTCTCGTTGTGAGCGCATACCGTGAGCGGAGCGTAACGCAGTTTCTTGAAGTGTCACCCGGCAAACAATTTATAAGACGTTGTCACGTCAATAATAAAGAAACCTATTGAGTAACTATTTTCTTATCTGTGCTATTGGGTAATGGTGTCTTTATCATAACTCTAAAAACAAATTACATTAAATTCGATGTAACATTTCGCGTGTGCTTTTATCAGATTTCATGGCTAGATCACTTAATGTATCGACACAATTTTGTGTAACATGTTCTCAAATCAACAAGAATTGTCTTTCCTGTTTTAATGTAACTTTCGTTTCTTGGTACTATTTATAGAAATGCCCACGGGACCCGTTTAAATAAAACATTGTGTAACTTTTTCCGACCAGTGATACGGGTGGCTAGTTGTCAAACAATAAAATACCAACAAAACGCTCGTAAAACTCTAAACCAAGTTCTCCTATTGTCGCGATATCATGTTACGGTGCTAAAAGTAGATTGACTTTTCTGAGTTTTCTATCTGACAACCAGAAGCAATTTAAATAGATGATAAATGATGATTCCGCCATGAAACACAAAAGCTTGCGAAGGCGATATCAAAAATATCATATTTCAATCTGGCCTCCATTTCGGATATTGATATTTCGTGCCACTGTCCATACGTCAGTGGCCACTGTGATAGGAAAAATAGTTTAAAACTGGTTGTGCTTGCGATTTTACATAACACAACTATAGTTTTTGCAGTTTAATCAAATGTACCAAGTGTGTAGGATTGGTGAACAAATATTTAAAGCAAACAACAACAGTTACAAGTTTTCCACGCGTCTAACAATAATATGTTAATTAAATTACAGGATGTTATCAAAACTTACGTCATTCATATTAAAACTTCTTTATGTTAAATAATTATTTTATAAAATTTCTACATTTATTTACTCCAAAATTTTAAAAGTGTACAATTCAACCAAAAACTGGCAGTAACTACTGGTAGGTACGAGTATATATGCTGCAAATAAATATTTATGTTATATTGTATTTGTTGTAGATTTTAAAGCTGAGTTTCGTAGTGCTTTCACATTGTCACATTTTACTGGGTAATTTCAAACATCAGAGTTCGGCGGTTGTCATACATTTATTTTCAATAAATCAAAACACAGTTTATCAAGTAAAATTATTTGGAGCAGAACTTCACATAAGCTCAATTTTATCATTTTAAGCTCGTTTGCCATACAAAACAACGGAAACTGCAATAAAATATATTTTTTGGGTAATACTGTAGCCTTGAGCAAGTTCTTATTAATACTAGATATAGAGGCGATAAGTCTTGCAACAACACTCGAGGTGTTTTTTGCATCTTTTAGCATTTTTTTGGAATACGGTGACATGAGATCTAAGATTAGTCACCATTCAGTAGTTACAGAAGATTTTAAAAGTTATAGATTATGGTAGTTTGGTCATGTCATGAGCAGTAATGACGCCTAAAAAGATAATGAAAATAAGATCGAATCAGCACAAACGCAGAGAAAGATGGAATAAAGTTTGAATGAACTAGGATATGAAGGTAAAACGAGTGATGACCGAAAAGGCGAGTTATAAAGATGAACGGAAATAAAAGCGGCCAAGTGCGAGTCGGATTCGCCCATGAAGCGTTCCGTAGCAGCAAGGAACATAATATATTAGTTCTATATATATAGTTTGCTATAACTTTGATCGCTGTTTGAATAATAGTGTATTATTTGTGACCCACTAATAAAAACTACTTACTAGATCGAGTTCAACCCAATTTTCGTTGGAAGTTTGCATGGTAATGTACATATATATTTTTTCATATATTATTTTTAGTTTTATTATTTTTGTGTAAAAGTCTTAATGGGTTCATAGAATACATCTACTTACCAAGTTTCAACAGTATAGTTCTTATTATTTCGGAACAAAGTGGCTGTGACATACGGAAGGACAAACAGACAGACAAAACGAATCCTTAGGGGTTCCATCTTTACGTTTTACGGGACCCTAAAAATGTACATAATGTAAAAACACCACGTGAGGAGGACATTTTATTATATTTTGATAGCAGGATTTTGTACGAGTAGTGCCTTGCCGTTGTCATTATTCTTCTTACCCTAAGAATGATGACAGCGGTAAGATACTACGTAATATCCTATACTTGCACCTGTTAAATAGCTCTCCCTATGAGAAGGAGCAATCAAATATAAAATACGTTTTTTTAATAAATTTCGCAATTCTGGAGATAAGTAGGAACAATCCACAAAAAAAAAAAAACAATTCACATGTTTTAAACACGAGCTCAGATTCTTCAATATGCGATCGTCATTTGTTTTTTTAAATAAAACATTGTAAAGAAGAAGAAGAAGAAGAAGAGTAAGTAATCATTATTTGTTGGTGTAAAACATAAAAACCATACCGACATAAATATAAAAGCAGCATAAGATTTATAAACTCATCTTAATAAAACGCCTCAGACCCAAACACCCAAAACAAAGGCCCGCCATTTATAGGTGTCGGATAAAACCCACAATTGACAGCGCCACCTCTGAATTCCATTAACTATTATCTAACCGGAGATCTGCTTATAAAATCATACAAATGAGAATGTTGGTGTAACGTTAGTTTGTGTGTTTGTACAAATTAATTCAAAGTTTTTATGAGATACAATCTGGAATTGTGTAAGTTATAGGAAAGTCACACAGAAATAATATTTGGTCAGGCGTATTACATCTTAGACTTTATTAACACTTTGAGACTATTTTACAGAATAAATAGGTCAAATGTAGATCGAAACCAATACAAAGTATTTGTATGTACCTATAACACTACTACTGTTGTTATAGTTCTAAAGACGAACGTAAAGGAAACTCTTATAAGCTTGACTATTTAAAAAAAATCGAATATGTAGCTGTCTGCCGAATTGTTTTAAATCATCACGGTGGTTTTTAACTGTTATAATGTTATTTTAACTACGGGACATTCCATTGTAGTTATATCGTACAGTAAAGGCCGTCACAGACGTAGCTATATTATATATTTTCATATTTTCGTGACGTCAGCAAAAAATACCGTAATTTATTCATATTATGGCATATTAACATAGCAAGACATATTTTGAGTTTACAGTATGTTTCAACATTGTCTGAGCGGATGTCACGAGTCTTTTGAACTTTTTTGACCCCCGAAGCAATAATGACCAGGTGTTATAAGTTTGACATAACTGTGTTTGTGTTTGTAGCATCGTAGCTCCCAAACAGATGTACCAATTTCATCAGACCAAGACAACTAAAACGATCCCAGATTTGACGAAGTTTCGTCGTTTCATTACAGAGTTCCTATGACCCACTTCAAGATCCATCATCAGATCTTGATAAATATCGGGATACGGGAAACTAATAAATATAAGCTTGTAAAACAACTCGTGATGTATGCTCTGACCATGTTGAAACACGCTGTACATTCGAAATATTATGTGACGGCCTTAAGGCCGTCACAGACGCAGCTATAATATATATTTTCGTGACGTCACCCAACTATACCGTAATATATATTAAGGCATATTAATATAAATTATGGTACAGCAAGATATATTTCGAATGTACAGCGTGTTTCAACATGGTCTGAGCATACATCACGAGTTGTTTTACAAGCTTATATTTATTAGTTTCCCGTATCCCGATATTTACCAAGATCTGATGATGGATCTTGAAGTGGGTCACTGAACTGAACAGTGAAGGAACTCTGTAATGAAACGACGAAACTTCGTCAAATCTGGGATCGTTTTAGTTGTCTTGGTCTGATGAAATCGGTTCATCTGTTTGGGAGCTACGATGCTACGAACACAAACACAGTTATTTCAAACTGACTGCCCTAGTGGCTTAGTTGGTAGTAGCTCTGCCTGCGAAGCCGAGGGTCGTGGGTTCGATCCCCACCCAGTGCAAATATTTGTGTGATGAATTCAAATGTTTGCACTGTGTCTGGGTGTTCCTATGTATAATAAGTATGTATTTAAAAATATATAAGTATTATATCAGCTATCTGGCTGCCATCACACAAGCTTTGCTTAGTTTGGGGTCAGATGGTGTTGTGTGTGAATTGTCCACCAATATTTATTATTATTATTATTATTATTAAACTTATAACACCCGGTCATTATTGCTTCGGGGGTTAAAAAGTTCAAAAGACTCGTGACATGCGCTCAGACAATGTTGAAACATACTGTAAACTCAAAATATGTCTTGCTATGTTAATATGCCATAATATGAATATATTACGGTATTTTTTGCTGACGTCACGAAAATATATAATATAGCTACATCTGTGACGGCCTTTAACCGGCGATAAATATTGCACATCGACACCTGGAAAAAGACAATCGGCCAACTTCGGCTTCGTAGAGCGTCATCTCTGTCGCACGAAATACATACAGTCACATAGGTAGTGTGCGACAGAGATAATGCTCTACGAAGCCGAAATCAGCCGACAGTCTCCCTCCAAAGGCCGATGTGCAATACTTATCGCCGGATACTGTAGAATAATTTCTAACCTGAGAACCTGGCAAACATACATTTTATTTTATACTTTGTATCAATTTTTCAGCTAACCCTAGTGCTACAGCATCAAAATATTATATACTAATTCCACAATTTAGCATTAAATAGTCCGTTCCAAACTTTGTATCGTGAAATAGAAACAAAAAAAGCAGAAAAAATAAAAACTACTATAAATTCTACTTTTTACTAACAAAATATCAATTTTATGGCAGAACATACATCGCCGCGGACCGCAGCTAGTCTGCTTATAAATACAATAATATGATGTGGAAAACGAATCCCTTGCTCACGTCTCCTCTTTCGAAACAATATATCACGGTTAAGGCAACGATTTATAAAAGTCTCGAATCAAAACAGGGATTGGGTCGCCGTTTCTTAAGCCCAGGGTATTTGTACATCCGTATTTTGTGTCGTCTCTGTGGTATTTTTGTAACGAAACAATGATTTGATTCGATACAAATATTATGATAGAAAGAATCGAACTAAAGAAAGTTTTTTAAACATTGAAGTTCACAATATTTATTTGCATTTATTTGATCCATTCCTAAATTACTTTTTGATTACACTGCACTGCTACAATTCGCGCCTTTTCTGCCTGAGAGAGTAAAGGCCATAATCCACCAAGCTATAGCTATACTCGTATTTATGATTGACGAGAGTGATTGTCTGACCCGTGTTGGATGCCCAGATGTCTAGAGGTAAGGATGTCTTCTCAGCATGCTTTGGGTGTTCAGGTGCGCCGGTGATGGCGAGATGACAAATTGCAGTAGATTTTGCAGTCATAAACGACTATGGTGGAATCCTAACTAAAAATAAATATAAATGTAATTTTGTCAGATACTCGTAAATAGTGGTAGAACTCTTTGCAGAGTACCTGGGGAATTACCACACCTTTGCTAGTTAGTACTGCCGCCAGTCAGTAGTAAAAAAATCACTGTGATCCGATTTGAAAGGCAATATTTCCGAATTTGTATATTATAATTGTGATATACATAATATGATGGAAATACATATAATACAAATGAAGAAATTTCTGATTAATAAAGAATCAGTAGTATGTTTTACATTTTTACAGCCTACAACGCCGACAACATTTTATCACATCAGCATGACAAGAAATTGTAAATTTTAGTACAAGAGCTAAAATAAAACACGATGGCGATGGCAACATTAAACCTACGCCTTTTTGCTACAAGCTAATGCATAAAATATGAATCGCCTCTTTGAATTTGTCATATCAAAACGATAGCACTCGATGCTAACGATAAGACGCACCTACCAACACATACATTAACCATAGCAAAATGTTAAACTTTGTACTGAACGTCGCGCGTTGTTAGGTTTAATTTAGATTGTCGATAGGTAGAAGTTACTTTGTAAGCGTAATCAAATTAATGAAGAACTTGCACAGTAAATATGCTGTAAGAGCTTTTGGTACTTAAGTTACTGGGTTAAGGACTAATATAGATAAAATGCTCTTTTTGGATCTTTAAGACAGTGTAATGCTGTAATGATGGAATGCAGAATAATAAAAGTTATTGCTTTGATAAACCAATACAGATTAATTTGTTCTTAAAATACTCCTCATACAAGTCAATTTCTCATCCGCTGGTTATAGTCTCTTATTTTACTTTTTACTAATATTATAAATGAGAAAGTTAGAATATTTGTAGCTCAATAACGCTAAAGCGGCCGAACGGATTGGGCTGAAGTACAAAAAATAGCTAGATTTTTTTATAAAATTCGTTCTTTCAATTTTAATAAAATTCGTGAACCCAAATAACATTGTATAGCCAAACTACACAAACACCTCCAATGAGACAGTAACGTTTTGGAGTAGGATTTTCTATTATATATGAAACTACAGTCATACATTTTGATTGATTTTGAAAAAAAATAATTGGGATCTTGAAATATACTCACATACACATACTTCTATACAAAACATATTTCAAACTACACACAAATCGATACAAATGTTTTCCTTCTCCTTAAATACAGCCAAATCAAAATCTTTTATTACTCAAATTAACTGGAAAAGACATTTAAAATGCATGTGAGTTTACGAGCCAAATGTAGGAGTTTGTCATTCTCTTGCAACACTTGGCTAACTAACAATGTGGCAAAGTCTTAACTCCATACGACAAGCGAACATAATTTATGCGCACACGCATATTTATCGCCGGGACGTGATCATAATCAGGTATTAAAAAGCTTATTACAAAATCAGCACCCTTCATCGGGAGGTAGACTGGTTTGGTCAATCTCAGGTTACAAGATACTAATTTTATTATGCATCGCGATACTTGGTTATTTATTGTGTACCTACATTTAATAAAATAATGTGTTTTTTTTTCTAAAATGCCTTTAATTATCTTTCTTACAGAATCACGTATGTTATAGAAGTAAGCGTAACAAAGTAGCCAAACGTAAAAAATACATAATTATATGTATGTAACGACAACCCTCGTGGGTTTGCCTTGGCAAAGTACCACACCTTTGCCAGTTATTCTTCCGCTAATCAGTAGTGTGCAAACATTACTGTGTTCCGGTTTGAAAGGTAATGTTTCCAGAGAAATTACTGGGTTTAGAGATAAAATACCTTTTATCTCCGGGTGACGAGCACAGTGCGGTGGTAGGTTATGATTTAGCAAATAGCATTTTCAAATAGCTGCGTGTCACTACTTTACTGTTATGGTCAGGCATGCTGCTTACCATCAGGCACATATCCTGCTCGTTTTGTCACTCTATACTATTAAAAAAGTTCCCGTTCCATAATGTTTTTATAGTACGGGGCTTAATCACGAATAATTCGTTGTTTAATTACCTCGACGTTTCAGCAGCGTTACAACCGCCGTGGTCACGAGAAGACCTTGAGAATTATTCGTGATTAAGACTATATACACATTATGTGTTCAAATCGCGAAAGTTTAAAAACAATAGTTTCCATATTTGGTTTCGGTTTCGGTGTTTCCAGTTTCGGCCGCGTCCGTCAGTGCCAAACGGGCAGCCTTCGCGTGCCTGCACTCTTCTTGAAAAAGGTCGCCGGACGCGGCCGAAACTCGAGTCGGATTGACCGACCGTATATACGTGAGTGTCCCGTTATCTAATTAAATATGTATAACAACCACGTTTAGGTATTTTAATACCAAAACAATAGTTCCCGTTCCAGTTTTTTTTTGGTATAAAAAGTACTCTATGTATTTTACCAGCCGAAAATACCTCTAAAGCTGTGTTCTCAATTCCACCCCAAATATGTACATCCCAACTTAACTACCCAAATATATACGTACCTTGTACCTATATATATTAACCATATGTACAACCCAAATATGTATGTATATGTGGCTTCCATAATACAGGCGCCTTGGTAAGTTTGGATTTAGGTATAAGCGTGTGAAAAAAGGACGACCATTATTTCTATTAGTATTTATTTCATAGATTCCTATAAATTGAAAAATATCAAAAGGTTTTTAATTCTAAGCTTTCTAAAGTCAATAAAAGCTCTAGTTTTTTATTTCCACACATTTAACTATTTGAATTGAATTAGCAAATTTTATTCCAAGAGATTTATGTCCTCTCTCTTTACTTTCATTCTATGAATACGCGACTGAAACGCTTGCAATAAGGTTATTCGTATACGTAGGTATCGAGTTCTTTGTATGGGGATTGTACTAAATACATACTAATAAATAACGTTTAAATATGTATCATCAAACACTTTTCACACAACATAAACTAAACTAAGCAAAGCTTGTACTATGGCTCAGACCACGCTAAGACAGATAATGTCAAAATTGTCTAAGTACCTATTATGATAATGGATATTACCTAGGTATACTATATTATAACTGTGTACTTTTTTGGATTTTTTAGTATCAGCTAGTTCGTTAAGTTTAGTAGGATTTTGCAGAGGACTCTGCAGAATTCGCTAGGGAAAGTATCACACTTTTGCCAGCTGTTCTAGCGCCAAGCGGTAATGCACAAACATCACTGTTTTCTAGTTTACAGGAAATGTTTCCAAACAAATTACAAGGCATAGATATAAATCACCTAATATATCTGGGTGGCGATCACAGTGTAGAGCCAGGAAATGATTTGGGATCTTCATGTTCCAATAGCTGCATGCTGCGTGACACTGCTGCTATGTATGGGCAGTCATGTTACTTACCATCAAACACATGTCCTGCTCATCCTTTCACTATATATAATAAAAATGTGACCTTAGTATATTTCTCTCGACGCGCAATGTCAAGTAAAAAAATACTAGAAGTATTAAGAGTAACGTGTAGTGTACGGTAGGTGTTAAAGTTGTATCCATCGAATACAGGTATACCTTTGCAAATAAACGCTTAGCGGCGCGCTCAAATAAAGCGAAATCAAACAGTTAAAGTGGCTTATGCATTAAATCTTTGTTTATTTATGGTCCACATCGAAGCCTTGATGTATTGTAAATTATTACGGGCAGAGTTTTAAAACGATAAAATGTACGTAAAATACAGAGCTTCATTAAACGTGGGGGTGTAAAAACCGGAAAGCAATTAAAATTAGTCAAATGGCAAAACTCTGAAATCTTTATTGGTTGCTGACATCGTAAAGTCGGCCGATTTATGTTGGCGGTGGAGCATTTTGATGAGATTATATTTCAATGTGACGCCATTGTGTTTAAAAAAAAACACTTTTGCAATTCTAAAATAGATTTGAATATGTTAAATCGATTTAAACGATTGTAGTTTAAAATTCAAAACATCTGAAGTGAAATATTAAGAGATATTTGAAAGCTTAAACTAGCGTGTAACTCCCACTCCGACTACAAAGAATTACCAAGAAATACCTATTTCTCAAAAAATGTAAAGAATTATCACTTAGATTTGTCTTTGGGTGGATGATGCATACTCGTATTATGGATGATTTCATATTTTCATGCAGTTTCGTACACAACATTCACGGATAAATTGGTGAGTTCACCTATGATCATGGTGAATGAAACCATATCGAAGGTTTGATCCAACATATAACCATGATTATTAAATACAGAATAATGTTATATTTATTAATACTAGGATTAAATAAATTTAAACAAAGTTTCGATATCTAGGTTTAAGATATCGTAATTCAACTTGTATTGTAAATATGGCATAGCAATCTTAATTATTGTTTTAACTAGAGTCCTGGTCATCGTCGTATTTTTAAGCAACGTGAAGTGTTAACGTAAAAATATGTATCGTGTCAAGAAGCCTGTTGATTTGGTTAGTGATGACAGTCCTGTGATACTTGAAAACCAAATAAGAGTATATAAAGCTATTATTTCATGAAGAGATGATCCCCAATTTTTCTATTTTTCCCATGGATACGAGTGTCGCCAAAACGACGAGGTGATTAAAAAAAAGACGTGGTGTAAAGGGACCCCAGCTAGGAACGAAGTTTATTCGAATAATATAGAAGCAACACAATTTAAAAGAAACTTTGTAAATGATGATGAGTTATGTAATATTTTACTTACGTCTCACATTTTTTCAGTACGGTCGCGCAGAAAAATACCTAATTTCTCCATACCTGCCATAAGAAACTTCGTTCCAATAATAATTTAGACCAGAATTAAGTCTTACTCGTATGTTTAATTTTTTTATTAATGTGCCTACCCCAGCAAAACGAGTTTTTGTCCAGTTTTCAGAGCTATCTACTCATTAGCCAAAACACATATCCACTATAGTCCGTTCCACGAAGAGGTGTAGAAAATGTAAACAAATCAATGTCACTCTCAATATGACATACCAGCATTTCTAAACCTTTGTTTTAGAAGAGAGTTCGTTGTAAACGTCTCTGTTTGCCCTTTTAGATTTTCGTCACATAACAAGGTTAACTATATTTCAATAAGGCCGTTTCCAATCTTTTGTCTTATTTCTATTATTTTATAATTATACGTTTATTAAATATGTGGTGCGCATAAGTTTAAAACATTAATACAAAAATAACTTGGGTGGTTGGTTTGTGGAACACAATAGTAACATATAAACAGTTTATATTAATATTAATTATTAAGTACAGCTTTGTTTTGTTATGTAGCACTTATATTCCTTTTTCATTATGTATGTGAAATGACTGACTTTTTAGTAAACTTAAATTTAATAAGCTGTATATATATATGAGACGATCTTCTTAGTATTCCATGGATTCACCGTGCGGGTGCTGGGTCTTTCGTATGGCAGAGAGAGAGATAAATCCCGAGTAGATCCCGAGATTTGTGACTCGGGCGTAGGTTTAAGGTTTAGTTTTCTGACGTACATCAACACTCACCTTCACTGCTCGTTTTTCTCTCCCTGCCCAGCCAAATCTGATATGAGCATACTAGCGCAGCTTTAGATACTCGTATAGGTATATATCCACATTCAGATCCATGTCCGCGGATGTACTTTTTTCACAATCCAGCACATCACTAGTGTAGTTGTTACTACCTGTGTAGCTGCCATTGCTATTATTTTGTTTTAATAAAAAGTGGTGTACCTATATAAGTGGTAACCTATATACTATTCCTTGCTATAATTATTGATCTACGTTTTATATTTGAACTAAAAAAAGCAATCCAGTCTGAGTATAAAGCTAAAGTGGCCCTTATACTTGATTCTGTAATCCATAACAAACAAATAAGATAAATAAAATGACAAAACAAATGGTGGCACACAAAAGATATTGGTGGCACTATTTCTACCCATTCTGAGAAGATTCCAATAGTTTTAATATTAAGTGCCCCATTGGATATTTTTTTAATAAGAGTGGTAGGTGTACTTTATTCAAAAAAATAAATTAATTTCTACTGCGTTAGATGCTGTTGCAATTAATTTTAAAACGAATCAAATACTGGGTGGTGTTTACATCTATCCTAATATAAGGTTTTACATCCAAACAAATTTGTTAATGAGCGTTCTGTTTTTATATTAAGTTGTTTTTACATTTATTATTTTAACATTACCTAAGTAACTCGGGTGGTCTTGTCACGCCAATACGCAGATGCAAAGCCTGGTTCTAATCTCACGCCCACCTCTGCCTTTTCGAATTCATGAGCGTAATGCTGCTAACGGTAAAAGAAAACATCATGAGTAAACTGGCATGTTCCTAAAAATTTTCGAGGTCAGAGAGGTTTGTCATCCACCACCAACACGGAAGAATTATAGCCCCAGTAAGGAACTTTTAGTGGGTTGCTTATGTGAGCAGCGTCCCGCAAATTTACCCGCTTAGATCCCTTTTCCGTAATTTTCCCTCCATAAAAATAAACTTATACCTATGCGTTCCAGATCATAATCTAACCGTGTTCCGCGTTTAAACCTGAGCCATTTAGCTGTTCCAACTTGATTGAGCAACGTACATCCAAACTTTTGCACTTATAATAAATATTAGTAGGTTTTCTTGCGAATAAATAGACATTATTTGGTGGTTCATTAGGTAAACGTCTTATAATTTACGTGCAAAAAGTAATGGTATCTAATCAGAAACATGCGTATACTTAAGTGAAGTGATATCAAAGTTCAGTATTATGATATTATATGCCTTGTTTGTTGACTTCAACGACTAAAGAATAGAGATCTAAATGGTTTTAAATGGTCAGTTCTAAAATCTATTTATAATAACATAGACTAGTTTTAAACACTTAAAATATGATTTGTTTTTATAAAATGTATGATGATTATTAAAAGCAGTCTGACTTGGCTGGTTTTAATATCATATTCATATCATATAATATTGAACTTGTCTTTTACTTCACATTTATGTTTCGATGAGATTCGCAGTTTGAGAAACATATATCAAATTGCCACTGTTTAAAACCGTATCTACCACATTCTACTATTACTATTGATAACTTTCAAGATAAGTTAATAAATAATAATTTGATCAATACAAATCCAAGTATGTTGTATTTAAGATCACAGTAAAGTCGTATCATATTTGTGAAAAATATTTTAAGACAGTTTTAGAAAACTACTAAGGTTAAACGATTTTTATGTTATGGTAGCACCTTTGTTTACATTTTCTGCACCTCTCCGTGGAACGGACTATAGTAAAAATACATTAAATTAATAGTTTCTTAGTGGCCTTTTCTTTGTTTTGTTAACGAATTTATTGTTTAAATTACTTCCTCACAACAAACCCATAAAAAATAATTGTAATTATCATGGATCTACTCAAAAATCCGTCATTATTTGGATTTTGTACTTAAACCAACGGATAGGCAATTTCATTTACGTTATTTTTATTTTTATTGTTATTTATTTTGGCGGCAATATTTTTTTCCTACTATTTCTCTCTTGCTTTTTCTTGCGGTGTGAGGTAAGAAATACTCAAGGTCATTTTCTCGGGGTACGGCCTTAAGAGTTTCGATATTTGTAACTTCAAACGATATTTAAAAGGCACAAATAAACCTAATGCCCGAGCTACACGAGGCTAGTTTTCAAGCTAGGATAGCAAGCTAGTGTTAGTAAGTTAGCAAATTAGTACTTCTAGCTTCGTGGAGACAAAACTAGCGTTACGTAGCGCTGTCTACGCCAAGCTAGAAGTCCTAGCTTGCTATTCTAGCTTGAAAAACTATCCCCGTGTATCTAGGGCAGTGTTTCCCAATTAGTGGTACGCGTACCCCAAGGGGTACGTGAAGTTGTATCAAGGGGTACGAGCTATCAGTAAATACTAGAACAATTTCCAAAATATTATTTTATTACGATCATCAGTAAAAACAAGAACAATGTCCATAATATTATTTTATTACGATCGTCATCGTAAAAGCACGGAGCACCGAGCACTGTGGCCGACCGTACGCTATCCCGCGCCTCCCGCATCCCGCGTCAGTCGGCCGCCCCGCCACCGTCAACCGTTCCCGCTTCCCGCCAGTTCGGCTTTTATCGTGAACCGTATGACAGTGTTTTGTTTTGATTGTAAGCGTCGCGGCCTCAGCCTAATATATATTACTTTGGAAAAAGGTAAGATAATGTTTTAAAACTACTTTTAAACTTACACTTATATTATAAATTGCAATAGAATATATCGATGTTTAGTTTGTTTTTCTTATAAGTTGAAAAACTTCGAATAATTGTAATGTACGAGTTGAGTTACTTCAGTTTTACACGTGTTTGCGGTTACTGTTTTGTAAGCTTTGTAATTAAAACATATATATGCCGGCTTAGTAAGTCTTGTATTTCAGATGGAAAAGTGGCTGATAAGTCGCCAGAAGGTTGTTGAAGTGTCGAGCAATACTCAACAGTCAACTGATAATGATGTGTCATCCTCTACCAGTACTCCGGCACAAGAAAAAGAAAACTGATAACAAGGAATCGTCTCTCAAAAAAGGAAATATGATGGTAGTTATATTCAGTTTGGTTTTACAAACTCTGGAGACCCTGATTTTCCGTTGCCACAGTGTGTCGTTTGTGCAGAAACGCTGTCAAATCATTCGCTAAAGCCGTCTTTACTTCGTCGACATTTAGAAACTAAACATGCTAATTTGAAAGACCAGTCTGTATCCTTCTTTCAACATAAATTAAAAGATCTCAAACAAAGACAAAAATCTATTGAGGCGCTCTCCCAAAACACGAATGACAACGCTCTGCAAGCCTCTTTTAGAGTGAGTTATTTAATAGCTAAGCAAGCTAAACCTCACACTATTGGGGAGAATCTTATACTGCCTGCAGCAAAAGAGATAGTGAAATGTATGTTTGGAGAAAAATGGCACGAGAACTTGATGTTATTCCTATGTCAAATAACACGGTCTCTCGTCGTATTTCAAACATGTCAGAGAATCTGAAAACCCACCAACTTAAACGGATTTTAGAAAGCGATTACTTTGCCATACAACTTGATGAATCCACAGACATAACAAACTTGGCTCAACTTTTAACGTACGTTCGCTATGTTCATTCAAAAGTTTCATGAAGAATTCCTGTTTTGTCGTACCCTTTCGATTCGCACCACCGGGAGGATATATTTCATATGGTCGACAGTTTTGTAAAAGAAAACCAATTGGATTGGTCAAAATGTGTGGAATATGTACTGATGGTGCCAGAGCAATGACTGGTCGTTTTCAGGACTTGTAAAGCGGATACAAGATATAGCCCCAGAAGCAAAATGGACGCATTGTGGGATTCATCGAGAGGCACTGGCTTGTAAAAAAATTCCAGCCAGCTTAGACATTACTCTCAAAAATGCTGTAAAAATTGTTAACTTAATCAAGGCCCGAGCCACAAACTCTAGAATTTTTGCAGCTATTTGCAAAGAGCTTGGCAGTGAACACGAGACCCTGTTGTTACATACTGAAGTGCGTTGGCTGTCCAGAGGAAGAGTTGTTTCGAGAATGTTTGAGTTAAGACATGAAATTGAGTTATTTTTGGTCGAACAGGGACACGATCAGTACAAACAGATGCTGACTGACTCTGTGTGGGTGCAAAAGTTGGCTTACTTGTCAGATATCTTTACAAAATTAAATGAGTTAAATTTGGGACTACAAGGCCGTGATACAACCATATTCACAATGCAAGAGAAAGTTGAGTCCACTATAAAAAAAATATCCCTCTGGACATCTTTGATTGACAAGTGTAAATATGACCAGTTTCCGAATCTTAAACTTTTTTTAGATACAACTTCTTCGACAGTTAATGAAGATTTAAAATCGGACATAAAATGCCACTTGCACAATCTATCGGCGGCTTTACGCAGTTACTTCCCAGAAATATCGCCGCAATGGAACTGGGTAAACAATCCCTTCGCGAACCATTCCGTCGACCACCTACCCATCTCTGATCAAGAGGAATTAATAGACATCTCATGCAACAGCAGACTCAAAAGCTGTTTTGTAGAGCAATCACTGGGTGACTTTTGGGCTAATTTAAAAGATATTTATCATATCAGCGAATCAGCAATAAAATATTTACTGCCATTTTGCACGACCTACCTTTGCGAAAGCGGATTTTCGGCTATGACAAACTTAAAACTAAACATCGTCACAGACTTCAACTGGAAGACGATTTAAGACTGAAGCTGACTGAAGGACAACCAGATTTTCAAGAGCTGTGCAAAGAAAAACGTGCACATTTGTCACATTAGCGTCTTCACCAATACATTATATTATTTTGATTTTCACTCTTGTAGGTACTGTAATTTGTAGATAATAAATGTGATTTAAACTGACTTATTTTTTTATATATAGCTTAGCTTGGTTTAGCTTTATCTGTGCCTGCGCCGTTACCCGCGATTTAAGTAGCCTATCTGTTAATTCAGGGTGTCAACTATCTGTATACCAAATTTCATCAAAATTTGGTCCAGGCGTTGAGCGTGAAGAAGTAACAAATATACACACACATTCTCAAACTTTCGCATTTATGATATTTGTGTGATTGCTACAATAAGGGGTACGCAGGTTTGAGGTCTTTTTTGAAGTGGTACGCAGCAAAAAGTAATTGGGAACCACTGATCTAGGGCATAAGTCAAGTCTTACAATACGGCACGTGGCGTATAACGAATATTGATCTAACGTCAGCTTTAAAAAATATTTTATTGATTTTTAAAACACTAAAATTTTCTCGATCACCATAAATCATAATCATCATAATTTACACCAAATTACATTTCTAAGCATTTGGATCAAGTATATAATTTTACTTTACTGTCTCTATCAAACAAGTTTCTGTGTCATCAGTTGAATAACTAATTTGCATCAGCCATCATTTTGTGATCGCAAAACTTACGCTATATATATAAATATTTCTATATAAATTATGGTTTGAATAGTCGTTGCGTCGTTTTCGCGTTGCGTAAAATGTATTAACGTGATTTTTTTTATATCTGTAACTCAATTACATTAATACGCCTGCACGGAGTGACTAGAAATTTGAAATACAGAAGATTATACGTCTGGAAAAACTTTTCAAAGCGACAAAATTAAATAAAAGGGAACTACGGGTTTAAACCCGAAGGGAGCTGCTAGTAATACAACTGCGCCACGCTTTTCTTTAAACATTAATAATTCAAATCATTAGCACCTAGCACTGCGCTGTGCTCGTCACACGGAAACATAAAATGAATTATCTCTTTGTTGTGTTTTTTTTTGGAAATATTGTCCTTTACACCGGAATTAAGTGCCTAATTAATGTATGGCGGTAAAATAACCACAACATGTAATTGAATGAAATAATTACAAATTAGGAAAACTGTAGGAGTAAAAAATCACCCCTGTAAACCCTGAAAAATGAGCTACTACTACCACTACAAGTTATATGAGTTTGGGTTTAACGTATTGAAAAAATATGTGTGTTTAGCAAAATCAGCTTTGAAATGCGATTCAAATGCCACATTTTGATTTAAAAGTAAATTATTGCCGAGCTATCGCAAAAGTAAATTGAATATTCGATAGTAATGACCTTCGATTCTGCAAGAAGGCTCGGAATCGAATGCCGAAGCTCGAGTCTGATTTCTTATTATACCTAGAGCATACCAGTTCCCGCAATCTAGTTACAGGAAACTTTATACGGTATAACAAATTAGTTATTTTGAATATAGCTCGAATTAACTTTTTTTAATAGCCTGCGGATAGAAATAGTGTACATGTAGAAATAATGTAAATATCGTGTTTTTCTTCAAATTGAACGTCACACATGATGTGGACGTAATAAGAAAATCTAATCTTAAATTTCTGTTGGTGGCAACTTTTTTGTGTTTTGTTTTATGCTTGCACTACAAGAAACTTCGGTCCTTGGAAAACTTGACATACGCATACAAAAACATTTATTTTAATAAAATTCTTACGTGTTTTGATGATGTTTTTATGACAAGTACAACTTATTCAATTCATTATCATACTTATAAGTATGTATATATTATATATGCTATTTAACACAGTTTAATCTTATTAAAGTTCGAAAACCAAGCCATCTGAAGTCAAATGTAGATACATTTGACTTCAGATGGCTTGGTTTTCGATCGTTTGTTTCCCACCTCGTGTGAATGTATGTATGTTTTTAGCTTGCTCTTTCAAATATCTTTATAAACTTAGTTTTACTATCAAAACATTGACGTGGGGATACACTGTTCGAACGATTGTAAAATCCTAATTACTTTGAATCCATTTACATATTAATCGAAATCTCGACCGGCGATATAAAAAGCGATGAGACTAATCGACCCGCAAACACTGATTCGATTCAGATGAAACAAAAACAGCGGGAGTGTTGGCAGCATAACTCGTGCTATTTAAGAAAAGTTTTAAAATAATATGTCCTCTCGCTCACTCCCGTATCAGAATAAGCGAGAGGAAAATATCTTTAAATACTTTTTTAATGGCACGGGCAGTATCAATATGTTAGTTACCCTTGTTAACTTCCTTTGAAGTTTTACAAAGTATTGGCCATTAAAACGTGGAAAGGTCTAATTATTTATGGCTTGTTTTTTGTTGCTCTCGCGCCACTGTGGAGGTCTTGTCTGTAATTACGACACTAACAAATTAAGATTCTTTCGGAATTCTGATACTGTTTACAAAGTCTTAGCATGTAAAAACCAAAGCTTGACCACTCTTTTATAATAACGAAGACATTAAAGCTGCAAACCATTAATGCCATACAGTTTTGAAATTAGCTTACAGAATAAGTAATCTACATATACATATACCTATTAATACTTGAACCTAAAATTAAGCAACACTTTTTACGGAAATTGCGTGGACAGAGAATTATGCAATTTTGATCACGTGTAGTTTAGATAGAGAATACTAATATGTTTTATAAATTATGCATAAAAATACATTAAATCAATAAAAACATTACACACGCATCAGTATTCTTTCGTTTATTGCTAAAGTCTGCGAGAAATCATAATATGGTCAAATGAAATAGATTAATAATTTTGCTCTATTTGTCACAAATATAAAATGTAATAAGATCAAAATGTGGTCAAACGGAATAGATTAATTTCACTTTATGGTCAAGATTCCACTACTTGGGGACCACTACATAGTCAGATATCACTACATAATCACTACATATTAGTAATACATAATCAGATAAGTTTGATAAAAAAAAATTTTTTCTTGTGAACATTACATTAAAGTTGTTATCTGACTACACACATGTGAGTAAATGCCAAAACACGGTCTTATTATTTTGTAGCTGTTTTAACTATCTTAGTATTGTTTCTTTCTGATTTTTTTTGTATCCTCGAAATAGAGCTTCTCGCTGCGATTACTATTTAATTTTGAGCCTGTCCGCTCTTTCGTCGTGGATGTCACGTACACAAATCAATTTGAAAGCATTAGAAATGTGGTGTCCTCATCATCGCTTTTATCTGTTCACAAGAGGCGTCACTTGTTGTTTTATTGTTTAGTACGACATGCGTGTTTCAAGTTTCAACGTTCAACCACATATAATAGCTTAAGTGGTGGCTCATACCCTAGTTGCGATGATATAACTTGACGATCGAAGATTGTGTTCATAAGTTATTTACATTTTAAAAAGTACTTTGACTCATTATTGCGTTTAAAATAAACAAAAAATTAAACAACATCCTACCATATGCTACAGGTAGCAATTATTTGGTGACTTTATCACAAATAGCGATAACAGAGGGGAACCCTAGGGAATGAGAAATTTGAGAATAAGGATACCGGGAAGTACAAAAAAGAAGTAAAAATACATTTTCATCATTGCAAATTAAGCGTCCCTGAAAAAAAAAAACAGAATTTAACCTCCTAAAATTGTATTAGAATTCTAGTAGTAACCACTACAGACATCACTAGTAACCAGGATGAAGCAGAACGCCTATTAGGGTGTAACGCGTACGCTTTATGTTAAACCATCCCTAGTTGTAAGATACAGCAAATTTTACGACATCAGAATTCATACCATAGTAATAATAGTTACTGAGATAAACTCTAGTGCCATGGAAAAACGGCAAGTGCCTAGTCTGGGATGCCACTTGCGTTAGCAATGTCGCAGCCACGTATATGAGTCGAACTATCTACTCGCCGGCGGCAGCTGCGGAGGAAGCAGCCTGTAAAAAAGCACCAAAAGTACGCGACGATGGAACCGCAGTATTATTTTGTAGCTTTTTTTGTAGCAGTAGCTGTGGAAACCTTGGGCAGTTGGGGAGCCGAGGCTAAAACCCTGGTGAAAGACATTGGTCGCCGAATTCGCGGTAAAGGTGGTGATTCCCGGTCTGGTTCGTTTCTGGTGCAAAGGATTTCTATCGCAGTTCAGCGTGGTAATGCTGCCAGCATTTTGGGCTCCTTTGCGCCAGGAACGGTGCAGGGCGGGTTAGCTTGTAATATAGAATTTAAAAGTCATCGTTACTTTATTTTTATGGGTACTAACTAAATGACTGTTTATACACATGACGGTAGAAAATGTAAATTAGAACCGTGCGCTTTCCGCTATAGCCCAAAGTTCGATAGGAAGTTGATGCCATATGCAGCAGATTAAGCCACACTTAAAAAATGTTTGATGCGTTAGGTTATACAAATTAAAAGTGCCACTGTTTGTTATCGAAGTACTACAATTTATGAAGCAGCACTGTCGAAAACACCTCTCAAACTGATATATTTTCGTATCGTAAACTATAAAAACTCGCGGTAAACGAACGGTACTCGACTCATCTAATCTCAGTGGTCACGTGCCAAGAGCCACCTTGCTTACCTTCCTGTCTTTTATTTTCAAACTTACCCAATAGAAAACGTGAGCTGTCTTCTGTTTTTTTTTTGGTTCAGTTTATGATTAGTTTGTTTGGATAAATTTTCACTCACTTTTGTTTTTATTATGACGGCCAGTAGGTCGACACTTGCTTTTTTCTACTTATATGTCTTACAATCTTCTTCATGTCTACTATATTCGTCTTATCTACTACCTAAAAATTTATTTTGTTTTTTTTAGATTTAAGGTGATTTATGTATTTATCTAGCATTCTCTCTGGAAACATTGCACTTTAAACTATAACAAAGCATAAGCACAGGCAGCCCACTAAATGTTCCCACTACTGAGTCTCGAGCCCTTCTTTCATAACGTTTGCATAGTACTATTGTTGACATAAAACAAATTATTGTGAAAATTAAACTATTATTACTACAAATCGAGTCGTTAACTAGCACAGTTGTATCAAATTCAGAACGAGCAAATATATATAAAAGTTTTGTGAAAAACTTAACAACAGAAATAAATTAAAACCTTTGTAAGCTTTTCTTGAAATTTGCACATTCTAAATTAGTAGTATTGAATTGGACAGACTGCTCTCGTATCTCTGAAATGCCATTCAAGTGAGAAGCAGACGCAATATCCAGAGATTCTATTAGTTGCGATACAGAAGCGGAGCTGCCATACCCCGAACTGAGCAAAGCTACTACACAACGAAATTGATTTCAGAATTCTTCAGCTTACGGCGATTTTATCACTCACTTTCACATTTTGTCGAGAGCGTATCACAGGCATATTATCAGGTCCATAAGGATATACAATATAAGCATAAGGCTACTCATAGTATATGTGTTATTGTAATGATTAGCGGAGTCTCCTACTACAGGTATACACATGCATACAAGGAGACTCCATAATACTTGTTTCGTAAGAGTACCTTGTTTATTTTTTAGAAGAATAAATATTTTGATTTTGATTATTTTTTTCATAAAGGTACTAAGTTGTCCAATTGTTTTTACCTACACAAAAATAGGCATTGAGGCTGCCAATAGAAGTGAAAGCTTCTGACTTATATTTTTAATATAAAACAGCACTAATGTCATAACAAGTGTAATGTAATATTTCACTTGTAAAGCCGCAGATAAACTGCTATGACCCAAACTAACAGGTTTTCCAAAGATTAATACGAGTACTCGTATCAATCTAGTAATTAAATTATCCTACTAATTAAAAAATAAAAGTGGTCAAGTGCGAGTCGGACTCGCCCATGAAGGCTTCCGTAGCAGCAAGTAACATAATATAACAGTTCTTGTAGTTCGTTGTTACTTAATCAGTGTTTTAACAATAATAGGGAATTTATGGCGTATTAAATGAAATGAAAATGAAATGAAAATTTTTATTAACACACAGACTAACAAAACACATACATAAGTAGTTTTCCAAGTCCAACATTACAATGCTTATACGGTCCGTATGTGTGGGTACAAGTATGATCAGTGAAAATAAAACTACTTAATAGATCTCATTCAAACCAATTTTCTTTTCAATTCTCTTTTTTTTTATTTTTGTCATTGACTTTTTACAGGGGAGGGGGACACATTTTGCCACTTTGGAAGAGTCTCTCGCGCTATTTTTTAGTTTTATTTCCTAAGTTTGGGATACCCCTAAAATTAAAATTGTTTTTTTTTTATATTTTTTGTATGAACATCTTAATACGGTTCACAGAATACATTTACTTACCAAGTTTCAATAGTATAGCTCTTATAATTTTGGAGAAAAGTGGTTGTGACATACGGACGGACAGACAGACAGACAGACATGACGAATCTATAAGGGTCCCGAATTTTGCCATTTGGCTACGGTATCCTAAAAAGCGTCAAACGCGGACGTTTCGTTCTTTCGCTTCTCCGCCACTGATTTTATTATGAAATTACGATAACTCTACGCGATCAAAGTACTCACGTAAAGTTATCGTCCCTGAAGCGTTTTTTTACACATTAATTTTAATATTACTGTCCAATCATTAAGGTATGTATAAAAATGTGCTATCTATCTTTCCATAGTGAGATTCTCTAATTAGTATCATTGTTGAGTACCTAGTTACAGATAAATACTCAAAATCAATTTCGTTTCTATTGAGGCATGTACTGTAATATACTAATTTGGATTTCAACTAACAGCTTTACTTACGGCCAGAATCCGTAGTCAAAGCTCCACCTTAATTCGATTAAAGTTATATGACAGGTAAGTTGACAATACATGCTACGATTATAAACCCTTTACCGATGAACGAAGGTCCAAAATTGAAACAGTTTTAGCGAATTCAGGTTAGATTGTAAAGGAATTAGAAGCACATGTCAATCAAACTAATGAGCAATTCAAATTCTGTTAATTCATCTAAATTGGTGCATGGGTGTAATTATGGCATAAATTAGTCGTAGAAAAACAATTTTATGAATGGTAAATGATTCTGGTGAAATACGACTTCAATGAGAGATCACTAATTGAGTAGATGGCAAAGAGAGCACTGTAAATCTAAAGTTAAACTTTTAAGGGGAGGATTCTGTACAAATATACATATTTAAAAAGTTAGGTACTTTGCTACTAAGATGATATGAGAATGTTTTGCTACTAAGATGAATAAATCTCTCAAAACCCAAACTTCAATTTAAATATTAGTCTTCCACACTCAATTCAAAGTAAAATAAATATATTTTGTGACATCAAACAATACAGGTTATAAATAAATTGCATTGCTCGAATGAGATAGATACTCGTCGTTACAAGGTTTTAGAGTAAACCAAAATATCGCCGATGATAAAAAAATTGGGATTTTTTTTTTAAGCCTGTTCAATCGATTTCTATAAAATTTTAATGGAACTAAGACAAATGAAACAAAATCAGGGAACATAAATAAAAAAATACGGGGAATCGAGTTTTTTTTAATACACGTTTAAAATAAAAACAGTATTATGTCAAAGTGGGCAATCGAAGGATCACAACTCGCGTGACAGAAAGCAACGATGTGGTCTAAGATAAAAGTGGTAGGAAAGAGTCCGCTTAAGAAAGTAAAAGTAACAGCAATAATGTGCAAATACCGCTGTGTTCCGGTTTGAAGGTTAACTTTTCTAGAGAAATTACAGTTCATAAAGACAAATTTTCTATGTGCTTTTGAGGAAACACCGTGACTTATCTATCTAATCTAAGTTATATATATCTGTCTTATTAGAAGTTACAAAATATAAACTATCTAGTTGTTTGACCACTCCAAAAAATGCAAAACAGTTTCACAAACATGTCTCACGTAAATCTGTGTGAATAAAATATTTCTATGCAGTGACAATAAAAAAAAAACACATGAAACAATTGAATCGCTAGTCAAATAGTTAACACTAAAACTACTCTCGATTTGACTGCAATTTTCGAGAGCCTTTACACCGTTCCATTAACAAGATTGCCTCAAATAAAACAGGCGTAATTTTAAATTGAGTTTCAATAGAAAAAAGGGAATTTTACCTGCATTGAGCCGGGACATCAATCACAATTAAAACAGGATCGATAGAGCCAGAGCTATCATGTTGTTCGGATGGCTTAGGCAGTATTTTATATGTTCAACATTTGGACCGGATTTTTGAATGCAGACTGGATTGAAACCGTAAATTATGTATGAAATTCAGCGTATAAATCGTATAAAGCGTTCAAATCAAACGCAAGTCCTAATAAAAAGTTGAGTTACTGACGTCATTGGGTAATATGGGTAAGTAATATAAACGCAGAAATCTATACATTTTTAAGTGAAAAGTATATTATTACTATTACTACTAATATTACTATTACATAAAAAATTTATGAATAAAATAGTGACTTAATAGTGAGAGCATCCGATTTCTTAATCGTGGCTTAGGTTCGAATCCCAACAGCACCTGTAGGTAAGTATTTTTTATGTGCAGATGGACAAGTTACCGCTGGTTATAAGGTGTGATCCGTCTAACTCATTCAGGTTAGCATCTTAAGAAGATTGGCAAGTAAGTAGTTAGTATTTTCGGGCATATTCGTATCGTTGAAGTAGTTTTAAAATATTTATTTAAAAATATTAACTACTAGCAATTCCACTCGCGTAATTCCGTTCCCGTTATAATTCAACCAGGATAAAAATCTATGTCTTCTTGCAGACCATAGTCTAGCTGTGTGCAAAATTTCAGCCTGGTCTGTTCAGACATTACAATAAAATTAAGATTGAGATTTAGAAGGATAAGATAAGGATAAAATACATAGTAGGAAAGACGCTAAAAATTTAATCAATTGCTAAATTCAGCAAACTACACGTGTTGAGTTCTTTTTTTATTATTGAATCAAATAGTGACGAAACAGTACCTAATCCCAGTTTGAATTTGAAAACAATTATTAAAACCTGGTCAACACCCAAAAAAATAGAGCGAATCCGGAATGTCCGCTCATTAAGAATCTTCACTGTTCAATTTTCAACCAAATCCCGGAAGTACACACAGGAGATCACGATTGTTGTCAACACCTAATCCCAAAAATAGAGGTCAACACCCAAAAAAATAGAGCGAATCACATTAATTTTGAGTTTACAAACTGTCATTTTTTTAGTGTATCATTTAATTTACTTACTGTTTAAACCCATACAGCAATGTCCCAAGAAAGGTACTTTAAAGCTACTTTTTTCAGTGTAAGAACATAATAAAATTGCACTTTTTCTCTCTCTCTCTCTGTCTCTCTGAAGTAAGTATTTACGTCAATTACCGATTACCCACAATCTTATAACTCACCGAATGATTTCGCATCACATAGATAGTAACGAAATTGCCTTCATTGCGGAGCGAGAGGCAAGCCGGAATGCCGGGACGAAATAAGACATTTACAACCACCGACTAAATTATTGCAGCGGACGTCAATTCATCGTGCAATTGTTGTAAAAACACGTAGTTAATAAACGAGGCTGGCGTGTTTAAAGCTGTAATGACAAAAACAAAATTAAAAATGTTGATTTAGAAAATTTATAAGATAATCGGTGTACAATCTTGGATTTGAAATTTGTACATAATTCTACTCATCGTCATCATCATCATCATTCCACTGCTGGACATAGGCCTCTCCTATGGCTCGCCATCCAGCCCCATCCTCAGCTATACGTCTCCATCCACTGCCTGCTGTCTTCCGTATTCTACTCATCATCATCATCATCAGCCTATCTTTTAACCCCCGACCAAAAAAAGGGACGTACACGGACGTACGTAAACGGACAAATTACATTATTTTTTTTCACTACTACCTCAATATGGGTATCAAATGAAAGGGCTTGACTAGTAGAATGTTGTACAAATTACAAATCCGAGGTAGTAAGGGGTTAACCAAAATTTTTAATTTTGTTCTTGTATTTGATACCCATATTAAGGGAGGTTGTGAGAAAATATTTTATCTGCCATTTTGTGGAGGCCGCGATCTTGAATCAATATTAACCAAACTTAACTAAGAACCACAGCACAAAAACTAGCTTTCAAATAAAAAAAACGCATTGAAAATGGTCTATCCGTTTGAGCTCTACGGTGCTATAGACAGACTCACACACAGATAGATAGATAGATAGACGGACAGATAGACATGGATGTCAAACTTATAATACCATCTTTTTGGTCGGGGGCTAAAAATAGTCTTAGGTCTGCCTAAGACTATTTTTAGTCCCCGAAACTAAAACTTTAAACTTATTACCGGTGGTGTAATACGAGTATAAATTGTAAATTCACATAATTTTGTGTCCAACTCGTCGTATAAATTGTTAACTAAATAATTAATTAATATTTTGAATAATACCATATTTATGTTAAAATAATGGAATCTGTACATGGCAGAAGTGAAACGTCAAAATAATGCAAAACGTTGACAGTGGTGCATTTTCTAAAGAGTTTATACCACGCAGTTACAAACATGTGAAAAAGACCTAACAAAGATTACAATAAAAATTATAAACTTGTAGTTTATCCCATTTTTGCAAATTAAATCCTATATTTATGAATATCTTTCTCAATTTTCAATTTTCAAATCTCAATAGTGCAAAATAAATTTGACATTAATAAAAGATTGACAACTTTTTCGCGTATTACACAAAAATAGAAACGAACAAAAAACACCTACAAACCAGTTTCAATTCCTTGTTAAAAAAATTGTTAATGTTGTTAAAATGTTGAAAAATGTTAGCATAGGTGTAAATTAAAGGCGGAAGGTGGAACTCATAATGATTTTTTTTGGGCAACAAAAGGTATACATTTTTTTGAAAGATCATATTGTACATTTGTCCGCCAAACCATTGGTGTACTTACACATGTCAAGTGACACTATGATTGTGTCGGTGACTATAAACGTCTCATCGGGACGCGGGCACGTCGTATAAATCACTGGCTGCAACTGATTCAGATTACCGGCACGGGACGGGCACAGGATGTCTGCTCACCGTGCAGCGATGGCCGCTCGGTGGTAAACACCCGTTATGCTGCGATTAAGACTAGCATTTTTACTGTGAGAACCTCTAGAGGATGTTCCTAATCTATGCATAAAAAGCTCCCGGTTATAAGGTAGTTAGTGAAGTCTAATTGATATTTTTCTTTGTCGTAATCTGTTTTATTAACTGTTTGATTCGATCTAAGTGACATACGTGCATCTATTTCGATTAACGGTGCAACATATAAATAATTATAGCTTGTGTTAATACTCAAACAACTCATTGTTTTACCTGTAAAACATAACTTAAGCTCCATTTTGTATTCAAACTTTTAGTTAGTTTAGCGCCACAAATACACAATGTACATTAAACATTTTACAAAGTAAATCATGGATTTTTAACATTTAATGTCAAAGAAGCACGTACCTAATAATATAAATAATAGTAGCGGATAAGTATATTTCTGTTTTCGTAATTCTTCCTGTCTACAAAACTAACGCGAGAATATTTTTTGAAATAATGGTATATATTATTTTTGGCCAAAAGCTTTAGACATAAATGTTTTAGTGCCACATTTAAACTATCATAATACGATATTATATCGATTGTCTCTTTTCTGTGTTTCACAAACTTTTTGACATAACTGTAAAAAACTAAACAGCTGACATAACAGCTGACATAAATAAAGTGAACTACAAGACAGGATAAAGTAGTGCGTTCAGTTTTTAAAGACAAGCCTAAACCTAAATAAGACTAATAAGTCATACATTGTAACTAATTTATCTATAGCAGCACACAAACTGCCGAAGTTTTAATATCTCACCAATAATAAAAGCCAAGAAACAAACATTACCTCAGCTAAACTACAGGTAAGAAACTTTACAACTAGATTGATTATACTCCTGGGCCAAAGAATATAAAACAAGAAGCAGCGTAGACCGGCCTGTTTTGCCTCAGGCCAACTGCGATAGAAAATTATTAAGAAAATTAAATGATCTACCGTACGCCAGTCCACAGATACGCCAATTATTGATACCATCGCTAGACTGAAAAATGTGTAGGCAGAATTACTGGCTTGCGATTTAGTTAGTCTTATCTGTTTCCGTCTATGCTTTGAGAAATGGTAATTGATTTTAAGACGGTGCCCTTAGTACATAGATGCAGTTATCTTTGAAGGGTGCCGTTACAAGATTGAACTAAGTTTAAGGTGACGAAGCGTATTAACAGTAACGTATCGTTTTTTATACAAACCACATTCAGTATTTAACGTAAACTATCATCACTTATTTATCATTTTTAACTTCTTAAGAACCATTTTCATCCTAATGTTGTCTGGAAAATATTTCCGCGATAAGGTTGCAAAGAGAAGAGAAGAGAAGAGAAGAGAAGAGAAGAGAAGAGAGAGAGAGAGAGAGAAGAGAAGAAGAGAGAGAAGAAGAGAAGAGAAGAGAGAGAGAGAAGAGAGAAGAGAAGAGAAGAGAAGAGAAGAGAAGAGAAGAGAAGAGAAGAGAAGAGAAGAGAAGAAAGAGAAGAGAAAGAGAAGAAGAAGAGAAGAGAGAAGAGAAGAGAGAGAAGAGAGAGAAGAGAAGAAGAAGAGAAGAGAAGAGAAGAGAAGAGAAGAGAAGAGAAGAGAAGAGAAGAGAAGAGAAGAGAAATAAATTGATAATTGATAATTGCGGAGAGATGTACGAGTAAAACTTAAGTTACTTTCTCCACAAAAGATTTAAAAGCGTCGATATATTTTAACCATAATTCATTTTTTTGTGTAGAAAAAATACTATTTTGTTTTTTTTTGCTATTACAGAGGTCTAGTTAACAGTTGAATTAGTACAAAATTTAAGTTAGGTAAACATTATTTTTAAGTCGCGGAAGGCTGCAGGCTGGCTTGAAGTTTCGTTCATTATTCAATCGCTACTTATTTAATTATTACTTTCATAGCTTTGTAAGTTAATGCCAACGCTGTACAATAAAAGTTGAGTTCATTATAGTTCCTTTAAATCTGTTGGAAGTCACAGATATCTAACGTTTCTATAGTGATTTAATTGATTTTGCAGATATTTTTTGCAATATTTTTCGGCGTTGAAGACTGCAGCGGGTGCACAACAGCAACGGCCTGCGTCAAGTGGGACGTATGCTTCTTAGACAGGTGACATCTTGTAAGTTCCCTGACATGCGTAATATCAGTACATTTGTAGCTAAACCTAATTATGACGTATTGTGCAACATTGGTTAGAAACATTCTAAGTAAGACATTTTCAATTCGGTAACCAGTCCCTATGACAGCCATTTTTTTATACATGTCACATCCTAACAGCAGCACTCTTACACCGATAGCAACGGGTCTGTTTAAAAAAAACAAAGACTACACTTAAATGGTATACAAAATCTATCTTGTACAAGACGACATTTAGTTCGTGGAGATTCCACCTTAGTTTATTTGTAAATAATGTCTTGAGAAATGAGTTCGTTTGCTGTGGAAATAGATTCAACGTTTGCTGAGCATAACTTAAAGGTAATGTAGGAACCTGTTTGAGATAACTTATTGACTCTTAAAGTTTTAGATGAGGTGTGTTTAAAGTTTTACTACTCATAATAGCTAGAGTAATTTTATGATATTTCTAATGGAGCCAAGTAATAAGACCTTACGGTAAGTAAATATTAATACGTTTTTAAGTTTTTAATGATCATCTACACAAAATTGGTTTTATTCCTTTCAATAAACATAAACTACAGTTAAATCTTGTTTTAGTACGAAATTTTCACTATACACGCATTATATGCATAAGTGCGCAACAGCACACCTCCATACACACAAACACGTGTAAAATCATACACAATCACACGTGATCGAGTGTACAATGTACATGAACGTACACACATGGGCGCATACAAATCGAAACGTAATAATTAAGTTTCAGTTTCAGATACAAATAGGTAAGTACACTTTTAAAACTAAAGTTACTCTTAACCCCATAATAATCGGCAAAACTTGCATACTTTCGCAGGTAAATTTACAGAAATAAGGCAAAGAAACAAAAATGGCTTATCAAGTTATTGTAATTTTTTGTGGGTATGGTGCATAATTTATGACGAGTTGGCCGTCACCATTCTCAGACATTTTTGTGTTTAAACTATTTAGTATTCAGCAAACAAAATCCTCAAGTTGAAGCGATGCAGCTTGCATGTCTGCTTTGGACTGTCACGTAGGCAATAAAGCCGACATCTTCACGAATGCCGGTCTCAACAAAAACGGGGCGTGCAAGTGAATTAGAATGTTAAAATACCTACAATGTTTTAAACGATAATCTGAGTAAAACCACACACGTAAAGGTGCACATGCTTCTTAATAATAAGTAATAGTAGATTTTTTTTTCATGGGGACAAGAAAATGTCAACACATGTTTTTGTTTGAAAAATATGGCGTTTTCTAAATAGGTCACCTGTCATTACCCACGGCACCGAAGCTAGGATACTGGTACTTAAGGTGGTCCATAAATTCAGAGTAGGCACAACAAACTAAAGAAAAAGCTATGCCTGGAGTTTTCTGAGGTATCGTATTCGGAACAAAGTTATCCGTCTGTGAGATAAAATAGGCTGATGATGATGATTGTGAACGAAAGTTACCGCCCCAATGCAACAGTGAGGTTTTCAATTAAACGATAATGTCATCGATGTATGTCATTTTTCGGTTTTTGTTGATTTTTAAATAACCACCCGACTACCTTCGATGAAATTTGAATGGGGCTGACGTAGCCCCATGCCCCAGCCCCAACATACACCATGTAAAAATAAAACTAAATCAATTCAAACGTCTTTAAGAATTCGTAGAAAATACCAAAAACATTAGATTAAAATCTGAATAAATTGTACCGAATTGATCGACGAAGGCTCCGTTTTTTTAGGTTATTTAAAAATACTGCTGATTATAATGCAACCAACGTATAATACCTATTATGCCTTAAAACAGAGACATTTAGGTATAATCAACTTAATTATTTGCAAAGGTACAAATATCAGTAGATAGATAGATAACTCTTTATTGTGACAAAAAGAAAACAGAAATTTTACAGTAAAACACTTATGACTTAGCACTACGAATGGCGGCCTTATTGCTTAGAGCAATCTCATCCAGGCAACCAGTTTAAAAGAAATTCCCCTACAAACATGGTTAGACGAAGCCTGGTAACATGTTTCCTAATAGGTACTACTAATTAAATACTACAATATCAAACTAGTAACATCAGACAAAGTAGGTACTTCTTTTAAAAAGAAACTATAAGTAAATCTGTGTCAACACACGAAATGCTCACGCGCATCGCAAGTTCGCAAGTCAAGTCGGTTTTAGTAAGTCATTACAATTGATAAGTGTCACAATGCTATTTTAATACGAGTAATGCTCATTGTATTTCAAATGTACTAAGTTCAAACATAACAATGATTTTTAAAGATATTTTGATCGAAATGTCTAATTACTTATAGCTAATGCCTAAAGACAGAGTTTGGTTATAGCAGTACAATATCAAATAAAATTTAAAAATTTGCCCAAGTTAACGCCGGACTCGTACACGAAAGGATCCATACTAATCAATAATACCACAAATAATTCTCCTATTTTGTTTTTTTTTGTATCTATCTGTTGTTTTCACAGCAACAGAAATACATCAAATGTGAAAATATCCACTACTCTACTTTGGATTGTGATAGTTGAAGAGTGGAAGTGTTATCATGGGATACAACCTGGTGGTAGATAGACAGACAGATGGACAGACAGCAGAGTAAGCTTTCGGTACGAAAACCAAAAAAAAGGTGTTAGTGATCTTCATAAAAACATGTTTGTTTTGTTGACTCAGAAAACGTTTGAAAAAGCTGGACTTGAAAATTTGAGAATTCGATTTGTGCAAACTTTAGAAATATGCATAAACTTATAAATAGTTTGATTTTCAATGGTTTTGGGAATTAAATAGATATTTTTGAAGCTTATAAACGTATTAATACTCCAGTAAGCTTAAGCGCGGAGTGTTATAGATTTAAGATAGGTAGTTAAAATAAACATGGCTTCATACTCAGCCATCACTCCTCAGGTTAACACGCTCCACCGCCAACAATAAATCCATGTAACCGACACCGAAGGCCTCCCACAGACGAGCGACGGTGCGACACTTCATAGTCGCATGTTAAATTATACATGAGCCGTGTTGCCGAAAAGCGACCACGCCTCGACGTGAGAGGCGCGAGCGCCGCCCACTACGCCCCTTACTAATTATTATAACCGGTTGTAACCAGCCTTAATTAACGGGTAAACTGACCGGGCGCCACCTGTTGGCCTGACTTTGCAACTAACCCTTAATTACAGAAACAGTTTTCGATAATTTGAGTTCCAGAACTGAAATTTAACTTGTCGCGTAATTTGACTACTATTAATATTTCTATTTCAATACTGCTTAATTGCCGCAAGCCTTTTTTTATTTCATTGTATAGTTTTTATCTTTTTATCAACAACAACAACTTTGCAACAACTTTTGTCATGATACCTTTCAAAACAGTGGTAATCTCGTATCGTGACAATGTGCAAAAACCAACCATCACGAATACTTCTAAGTAATAATTCTATCCTGTTTCAAAAAAGTCCGTTAAAATATTAATAGCGACGACAATTTTGCAAAATAAAATTTCGTGTACACTGTGCTATTGGAACACAACTTATATTAGTCATGACTGGCATTTATGAGGGAGAATTGAAATTGTTGATTGAAAATTAGATATTCAAGTGCTGTAGGCCTCGCGTCGGTATCTGCTTTTGAACGTTCGTCAAGTTATTTTCTAGAGGCACGAAGCACTAGAAAGCTGGCGATTGTATCACGGCGTGAAACTTGAGAATACCAAAGTGCGTAAAATTAAGTTAATCTAATGTTTTACTCTGAATTGAACTGAAATGTTGCTTTCGTAAGTTCCCGTAGTTAAAGTATAGCACTAGCACTATTCAGTCCCATACTAAACAAAGCTTGTACTTTGGAAGCCTGATTTCTGAAATCACACTAATAGAATTTTAAATAGAAACTTACGATACAAAGAGAAACCCAGACAAAAAAAACATCCTAATTTCATACACAAATCTTTGACTTGCGTGTGATTCAAGTATTATAAGTAAATATAGGTATGTGTTAGACTCCATTTTACCTGATGTTCAATAAAAGAGGTGGTATGAAGCAATAAAAAAAATAGCTCACTTAGGAACAATCTAAAGGGAAAGACAAAACGCCTGGATGACGAACACTGTACTGCATCGTCACTCATACATAAATGATTTATCTCTTTACCCTGTTATTTTTTTGAAAACATTTTCTCTGTCTATTTAGTATTGTGTGACAAATTACCACCCATATTTTATTACTAGTAATAATACTTTGTCCCTAAAACCTGAACACAATAATTTTTGCACATTACTGCTACAATAACTGACAAAGGTATGATACTTCCCCAGGCGAACTCTACAAAGTCCTATCACTAAATACCTTTCGTAACGTTTTATAATGTGATCATAACTTTAAAAGCTTATAACCTGAGTGTCTTCAAAATGAGTGAATAGATAGGTAATGGATATTTTTAGGCGATAGTGCTATTTGTGATTCGCGACTTACGTTGTACTAAGGTACATTATATTAAGGTACGAATAATTTAAAAAAATGCCATATATTGCATGACTAATATAATAAAAGCGAAAGTTTGTGATCCTGTCTCTAGAATTGTTACATCTTCATGTTTAAACGACTGAAGCAATTTAAATAAAATTTGGTACAGAGTTAGCTGACACCCTGGATTAACACATATGCTATTTTATACCCCAAGAAAATAACGGGAATTACACAGGTAAAACCATGGGGCTTTGCTAGTTTATAATAAATTTTATCCTGAACAAAACCCATGAAAGACTAACCGCCTGTCTTAAGGCCGTTAATATAAAACAACACCATTGTTTACAACAGAAGCAACGACAGCAAATTACTGGTTAGAATGAACTTCGATGTAATTAACTCTTTGAAGCGTAGATAGGTATTTGAAGCCAAGTGTATAATTTCTTAATGGTTACAAACTGTTATTCCGAGACGGCACCAAGCTTCCGTCATTATAGATATAATACTAGTATGGACGTCCCATACTAGTTTGTTCTACTGAATTTGACTATAAAATAAAATTTGACTGAAATATGGCATACCGTGTAATATTATGTAGGTACACATACAATGACTCGTATTCAAATCATAAAATTAATAAAACATTTTTTGCAGAAAAATTGTTAATAATTTACCGTATACCGTTTGCCTACTATTGTTTGGCTTCATGACAGTCGTACGAATCCGTTTAATTTTTTTCCCCTTATTCTTAGCCAAAGTGAAATAATGATAACTGACATTTTTTTACCGTTTCCATTATTGTCCTATGACAAAAAAAAGGCTTACGAAAACCTACGTGTTATTTCAGAATATAAATTAACTGTATTCTAAATTTCGATCCCACCACCTGTTCAGCCGTCATGACGTGGTTTAGGAACTAACATACAATCTTTGGCGTTTACCTCTATAATATTAGTAGGATAAAATGGCGGGTATGCACCTCAAGGCTTTTTATGACATTATTGGACGAGGTAGTGGTTTAATGTAGAACACTTAGAACAGTAAAAATGCCATGTACCTATTCCATTTTTTTTTTTCATTTAACATGTGTAAGTCGCTCTTAACATTAATTTCCAACAAATGAATCCATACTGTTACACTGTTGTTGTTCTGCGAATTATTGATTGATTGCTATCGAAGAACGGTGAACGTATCGAGTAATATTGTAAAGTGTTTATTCATAAGTCATAAGTGCACCTACCTTTAAAAGTTATAAACTGGTTTACAGTAATTAACGTAGATGCACCACAATCTGGCTGACAGTTTCTCTCAGGGGCAATCTTTCTGCTAAAAGCGCTGGACTTTCTGTATTTATTTTGTTACGTAAAATGGTTGTGTGAGATAAACGTGGTTTAACTTGGTGAGTGTCTTTTTTATTTCTTGATGTATCATATGCAGCTTAATTTATACTAATAAATGCTAGTTTAGTATTGTCGTTTTGTTAGTTTTGAAATAATGAAATATTTTTTTTTCATTATTTTAGTGCATTTATTTTCACAGTTTTTACAATAAACTATTTTTACAATACGAGATTATGTTTTCTAGTATTTACAATATGTATAAAAACAATATAAAATTATAATACCATACAATAAAATTAAAAATAAACAAATTAAACACGCCGTCGAGATCACTACTGCGCGGCAGGGTACCCAGAATGCTGGCAGCGTTGTCTCTTTGAATAGCTAAACTCAGCTTTTGGGCAAAGTAGGCGCCAGCTCTGGGATCCCCTGAAGCGAGGACCAAACGTTTCGAAAGATCTTTCACAAAATTTTTGGTATCGGACGACCACGGGCCCATTGGCTCCACTGCCAGCGCAAAGAATATATAGGTAATGTGCGCTGAGCAGGGAGTACTTATTAAATTTGTTTATGAAATAAATTAAGATTATTCAGTAAGCACTGCAGTGAAATGTTGCGATTTTTGTAGTGATATGCCTCATCATGGTAGGGTCCGTCTGGGGATGTATCTACCACATCCTATCGCCAAACAGGAAAGTGCAAACATCACTGTGTTCCAGTATTGAAGGATACGCTTACCAGAGAAAATACATAGCATAGATATATCATCATCTTACCTATATCTCTGGCCAGCTCAATGTGGTGATAGGTCAGTACATATTTGTACTCTGAATGTTCCAATAGCTGTATGGCACTGCGCTGTTATGGGCAGGCGTGTTGGTTCCCATAAAACACATGTCCTGTTGGTCTTGTCACATTATACCATAAAAGAAAGGATTTTTACATTAAGGTTACATGATGTGAGAAAAATTTTTTTTTTGGGTAGACACAAGTCATTGTAAATATACATTTTCAATAATTGTGACATCTGACGAACTCAAACTAATCTGTTTCAAATATTAACTCAAGATAAGCCATCAGAATTCTGTAAAATTTTTGAGTAAGACACTTAATCTAAGTAGGTACGGAACGGACGTTTATAGACGTTTCAAGATTTGAATTTCAACAAATTCTAATATTAATCTTTGAGTTGAGATTGAATTTATGTAATATTTTGTAATTTAGCAGTTCAAGCTCACATGATCTACCTATAGAAATTAATAACGTAATACCACCGAACACTCGACGCGTCGAGATAACAACAGCTCACAACAATTGCAGTAATTATACCAAGACAAATATTTACCAGGTGTTTACGGACCGATGATAGCCGATCGCCCACGCGATGACAGCCGCCTGTTACGCCTCTCTTGTTCGCTTTCACATTGAATGGGTTTGCGCGTTTAAGCTCCAATATACAGGGTTACTGGTAATCAGGCTGCATCCGTTTATATTTGCCTACATAATATTTAAATGTCCTATTCAGCGGGTAGCTGGTAGAAAATGCGCCCTAGCATTAAGCTTTCCGTTTGTACATTATTTTTGTTACTGTGCAAATATTGTTATCTGTGCATTTAAACAAACAACTTTTGTTCTACATCTTTTCTTAAAACTCAACACACATATAATTTTAGCAAAAAAGAACCGACTTTCAACAGAAAACTTACAAAGTAAAAAAGTTTTCCTCGACTTCTCTAGGATGTCATCATTAGATCCTGGTTTCCTTATCATGGTACCACCCTTGAAATATCTTCTTTACAACAAAAAAAGAATCATCAAAATCGGTTCATAAACAACGACATTATCCGCGAACAAACACAAAAAAAACGGTCGAATTGAGAAACCCTCCTTTTTTGAAGTCGGTTAAAAAAAAGTGTTTTTGTCATTTCAAGCACTGTTTAGCGACTGTTTGGTATTTATTCACTTTGGCACATCATTTCTCGAGCGTTAATGAGCGAGCGCACTCCCGATACGAAGAGCTCGATGATTTTAGGCTAGGAAAATACCCTTTTTAAAAATGTTGTATGTTAAAAGAAATATACGAATTTTTATAAACCGTAGAACACAAATTGACGTATTTAATGAACTTAACATCTTTTTAAAAGGATGCAGGGTGATTACTAATAACCCTGTAGTAAATAGCGGATAATCATTAAGATAAAAAAATTGGTTGCCTGTAAAGTCGGTATACGGGCGAAAGTTTTACGTGACAACGACTTTGAGTGGTAAAATAATTTTACGGAAGGGACGCGTGCCTTTCACTTTTTATGTCTGTCTCTCTCGCTCTTAGGCATAACCATGCCCGAGTGGAAGGGACGTGCCTCTCACTCGCTCTCGTTGTGAGCGCATAACGTGAGCGGAACTCAGTTTCTTAAAGTGTCACCCGGCAAACCAATTTATAAGACTTTGTCACGTCAAAAATCTCAATAGTTGTAATCTAATACACATAAAAGTGAGACGTGCTTGATAGCAAGATTGGGCGAGCCTGCCTTTAACAGCATTGTGTTAAGTAGCCATTGAACACGAAGTGTCCAAGGCATTATTTAACAGCACACTACTCTCATATCCCAGAGATAAGTGATGATCTTCTATGCCCTGTAATTTTCCTGGAATCATTGTCCTTTGAACCGGAACAGTGATGTTTGCACATTATTGCTTGACGTTAGGATAAAACAGGCAAAGTTATGGTATTTGTATTGGTATCCGTATTGGTATTACATTGGTGTGGTGTGTCTGGGAAAGTACCACACATTTGCCAGTTAATCTGTCGCAAGCAGTAATGTGCGAACATTACTATTCCGGGTTGAAGGGCAATGTTGCCAGAGAAATTACAGAGCATAGAGATAAAACATCTTATAATATCTCTGAGTGACGAGCGCAGTACAGTGCTAGGTAATTAATGATTTGGACTCTTCATGTTCCTATAGCTGCGTGTCACTGTGCTGTTGCATATTATCAGGCACGTGTCTTGCTCGTCTCGTCACTATATACTATTAAAAAATCCCCGGGCGGACTCTGCGTAGAGTGCTATTCCTACCACTATAAAATATTCATAGTTCGATTACTAAGAAATTTTAGATTAGTTTTTTTTAATTCCTTCTCTTATTAAAACAACGAGCGCAGTGACTAATACCCAGCATTAGGTTGATGTCTCATTAAAGCTTCCAATGTGAAACCGACAACTGCTCCGATAAATGAATAACTGCTAGTGGAGATAAGCAAACATCCTTCTCATTCTCAGACCCTTGAAATGTCCATCGGACTGGTCCACGACAAGTGGTAATTGCTTGAAGCCGATTTCCGACTTAAGTGCGCTTACGCATACCACGATTAAGATTTGTGTACAATTTAACTATATATATTTATATACACATAAAATTGATTCTATTACTATAAACAGTTTACAGGGTTAGGGTACCACAAAACACCTTTATTAAGCCGTTAGGGCCGCGTTTCGCGTTGTACTATTATTACTTTAAACCCAATGTCAAAGATGCAAAAACAGCTCTTTTTTCTAAAAGAAAGTATCTTCATTTACTCTTTTTAACATCAACTATTAAACATTTGAATAAATGATAGCATTTTACTCTTTTATCAAGGCACTACTGAGCAATGCTAGTAAAACAGGGACGCTATCAAGGAACACAACTTAATTCAAGAGGAAAGATAAAAAACCATCGTAAAATTTAATACAAAATGAAACTTTAAACAAACATTATCTCAGTACACTGGGAGAAACATAAAGATAGTTGTACTGGCGGTCGTTAACAAGAAAGACTGTCCCACACATTCGTTTTGCATCGACAAGACAGTAGAAACCAGAACTAAAACTTTTAAATACTTAACTGACACATACTTCTTGCTGCACGTTTTTTGGGTAGCCTTCTTCCTTAAAATGTGTTCAAAGAGAGCAATGGCTAACACATTCATCGTAGTAGTGAACAGGTGCTGCTTGCAGGAACTAGATTACTTACGTAGTGTAATTTAAGAAGGACGAATTAGTAAAAGTACCTTGCTATGTACCTTAATATATTAATTATATTATAATCTTTTTAAATATTTTTTCTTCTAATGAAAAGTGTTAAAATAAGTGAAATGTCGCGCAATAAAAATACATAACAAATTTGTTTCACAAAAGGTAAAAAAAAATGTTGTCTAAATGTCGTCGACACGTCATTGCATTGTCGAAATTTGTCTGTTGAGTCATTAAGGCTTATATGTACATGTGAGCCATCGATATGGTATGTTTTATATTACTTTTTGTGCTTGTACAAAAATATAATGATCTGTATTTTTTACTTTATCTGTAACATTAGGTTTGCTCGAAAAATTTACAAAAGATAAGACTAAAACATCAATCGTTACAAAGTAACTAATTTACTCTTAATGCAAAGAAATTTACTGTTAAGGCTATAATAAATAATAATATCATGCAATAAGATGGCAAACGTCTTAAGCAATTAGAAATTTAAATTTGAAATTGTAAATTTACGTTACACATAAAATTATTTTCATCGTTAACATAACATTTAAATAGGTACCTACTGATCTAACATTAAATGTAAAATCAAGTACTGTTAATTATTCAACTGTGTCTGCAGTTTAGATACAATCTCCCAACATCCCGATTGCAATATCTTTGTATCGTAAATAAAGTGTTATCTTCGAACGTGGTATAAGGATTTGTAATCTTGGATAATCCAGATCATACCCAATAACGTTGTAGGCATTATTGCGGATCAGGAACCGATATATTGCGATGTCGGACCGTCTTCGCAAAGCACAATTATTTTTACTGTCTTAATAGGATTATGAAGGACATTTTTATGGTTAATTTTTGGGGGGATTTGCAACACTACAGTTTACTGATACATTTTGAATAAAATAAACGTATTTTTATGTTAATCCGAGTTATAAATATTGATTAGGGTACCGGGGGTTTTGGTTCAGTAAAAATACAGATTACGATTTACCGTTATAAAATTTTAAGAAACAAAATTCTACACACAAAATCCATTGTTCTTTAACTCAAACATCTGAATTGAGAGACAAGAAGTAATGATCAGAATCCCAATTCGGAACAAATTAAAACAAAACGAGATTATTAAAAAAAATGTCTTCATGTAAGGGACTATCCGAACCCAAGGCATACAAGGAATAAGTAATGCGCTCAAGTTCAGTAATAAATCTTAAAAGAATGCTTTGGCCGCTCCCAAAAGGATACTCGTGGAAGCGTTCACCTTCTATTTTCCTCGTTATTTATGAGCCTATGCTTTATACCAAAACCACGGCCAAGAATAAAATGGGTAACTAAAATGAATGGCCGTATGTTACCATAATCATAGATTTCCAAAGCGAACTGAATAAGTTCTTTCTTAATGAAAAGAAATGGGGAAACTGGAAGCCGATGATAAAAGAGACTATCACAGCAGTTTATTTACAAAATATTATCTTCAATTCACATTAAGGATGTCAGAAACAAAAAGCGGACTGTATCTAATCTCTAGGCGTGAGTTATGGGGAATCATGTATGCAGTCGTCTATTTAAGGTAAAAATCTACCAGACCCAGTGATAGCACAGTGCAACTTTTAAAGTTATCCTCATCTAATAGACATTGACGGTGCTGAGACGTAGTGGGTATCCGGCCTATAAAATGGTGTTACTTATAGTCGAGAATGTGGTCTCTGTTTCCCATTTAGACGTAATTTACATTAAGATGCCTCCGCATTTGCATTTTCGAATAACCTTTTCATAATCGTCACTACGGTGGCTCCCAACTTGGCGATTAGCTTAATGGATTTCTCAATTTAATGAAACTCAAAAACTTCGTAATTGGCTTTGAAAAGATAGGACCGGATTTACGATTACCTACTTATTTTTTTCCTTTTCTCAATCGCTTTAGGAAAAAAACGCCGATCAGTATTTTATGGCTTCGGAGATAAAAGGTAGGCAGCTTAATAGCATCTTGATTCTTAAAAGCGCAGAATTCTTAGGATTGTCAACGTAGGCGGTAACTTTGATCTGTTGCTTACATGAGATTTAGATTTAGTTAAATTTTATTTATTCTAGACTAGAGGAAGAATTTTAGTTACAAGAAATTTAATGATATAAGAAAAGTAAAATAAACTGCCTTTCAAGTGTCGGGAAATGTCGTCTGGCGACATTTTAAATGTTTTTAAAGAAACCCATTGTTCTGTCCCGTTATTTAAAAGCGTATTGGTTAAGTATTTAAGCTCGTACGCTCGGGATGACGACAATCGAAACGAAGGGTTCCTCGATTTCTCCGGGTTTCCAACGCACAAATCTTTTTGTTTGATCAGGCGTTTGTTGACAACAAATTCGTTGACGTTAATCCCTAGACAATAGCTCGGTTTTATCCCGGGACAGGGCTTAATGATGGCTAACGGTATCCTTTTTAAGTAAAATTTAATCTCTGATTCAATATTTGTTTATGCTGTTTTTGAATATTCCTTTTAAAGGTATGTTAAATGACATGAAAATGCGTTATTAGTCTTTTTGTGTTTTGTTATTTAGTCTGCTCGGCATTGAACTCCTAAAACTTATTTATATATTAATGCTGTTAGGCAAAGAGTTTTCTTAATTTATTACATTTAACTTAACAAACTCTTGGAAGAAGTGAATGAAGAATTAATATCTCAGTAAAGATAACTGTGATGGACCAAGCAAGATTACGCTATAAATTACTTATAATACACCTGATAAGGTAATATTTTCGAATAAAGTTATTGTAATGTAGTTTGTCATGATTTCAAGTTGTGATGAAGCTCTAAAGATGCTTGTTTACTGTTTGCAGAGTCCGCCTGGAGAAGTATCGTACATTTGTTAGTTATTCTACCGCCAACAAGTAATTTTGACTGGCCTAGTGGCTTAGTTGGTAGTAGCTCTGCCTGCGAAGCCGAGGGTCGTGGGTTCGATCCCCACCCAGTGCAAATATTTGTGTGATGAATTCAAATGTTTGCACTGTGTCTGGGTGTTTCTATGTATAATAAGTATGTATTTAAAACTATATAAGTATTATATCAGCTATCTGGCTGCCATCACACAAGCTTTGCTTAGTTTAGGGTCAGATGGTGTTGTGTGTGAATTGCCCACCAATATATAAAAGTAATGTGCAAACATTACCGTGTTCCGGTTTGAAGAGCATTGTTTCAGAGAGATTACAGAGCATAGAGACAAATCATCTTAAATCTTTGGGCGACGAGCGTAATGCAATGTTAGGTAATGCTTTGGACTCTTTAGGTTCCGATAGCTACGTGACAATATGCTGTTATGCGCAAGCGTATTGCTAACCATCAACCACATTTCAACCTCGTCACGTTACTTTCAAATATAGAAAGATATAACTTCTACTTCTTAATATATCCCTTCTTGAATTAATCTTATTCGTTAGTATCCTACAACTATACATTTTTTTATCACAATATCGAATCTAGACTTTATTTTTTTAATAAAAGTGACGAGGCGAGCAGGACATGTGCTTGATGGTAAGCGACATGCCTGCCACATAACAGCACAGTGACACGCAGCTATTGGAACACGAAGAGTCCAAATCATTACCTAGCACTGCACTGCGTCGTCACCCAGAGATCTCAGATGTTTTATCTCTAAGCCCTGTAATTTCTTTTTTTTTTCCTGGAAACATTGCCCTTCAAACGAGAACACAGTAATGTTTGCACATTACTGCTTGGCGGTTTTATAAGCATGGTATGTTTGGTCGATATATTCAAAAGATCAGTCAAAAACCGTATAGCTTCCGTACAACAATACATGAAGGTATTTGGTACCTATACAAAAATGTAACAGACTTAGCAAACAAAAAGCTAACAGCCAAAAAGTTGTTGATAGCAGACCCACCGCGAAACTCGAAGAATGGCATGAAAAACTTCAGTAATGTTACTGGAGGTGTCAGAACCGTTCGTTAGGAATCATTCTTTGCCTCCATTCTAAATGACATAAATTACTGAAAGCGTTTAGTTTTTTGTTCAATTCCGTCCCTACCTACGTACAAGACAGACAGACTCAACACTAAAGAAACAAAAGGTATTGTGAACAATGGAAGAGTTGTTACTTTTTAGGACACGATACAAGCTTTGTTGAATCAAAACACAATCTAATTTGGCAGAAATATTTATTTATACTTGTTAAAGTCAGCTTCGTCATTTATAGCATGTAATATTTTTATGTACAAATTCGAGTGAAGGTACTAAATTAATCACAAAAATAAATTAAGTAATTAAATTCCTAACTTACAGCTACGTCAATTTTGGTAATCGAAAACCAAAATGTTTCAATGAAAAATACAATTTTGGTCTTTTTCCACAATGTAAATGTATTTTTTACTTTTTTTCATACTTTTAACATCACTAAAAAGGGTATGTCTAATACAATTTAGATAAATGAATAATTCATACGTAATTAGTGAGTTTAATGGCTGAAATAGTCATGATAACGAGTAAACTTTCACATATAATTCTAATGCCAAATGCAACAAAATTTCTAAAGTACGATACATCCACCCGTAACATTTACAAATATTTTCTGTCGAAGGCCAAGAAAAATATACTCTTTCATAGTTTTATACATTGTTTTAAATATTTACATATACGTACAATTATTTTATTGCTGGAGAAGACTATAGTTAAGTTAACTATAGAGTTAGAACTTCATCAGTTAAAATAGTAAAGTTGTAAAGTAATCTAACCACTAGTTGTAACTAAACGATAAGGACTAGTTGTAAAAATAGTTCTAGCATAACACAGTTAATCTAGATAATTCACTTTGAGATGCTTCAAAGAGCTGTCAAAAAGAAGAAAACACCAAATTACTTATTCTGAAGACACTACACTCATTTCTGTTATGACAGTATGAATAGTATTTACAAGCAATAGTAATCGATTTCGTACATAGAAAAATTACTATTTAGGTACTTATAATTTTCTTAACATATTTACAATGCTATGTTTTCTGGTGTTAACCTTACTGTGTGTCGTAATAAATACATTTTATTAAACTAATTCACTTTTTTAATGTACAATTGCCTAACTCTACGAAAATTACTCGGGTAATTTGATTACTGCAGCTGTTTCTATGTACAATTACGGTGATTTTCAAAGTGTTTATTATAACATTACACAACGTACACGAGATCTCACAAAAACGCAATTTAACTTTCACTACACCGAGTTTTTATTTTCTTTTTTGTATCACATTATTTCCGTCGTCACTCGAACGAAGTGTCTCTCACGAAAACGTCTAAAAGCTTTAGGAACTGAAGACGCGGTCTTCTACCGATAGCATGTCGAAGCTGTGTCGTCAAACAATGACGTCTCGCGAAGCCGGTTCATTGGATGTCGCTTCTGGAGCTATCACAGGTTGGAAGCAGTGCGTAGCTGGCGTGAAGTCCTCTACTAATTTACGCTTAAGCACCGAAGAAGAACCTACATAAACATTGGTTCCTGGAAAAGTGCCTCGCCTTCTCCGCCTCCAGACAATAGCAGCCAAAACTGCGAGGGCAAAAGCAATCATAGCTGATAAACAGCCCAAGACTAATTCAGAATCAGGTGCTCTTTCTGGAACGCGTTCTCCTCTCATAGAACTCACTAAAACTGACATCAGCCTATCTCCTTCACTGACTTGAACATCTTGGACACTTTCTGTAGATACTCGTTGGGCACGGCTGGTATCTATAGTCATTGTCTCAGACCTTTCATTGTCTACTCCAGGAGTCCGAGATACTAATTCAACTTGGATATGATACACTGTGTCAGGCCACAAGGATAGAGTCACTCTAGTAGAATCTGTGAACAGATTGCCTTTCAATCCACCGCCATCTACTTCCCAAGTCACCAAATACACACCACGTGCTATTCTTGGTTCCCAGGCGATTTCTCCAATAACTAGTACTTTTTGGTGAATGAGTGATATTTCTTTTAAGGTCCACTTATGCTCGTCATGGTTGGAAGAATTGGTATCGTGAGCTACCCAGGTTTCGTCAGGGCTGTAGATAGTGACTAGACCTTGTGGGTCTACGACGAGGACTCTGAGTAGGGCACCTTCATTGTTTGATGGTACTCTCGTGGCAAGTGCTTGAGTTTGGATGATTTGTCGCCAAGGTCCTTCTGCTGCTCGACGCATGACGACGTACACCAGAGGAGCGGGTCTAGAGGCGGCACGAGGAGCCGGTGGGGGCCATCGCGCTAGGGCTCCGCTGACTCGCATCACCCCCTCACCTTTTGTGTGGATGACTGGCTGAGTTTGACCAGCTCTTGCTGCTTCCGCGTGAAACTGGCATGCTATTTTGCAGCCAGGGAACTGGGGACAAAATAATTAAATTAGTTTCATGAATGTAATATGTTTCTTTTTTAAAATACAAATGTACAAATGATGTCCTATCAAGTTTTACGAAGTTTCAAAAAGCATCTTGTTCGTAATATTTCTCTCACTCATACTTGTAGCTCTATTTTATTGTCTCCATAACCGAAAATTCAAAAGTTTAGAAATCCATTGTACCGTTTTTACTATTAGTTTAAGTATTTCATTTTTACGATTAGTAAATATGTTTGTGTATGCATATTTTCAGTCAACTAACTGAAAAAAATACATACATATTATGTACTAAAATTGTTCCTTTGCTAAAAACACACGTTTTCATATAAATGCGGTTGCGTAAATAAAAGTAACTGAGGATAAAAACTTACACAAATATCCTTTTCTTCGCAAACAGCACCCCAAACTTGATAATTCGACTGCAGAAGCTCACAATTCTCCCAACACTGAAACAAAACAAAAACCTTAATAAACACAACATCATCGCAATTCTCAACTTTCTTAATTTACTATAATAGATCATTCGGATCATTACGACAAATGAGTAGCGGGAACTGACACTAACAAATTCAAAACTTTAATGCTCACAAGCAATGCATTCAAACTTTTTTTGTCAAATTAGTCTACTTTATTGGACGGCCGTTGGAGTTGTGAAGACGTGTGTGGATACAATCGTTTGTCATTACTTTGGGAATTGGGACAAGATCATTAATACTGACAAGATGATGAGAGAGAGAGAATAGATAATTATGCCAAATGTTAAAAAGCAAACCACGCCAAATGTTGCAAAAGACTTGCATATGATAATACAATAAGCTTCTGTCATATCAATAAGTATTTGTTTTGTATTGTATTTATATCCATTGGGCTAGATTACTAAGTATAAAATAAAGCTTGCCGTGATTGCCTAGCGTCTATAACGTGCGATTCAGAATCAAGGGTTTAAATCTCGCCATCACCTCTGAATATGTTTTCAAACAAAGATGTACTGTTTGTCATCAACACTGGCTAGTAGCTAGTAATTAATTATTAAACATTGGTCGATGTTTGTCAGACAACATTGTCAAAGCCTAAAACTATATTGCTTGCTATGTGAACATAATTCTTGAGGTAAATGCCACGATGATGGTGTAATAAAATTTGCATTTCACAGCGCTCGTTCAATATGTCCTAATTACACGATTGTCCAGGGAATAAATCAAAGGCCAAAATGGGTCAACTGTAATCTGAATATCTCGTTCATCCAAAATTTCCCGTTAGCCGTTCCCAATGCTGCATTTGTCACCGGGACTCATTAGTCTGAGTTGGCGTTAACTTGACGCTTCTCGGGCAAGCTTTAATAATTATAAGAACCAGCGGAGTTATTAATTACTGGTATTGACAAAACGCTCTCGCTCGGATTCCCGCGCTACCTTTGAAGTGGGAAGTTTATTGATTTTAACCGTAATATCGATGATACTTCTCAGGTTTCGCTTTTCAATTGACATCATTTTAGCTTCAGCATTCGTGTTATATTTTCAGTTTCTCTGAACCGTACTTGTAGCTTATACCGCTTTTACTAGTAGATTAACATCTGATTTTATTGTGTTATCCAGATCTTTTCTTCAATTATCTTTATGTTTCAATTGTTTATTAAACTAACGCATTTTTGTTAAGGTTCTCAAATTCAACTTCAACTTTTTTTTTGGCTTCTAGAGACGCGCAACCGATTTAGATATTTTTATTTCTAAAATTATTTTTTCCACGTTCATTCATTCTAGGTTCAGACCAAATTAAATTATCAAAGTCGTAGGTCGATTTTCAGACAACAATATGTAACAATCATATACATCAACGGTATTTGTTTTATTCTAGAATCTTGCCGTCATATTGGGCTACTACTTTCGTTGGCATATTAATATTATTCAAGTAAATATCTAAGAATACATAGTTTCCACAAAAAATTTAATAAAGAATCACATTACTTTTCAGACTTAAAAAGTGGTTTCGTCAGTAACAGTGGTTACAAAAAAAAGTATCTCTCTATAATTTGTTAAGGAAAAAAACAATGTAGGTAAGTATTTTGTTCATTCTTATTAAATAGCTTGCTTTGAGCATACTGAAAGCTACTTGATTTCCAAAAAGTGTAAATTTAACTTTACTGAAGATGGACATTTTCCAAGAGGATTAAGGATATAACACGTCTATAAAAGTATGTGATATATTTTGTTGCGATGTTACAATCTTAACTAGCACTCTTTTAAGGACAAGATTGGTGAAGCTATTAAAAACTAAGCTCGGCGGACTAAAATTAAAGTTAATTTGAATGATGGATCCAGCAGACAGTTTACGATCGTAGCTTTCAATCCTATAAGCCGTAAAATAAGGAATGGTTAAAGAGTTAAACTAATCTCTATGATTAGTATGGAAGAAATTGTAGTCAACAAGAATAGATACTTCAAAAAGTTTACGATTTCATGCTTTTTTCTATATTTTACAACTCTCACTCGCGTAGTCCCCGTTTCCGATATTCTATCGGAGTAAACCGTATATGTTATTCCTGCCTTTATGTTATAACTGTGTTACAAATTTCAACTTGATCCGTTCAAAGTTTCCAACGTGGTTTTTTCCAAACTTTTTCCAATCTTTTGCATTTATAATATTAGTAGAATTATTTAGTAGGCACAATTTCAAGTGGAAACTAAAAATAATACATATTGCTGATCTTGCAATATTGACAATAACTAAAGAATAACGGAATGAAAAAGTGCTATTAAAATGTGAGGTTTAAAATTGATTTTAAGTGTAGCCCCAAAAACATAACAAGCCCGAAATCTACCAGCAAGTATTTTCGACTATAAGTGACAATGTTATATAGTTACAATAATAACTATATAGCTGGTCGAAACTAGACTAGATTGCCTCAAAACCAACAGACAGACAGAACTCCTTTTTACCACACATACACGCACACCAAAACATATTACAGATATAGACAATACAAACAATGACTATTGCCATAAATGACGGTAAGGACGGAAAAAGATGAGAGAAGTAAGTAGCAAGATAGACAGGGAGATGATATTCATGTTAGTTCATCATAATCTAAGAAAAATGTTTTGTGCTATGAATACCAACGTTTATTTTGTATTTGGTGGTTTCTACATATCATAATTGTATATATAATTAAGTAAGTTTACAGTATCTTCAATGTTAATTTTGCTTTATTTGGTGCTAGGTGGAGTTGTGAGAAGCGTTTAATATACTTTTTTAATAAATATATACAAGTTATAAATATCACACAAAATTAAAAACAAGACTGCCTTCTGTAGCGGAGCAGACCCTAAAATACAGGTGGTCTACACAGTGAGAAATCGCTTTACGATTCATGGCGTGTACAAGATAACTGCTTTTGTATAGGTATAGTCCTTGATGCAAAGGCCAAGAGAAAGCTTCTTAAGATATTAGGCTTTTCTCAATACTATGGCTCAATGATATGAATAGCGAGGCTATGATCGTCAAATCTACATCCCATATGGCGGTAATCTTATCATTATTACGAATATTAATTTTAATTGCAACTGCCATCTTTTTCAAGTCTTCTCGTGACCACGGCGGTTGTAACGCTGCCGAAACGTCGAGATATTTAAACAATGAATTAAATCGTTATTATTCCTGTACTAAATATTATGCCATCTTTTATTAATTAAGATAACATGGTTTTACCTGAACAAACTGATTAATCATGTAGATTATGAACTGTATAATTGCTCACAGTTTCATTTACCCAGGTATTGGTTGGTGGCGTGCTTAGCTCGTTGATAGTATTACCATGTTAAATGGCAATGCTTGAACACTGACCCAAATAAACGCTTGCTTATACTCTACCAATCAATAACATATATTTACTCATGTGCTCGCGTATATTTATTCTAATACATAATATAAAAATATTTATTGATTTGTTTTTTGGGGTTTGGTCTGACATTCTCTTGAGGGATTATAACCTATTGTAAACTATGTAAAAAAATGAACTTTAGTTATTATTAAGTAATTTGTCTCTAGTATTAAGTATGCATGTGAGTAGTATGTTTTGATTGCCAAAGTTTGTTGTCGAACATGAACATCGTAAAATTGCAACGCTCTTTATACAGGGTTAATGCACTATTGTAACCTTAAAACCTAGTTTATTTTAGAAAAATAATGTATTTATAGCAATAAAGAAATAAATAAAATAAGTGCTTTAAAACAGACCTAGGTACATCTTTGGAGTACATGGGTCACTGGCCAACTTGCATTTCTGCAGCGTGGTGGATTATGGTATTGGCTTGTTGTGTAATACAAGGTCTCTAGTCCCAGAATGTGAACATAAAGCGAACTGGGTGCTTTAAAACTAGGAACAGACTTAACGAATCTGTGAGTTATTATAAGGCATACATTATTATAACCCATACATGAGTTACAGGTGGCAATTTTTTTCCGCCATTATTGATTACTTTGTATGCCAAATTAATGTAAATGCAGGTGCTTTTGTAAAAGACGAAAATTTTAGAATATTGGTCTTATTTTTTTTAATTGTTTGCTTCCAACGTCTGTCCTCAAAATGGAAAAAGTGCGGTTTTATTGTTATTCTTAAAATGCTCAAGATGTATAAAGTTTGTTTTGCTTTCGAAGTTTCATTTTGTATTTTCCTGATAATAAAACAAATGTAAAAGTTTGTATGTTTGTTGCTCAATCACATCAGACGGCAGACTCCAATAATATAATCTCTGCTGGTGGATATTTCTCATACAGTACTAATTAAATGGCCACCCAAATTTATTTATTTAATAACAAGATACCTGTTTAAAAAAAGGTTTCTCAATTTAGTCACCGTTTAGGTACAGTAACACTTACCATAAAACAGTCAGGGCCTTGCAAGCATGATGACTCCCCGCTGGGACGAGGCGCGGTGAACTGCGAACAAACACACAAAACGTCACTCAAACATATTTTATTGTTATTTAAAATCACAATCTAATATAAACAACAAATGTATTGAAGATTAAACTTAGATAATACACAATAAATTTGAGTTGATAGAAATAATCTGACGAAAACACACTTGCAAGCAATTGAAATGATGTGCTGCTTAACGATTGAAACAATATATGGGTCTACTTTTATTTGAATATCATTTTAAAACTATCGCAAGATTCAATTTAATATATAAAGAGAACCAACAAATTTGCAAAACGTGAAATGAAACAAGTCTAGAATATTTGACGCTATGGACAGAAAGTATTTAGAGGTACATCTTGTGTTTTTGTCACAGAAAAACACCTTTTGTGATACATCAATTTTCATTTTCGTTTCTTAATAAATATTTTAAATATTGTTTTAATTAGTTGTATCAAAAATAAAACTGATTATCAATTAGTTTACGAAAATGTTTAAAAAAAAATAGTGTCTAGACTCTAGCTAAAGCGTCTTATTAATCGACTTCAAAAAAAGGAGGTTTCTCAATTCGACCGTAAATTTATGTTTTTTTCACAAACAGTTTTTGAGGTTTTGAATTTTTTCAGTTTTGAATCTCGTTTACGTTTTATTATCCAAATGCAGATGTACGTGAATGTTACCACCACTGACTTAACATGATGATGAAGTAAAACATTAGAAGTAAATTGGCGTGGTCTAAGATATAGTACGTCTTTCGAGGACATAACATTGTTGATTGACTTTGACTCATTCCTTTTGAGAGAAACCCCCATGTTCCAGCAATGGACACATAAATAGAGCTTTATGTTATTAGGTACTTTATGCTAAGAATTACGAGTTGATGTTTCGAAAGCTATGTTGTGATTTTTGGTATTTGATTGAATGATCCTTCGATATTTCGGTCCAGTTTCATGCTTTCATGCTTTAGTTTTATAGTTCCTAGTAATGATAGCTTAACTAATAACGATATTTTTAAAATGTCAAGTCAAATTTAATTCGTACTTGTTTTATTAACTTTGATTATTCAAAAACAGTTTTCCTTATCTCAAAACTCTCAAAGTTTATTAATAAAATAATTGTGTTGTCAAATAATTGCAACTTTAATGCAATTTTCGTTACTCATTAAAGTTTTTGTCGGTGCCTTGCAAAAAAATAAAGTTGATGTGAGAACGTGATAACATTCCCGAAGTGTAATTCAAAATTGATTAAGAACAATTAGTATTTTTATTAAGGTAGTATTTTTATTAAGGTAGTTGCTCTGTTGTAAGCTACTACCGGGGTCCATAGGTGGCGGATAATGGATCGGCGGTGAGATATCACTGCTAGCTGCTTTTGCAGTCCCCGACCATACAGCAGCTTGAAGCTGTCTTGGGCTCATAGACAAAAACCGTCTTACGAGGCCAATTCAGAACAATCGTGATCAGTGCAGGATGACGATTTGGGGCGGCGGCGGAAGAGTACTTCATGTACCAACGGCGCGGCCTACCGGCCTAGCTAGATGGCTACTGCGCACCTGACAACCCGCAATGGACAAGCGTGTTGGGTTAAAACTTGTCTAACCCCCTTACCCCTTAATGACAAACACAACGAAAAACAGGCCCCACGTGCCCGGCGACTCCAGTGGAAATGTTGCCGGTGGCAGTACGGTGGCACTACCTGGAGTCACGGGGCCAGATAATCTCCGGGCGGCAAATTATAACTGCCAAACGACTAAGGCTTGCTCAACGGATTTCGAAAAACTTAAAGTATTAACTTATAATGTACAGACTCTTAGAACAGAAAGTCGCCTAATAGAATTAGAAAACGCCCTAGAAGACGTTAAATGGGATATAATTGGTCTATCAGAGGTTCGAAGAGAAGGAGAAGATGTGATAGACAGGAATGGAAACACGTTCTATTACACAGGAAACGGTAGCATGTTTGGCGTTGGTTTCCTGATATCAAAAAAAATGGAAAAACAACGTCTTAGAATTCAAAGCATACTCTGAAAGAGTGGCAACATTAAAATTCCGTACAACAAAAGATAAGCTTCTCACAATAATACAAGTTCATGCTCCTACGAGCTCACACTGCGATACCGAGATTGAGGAATTTTACCAACTTGTTACTAATGCTTACAATGAGAACAAAGGTACATGGACACTAGTTATAGGAGACTTTAATGCTAAAATTGGCAAATGTTCAAATCTAAACAACAACAATATATTAGGACCTTACGGCTTAGGGACCCGAAATGTACGTGGCACACGATTAGTAGATTTTGCGCATGATCTGAATCTTAGTATCACTAATAGCTTTTTATTAAAAACCCCAGCGACGATGGACGTGGCGTTCTCCTGATAAAATAACACGAAATGAAATAGATTTCTGTCTATCTTCAAACAAAACATTATTTCAAACGTAGAAGTGCTAAATACTCAAATTTACCTCAGATCACAGACCATTAAGGATTTCACTTTCGCTCAAACTGAAGATCATACGTTTTCAAATGATTAAAAAGTCCACAAAAAGATAGACAAACTAACGCTAGCGATACACCAAGAAAAATTTAACACAGAATTGAAAATAGCTTTAGCCTTCTAAAAGATTCAGATCCAGATAATATTCAAACTCAGTACAATAACATTATAAACTCAATTCATAAAGCCAGCCAGAAAATAAGGACATCGAAAAGAAAGAACAAAAGCTGAGTATACTTACAAAACGACTGATAGAAGAGAGACAAAAGCTTAAATACCACACGCCAGAGCACAGAGCAAAAGACAAGGAGGTTAAAAGAAGTATTCGCAGAGATATTAGACAGTACAATATAAAGAAAATAGATAGCGCATTACACAATAAAACTTCATTAAAATTGCTAAACAGGGAATTCAACAAACCAAATCTTCAATTGTAAGTCTTAGAGATAGTATGGGAGTAAAACAGAGTAATAGAGACCAAATTATAAATATTAGCACAGAGTTCTTCAAAAAATATACTCAAAAACGCCGCTCTTGAAGTCAATGCTAATGAATACTCATTGTCTGAAGAAATCAATCCAATAACCGGTTATGAGGTTCATAGGGCACTTCAAGGTATGAAGTACAACAAATCACCAGGTCCAGATAATATCTCAACAGAAGCTTTAAAAGTAGGTGAACAAACCTTGCTACCACATGTAACAAATTTGTTTAACTGCATACTACAAACTGGTTCTTTTCCAACTTCTTTCTGTCATTCTAACATTATTCTTATACACAAAAGGAGATAAATCTAATATTGAAAACTACAGACCTATAAGCTTAGTTTCACACCTTTATAAAACATTTATCAAAGTAATAGAAAACCGAATATCAGGAACACTAGACAAACATCAACCCCCCGAACAAGCTGGATTCCGTAGAGGCCTGTCTACTACTGACCACTTACATTCCATCAACCAGATCATTGAAAAACATACGGAATTTAACATACCACTTTATTTAGCATTTGTTGACTACTCCAAAGCCTTTGACAGCGTTGCCCACGAGGCTATTTTCAAAACATTAGAACAACAGGAAGTCAATCAAACATACATTAAACTGCTTCAGAATATATACTGCAATAGCACAGCCGCAATCAAATTATCCACAACAGGACCCTCCTTCCCAATTGAAAAGGGGTGAAACAAGGTGACCCGCTTTCGCCAAAACTTTTCACGGCCACATTAGAAGAGATCTTCCGTACATTATCACCAGCTTGGGAGACAAGGGCATTCTCATCGGCGAAAAGAGGCTAACTAACCTCCGATTCGCAGATGATATTGTTCTTTCTCGTACTCAGCACTTGAATTGGGTTGCATGCTGCAAGACCTCAGCACAGCAAGTCGCAGGGTTGGACTGACGATGAATGAGTCAAAGACCAAGTTAATGACTAACAGTATAGAACGCAAAATACTAGTCGGGAATGTTGAGATCGAATATGTCCACGAGTACGTGTACTTGGGCCAATTAGTTTCCTTCCAGGCAAGACAAGCAGGAGAAATTGCACGTCGTATCGAAAACTCCTGGAGGAGCTATTGGTCCATGAAAGACCTTATGAAGGAAATATGCCACTATACCTTAAACGCAAGCTCGTGGATATGTGCATTCTCCCCATTCTGACATACGGAGCGCAAACTTGGTCTTTGACTAAAGATCAGAAGTCCGACCTAGCGGTTTGCCAAAGGGCTATGGAACGCAGTATTCTCGGCGTAAAGCTGACTGATCGTATAAGAAATACCATACTGCGTTCCACGACCCAAATAGCCGACGTTACCCAAAAGACAGCTTATTTAAAATGGGATTGGGCCGGACATCTGTGCCGAATGTCGGATGATCTTTGGGCTAAAACCACAACTCTGTGGAATCCAAACCGGAAACGACAGACCTAAAAAGCATTGGCGGGACGATCTAGACCAATATCAGCGAAACTGGTATGACATAGCACTGGATAGAGACAAATGGAAAGAGGGTAGGGAGGCCTTTGCCCAACATTGGGACATATCGGGCTCATAATAATAATTAAGGTAAGACTGGCGAACGGTGTAATTAAAGAAGTAATAACTACCAAGACGATTCCGAAAAAAATGACAGTATAAAATCGTGTCATCAAATCCTTCGAAGGACTTAATTAACTCAGCACTTTCATTCCAGAAAGTCTATATAAAAAGACTTTTAATTATTCGACGGAACACCAATACATTATTCGTTATCTGTTTGCTGAGAAAAGGTTTTATACTCTAAAGAAAAATAATAAACGTTTACCAGATCCACAAATGTATTTGGCGTGGAAATCAAAGTGGTATTGAAGATGATAATATGAAAGGTGTATTGGGGAATGCAATAGTAGCGACGCCTTTGAGTGGTAAGTTAGTTATATTAAAGCAGGCCAGTTTAATGTATTTGATAAAAGTGACAGGCATCTGCTTACCGCCGGTCGCTGGTTGCCTTTAATTGCCTGATATACCATTGGGAACGGGGATCGGACAACGGTGGCTCAAATGTCAAATGCTTTAAAATGTCGTGAGGTTGGGTCGTTGCCTCTGCTTTCGAATTTTAACTATATATTTTGCAGTGGCAACATTTTACTCTCTCCTTTTTTACTGAGGTTATACTTCGTATGTATTAATTACTTCTTTGTGTTAAAAAAATCTTCAAACGTTTTGATGTAAATAGACACGAGGATTCCTTAATAACTTCCCGATTTATAGTCTAGTTATCTTAATCTAGTTTTAACAGATTAGGCAATTCCTCAATAATATATTTACTCAACCGTACACCAAATATATATTATATTACAATAACACATTTCAATGTGCGTAATGAGCCGTTACGTCGTGTCGAAGTGACAATCATAGAAAAGTTGAAATTCTATGAAGATAATATGTTTTAAAATCGTTGCAGTTATTCATCAGTAATATTATAGCAATTATTAATTTGTAGTAAAAGATGGCCTGAACTCGTAGTAGCATTTAAGAGATTTACTCAAATTGAACCATTATAAATACAACTTATACGTAATGCAGCGTGTAATAATATGGGGAAGTTAATTATTTTCTCGAATTAAAATGCGTAATAACAAAACAATCCCATTTAAAAGTTACTGCTACATAAACAAACGAAGATCTAAGGAATAAAATGAGCAAGATTGTATAAAAACATTTGTAGGCAATAAAACAGCAATGACCATCAACATTACTTTTAGAAAGCAGGTAACATAAACAAGGTAGCAAAGCAAAACAAAACTATTCGTACGGCTCACTATCATTGCGGCTAATGATGCCAATCTGTGGCAAAGGCCATCAAACGTCTCTGTACGTAGCCCATTATTACACGTAATCATCGTAATTTTTCACACAATTTATTTTTTTGACCCACGAGGCGACTCCAGCGTGTTATTTCACGTCAAATAATGACAACAAAAAACGCACTCAAGATTACTTACGTTACTCGTCGAGCCACTGTAAAAATAGCCCACATTTTTATCTCATTTGAGTGCGTCTAAAAAATACGCCTCATAAATCAGACGAAATTAAAAATATACTTCACGCGTCTTCTGCTGATCTAGGCTAATAGATTGACGGTTTATTAGCTGACATAATTTACGTTAACTTTCACATTTCCAAATAAAATCAACAAAGAACTCCTAACCAATTCAATTATTAGAAGTATTGTATCGTCAAACTTGAGTCGAAGAGGTTGGAATATGAAAGTCAAACAAAACAAAAAGAAATGAACTGAATATACTTCGGCAACTGCAAAGGGAAATAGTGAATAATGAATGACGGTGATTGAAAACAGCTCTGTCGAGTGGCCTCGTATTTACGTTAGATGCCGCCGCAGATTAACCCCTTTGTTAATCAAACAACGCTTATTGAATATTATTTAATTAATCTTTCGTATTTGACTTCCATATTGTCGAATGGAAACTCAAACCGAAGGATTCAAATTCGAAACAAGTTTCAATTGAATTCTCTAAAGATACATTCGAATAACTGCTTTAAACAAAAGTTAACTTAAATGGAAAATTAGGGTTCGGAGATAGATTACGTTTTTAAAACGATCCAGGATCCTGCATGCCGACACTTAAAAGTTTACTAAAATCCATTAAAGATAATCATCCATAAGTCGGGCCCGGGGCTGCGCCTGGGCAACTAATCGATCGAAGGCACACACGAGGCCGTTTACAATCAATCCATCAGCGTTTATGTAACCGCGCAACTGCCGATGATCTACTATTTATCATTTTGTTTTGTGAGTAGCGGCTGAAGTTAGCGTTCGCTCTTGGGGGTCAAATGGTCTTCAAATACCTTTGCATCTGAACATCTAAACAGCTTGTTTCCTTTCAATTAATCAGTGGATCTAAAGTAATTGCAAGAAACAGAAACGAGTTTGAAATTGAAATTAGCGCTGCGATCCTCCCACTCGATTCTCGTATCCAGTTTCGAGGTGGCATCAATTAAAGTCTATCACAAATTGCGATCTTATCGCCTATAGTAAACAATGGCGAGTGCGACATTTGCATGTAACGTAGATAAAAGGAAAACATTGAACACTTAGCAGCCTCCCAGAGAATGAAGCAAAAAACAGAATGAATTATGATTTCGCATAAAGATAAAATACAATCTAAGTCAGCGCGCCAAATGGCGAAGAAAAAATGAAATTTTCTCGCCAGAACAGAAACTGGAAGTCGAGTAGCGGAACGTGAAATACAGGGAAACATAGTGTGTTTTATCTCGGTAAGAACGACCATAAATCGGAGATAAAGAGTTCGTATCTATAAAATATATGTGACGCATAGATTGATCGGCTTTTCCCTGTAATTTCGTACTTCCTGAGTCCTTAGTGAAAAGATCTCCAACGCAATAAAACTGGTATTCCGAGTCAAAAAGTTTCCTAACTGAACCAAACTGACCCAATATAAAATCCCGAAGCTCGAGCTAGGAATTGGTAAATGTGGACGCTGTTTCAATTCTCCGTTAGTTGTTATTTTATTTGATCTGCAGTAGGTAAACTCTATTACTGGTTCGTTTTTAGTAAGTAGTAGAAAATTCAATTTCGGTTCCATTTCTGGGTCTTAGTGAAAACTAGGTTATTGAATATCGAGGGACACATAAATGAACCCACATTGGTAACTTTTGGTGCTGGGTCCCAATATTGCACAATAACGTAACTTCAATATAGGCTTCGGGTGAAAACAAAACAAGCTCTTATTGCTTATAATAAAGGGCTATAATTTATATAAGTGTGCTTTCATTTAAAGCTTTTTATTAGTCTCTTGATGGCGGAGTATCATGAACGATTAATGAAGAATATGTCCCCGCTGGCAATAAAAGATGGCATCGACATCATTAGGTCTCGACCATGATATGAATTTTTCATGAAATATGGTCTCGCACTGCGCTCGTATATTCCCGAGTAGTACCAGCTGTATAAATGTTATTATTTTCATCATTTCAATTCTATGTTTTACTTTTTGCACTCATTCTGTGAGCAACAACAGTTTTGTCTTGAATTAAGAAAAAATGCATATAAGTTTAAAACCTAAATAACCTAATAGATGTTTTTGTCTTTTCTACATTTATAGCAGATTGTATCACATTATACAGGGTATTAATACACATACAGTGAGTTTTTATTTTTCTTAAATAGGCGCAGTACTACAGAATCCCAATTGGAACCTAATAAATTCACAATATTGCAAAACTGTGTTTTGTCTGTGCGGTCTAACTTCCTAGAATTTATTTAAGTATGAATACGTGAAATAAAAACTATGTGCCTCTTTTTAAAAAAATACGTTAAAGATTTTTGCTGGAAATTTCCGTTACGACCGAAAGTTTATGAATTTTTGCGCTGTTACACTTATTGTCTATGTAGAGGACAGAAGACTTTCTTTAATTTTGCGTAAAAATGTATTAAACCATTAAAAACATTACACAAACAAAGTATTTGACTCATTCACATGAATACTCCTTCGTTTAATGTTTAAGTATGTAGTCTAATTTTGAATAGATTGATATTGCTTTGTATTCGAATTTCAACCACTTGGTTATCACTAGTTATTATAAAATTAATACATACGCCGTTGAAAAATATGTAGTTGTTTTTCAAGCGTTAAATTTTTAAAGTAATTTAAACATAGAACAGTGTTGACCCATTGTCGTTATGGACGCATCCTGCCAATTTACTTTATTGATGTTATATTATAGCATCATTAAGTTTTTATATCCATTACCTTTCTGTCGGGCCGCCTGTAATTACGGTGATATGATCCCCGTAGTCCTTAAACTATTTATAAAATTATACCGGTTTAAAATCTGCTCCAATAACATAAGAAAGATTATGTGTATGAACCAAATAGCTTGATTGGCGTCTACGACGTCATAAATAATGCCGGTGTCTTTACAAACAATTTGTCTACATTTTCATGGGCTTATTCAGAAAACCTGCGATAAACTGAAGGATAAACTGAGTTTTCAATGCAAAATTGTAACAAGAAATAACTTTTATTATTGAGGCAACTAATAATTCACCATGAGTGGTGACTCAGTAAGTTGTGTTAGTTGAAAGGCGAGATCGTTTGATTTTAGAATAAGGAGGTCGTTGATTTGAATCCTGCCTCCCGCTGTAAGTATTTTCCAAGTGTTTTGTTTGTTATCCCCACTGGCATTAACGATGTAGGAAAACATTGTGAAGAAACTGATGTTTTAGAAAAAAATACACATTTTTCTCAGATTTCGAAAACATGTATCATCCGCCAGCTATATCTTAGCCAGAGTAACGCTTTCATTGTGAGAGAAAGCCCCCAGTCCCAGCTGAAACAATATCGGGCTGCTGGAGTTCTAAAAAACACCGACATACAAAACAAGTTACAGTTCCTCCTAATTTTTCAGTTTTAGGTCGACCTTTAGTATTTTTCTTTTGAAACAGTACATATTATAGTAGAACGGATGTTCTAATGATATACAGTATCCGCTCATCAAACCTTTTTACTTGTCTTTGCATAATGTATGACAATTGGCACATCCAATATACATACACTACGGCGGTCATTACAAATGATAATGAAACAGTTTGCATGATATCACAGACATGACATGTATTTAGAAAACAAAGCGAAGTATGTTTAACTGTAGCTGCAACCTATAATTCTGAATGTTAGAGCTCCAAGTTGTAAATGAAGCTCCATAATTTAAATTTATGCAGAAAGTTGAACACCATGCCTTTGGTCCTAACAATGATATAAATGGCCACAAACACGTACCAAATTTGATCATGCGGCGAATAAATTAAATGGGAACACAATCAAGGATTAAATTACCGCGTTTCATTCTGCCTCCCACACGCGCGTTGCGACACATGTGCGACACATCGGTCGCCGGTCGCGTCGCCCCGCGTTATGTATGTAGGTGCCTTAACATATAATATTGTGGCACATTGTGCCGCTCCGAGACCGCATATAAATGCGCTGAGAGCAAATAAAACGGTGCTATAATTTCAAATCATACGGACAGAGAATGGGTGTGGACGGCGCTCTCATTGTGTGGAAATGATGTAACCGCTATTAAAAGTGTGGGCCGTATCCCTTGAATATTTCTTGCGACGAAGACGTCGTAGGGTCATATCGGTATTTTATATCTCACCAGAGACAATAGCATACGTTTCCAGCTACAAAACTGGCTTCGTACTTTAAGTGGCGAGCTCGCATTTCAATATTTCCTCGGCCTCGTATTGCTCCGCCCGATTACCTCCTTAAATATTTATTATATTCTAAACTACGCAACGATACATTTTGATTTACGTCCAATGCTTTAAGTAAATGTAATGAAGCTGGAGAATAATTTCCATTAAGATTTGTTACCTGTTCAAACACCAAATATAAAATCGAAGACTGATTTTTATGGCGACATCGTACACTGTTACAAATGAAACAACGACGATAAATTCAAATTCTTTATGTAAAATAAAACGGCCAGTTTTATAGCACAGTAAAACGTTTTAGAATTAGTAGTGTCCAAAAACAATATTTCGTTACTGTAGTAAAAACCTCGATTTATTTGGTTAACCACGTTTCAGCTAAAGTAAACATAACTCGGGGGTAACCTACGTAATAAATTAAAGATAACAATTTACATTTGGATTTTATTCCGAGCTTCGGAACCTAATCTCGTGCGTATTAGCCACGTGCCATATCAACTCGGCATAGTTAAGCCTTCGTCACAAATATTCTATTCTCCTTTACGATACAGACATGACACGTAAAGGATTACGAGAAACTATTATATTCTGTTTAGTTTCGGAGGAACGTCGACCAAGTTTAATGCCGGATTTGAAACTAATTTTGGAAACGCTATTTCAGATCTGGAGACATAAGCCTCGCAGGTAAACTTTGAGGAATCAACAGTAGCTATCAATTTCGTATTTCATAATTAATTCATACGCCTAAGCTCAGACTAGACGTAATGAATCACTACATTTAAGATTTTAATAAGTAAGTTCGAAATTATGCTACGCTCGTGAATTTCCAATAATCGGATTCTATTAAATTCTCCAAAATCCATTGAGTCAAAGGACATTTTTGTGTTCAGCGCTGATAATATCATTTATATCTGTCCTCTTCTAGCAAATGACGTATATACTAACTTTATCCTTTTCTACTTCGAGCTTGTCAGTTTTTGTGAGTCTCCCAAGTTCTCTGGACCATGTGACAGATGTGCGCATGGCTGAGGTTGCTAACGAACCATGATTCGATTGGAATAATTTATTTATTTATTTATTTATTTATACAAAATCCACAGCCCTTAAAAAACAGATATTCATTAACTTACAAACTATCTTACGGCCAATAACGGATTTACATTATGTGAACATGCTGATACAAGATTACTGTGTAGTTTTCAAAAATAGATTTTAACGATAAGTAATATGAGTGAAAATAAAATAAAACAACAAACCATATAGAAACACCAAAAATACGAGCACTGCGTGCATTTATCAATCCGTGTAACATTGTGTGTGGTGTGGTGTGTGTGTGTGTGTGTGTGTGTGTGTTTTGTAAGTGCGTATCCCTTATCATGTTAAGCATGAAAGTAACTTTGCATTGCATTGTGCATATAGAAAATTACTGGAAATATTACACTATTTTTGATATATTTCTTTTGAAAGATATTTTGTCACTATTAAAAATATCAATTTTGTCATTAAACTTCGTGTTGTATGTACTTTGAAGGCGATTGACTATTGAGTTCTGTGCATAGTTAGTACGAGACTGGGCGATAGAGAATAGTTTGGTATGCCTAGTGCGTTTTTTCGGCGTATGAAAACTCAATATTTTATCGGTGAGACCAGGACAATCAATATATCCATTACATAAGCCATGCAAGAAGGCCATATCAAGGTGGAGCGTCTTTTCAAGGCCATCCAGCAGATGATACTTGCATGAATCCACGTAATCTAATGTATTTGTATGTGACTTATAGTTAAGATGTTTAACAAATTTGCGTTGAATTTTTTCAACATCTGTGATGTAACGAGCGTAAGTTGGATTCCAAATTGTGCTACAATACTCCAAAATACTTCTTACATAGGAGTAATAGAGTAACTTAACACACTTGATGTCCGTAAATGGTTTACTGGCTCGCATAATAAAACCTAGACTTTTATAAGCTTTATTAATAATGGTTTCGATACGAGAGCTTGTTGTCCAGGAGGACTCCAAGATCCCGCACTATATTTACTTTTGATATACTGGTATCAGATATACAATAGGTGAATACAATGGGGTATTTTTTACGTGAGTATGTGATTATATGACATTTACCAATATTAATACCAGCTCGATTTTTAATGTAATAATCGCTCAAACGATTGAGATCAGCTTGTAATTTGATACAATCAGACTCGTTTTGGATTTTCATAAATATTTTCATATCATCTGCATACATTAGAAACCTAGCATGGTGAACACACTTGCCTACATCATATAAATAACCCGCATAGAGTAAAGGAGCCAAAATTGAGCCTTGTGGCACACCGGATGTTATGTTTACATAATCAGAGCAATAACCACCGATAACAACAGCCTGTGAACGTCTATATAGGTATGATTCGTGCCATCTTAGTAAATTACCTCGAATACCCAATTCAAAAAGCTTTTGCAGCAAAATGATGTGATCCACGCGATCAAAAGCCTTCTCAAAATCGGTATAAACCGCATCTACTTGCGAGCCAGCATCCATATTGGTAGCCAGGTAGTTAGTGAAGGTGCCCAAGTTGGTCGCAGTCGAGCGACCTCTCATAAAACCGTGCTGTTCATCGGGTATTGACGGCGCTATTATAGAGTAAATGCGAGAATGCACTATACGTTCCATTAATTTACTAAGTACATTTAAAATTGATATAGGACGATAATTTTCTACTGCCGTTTTTAAGCCCTTTTTGTAGACCGGAACTACTTTAGCCTCTTTCCAAATTTTGGGAACAAATCCCTCTAAAAAGCATCTATTGAACAGCAAAGTAATTGGATATGCCAACGATTCAACACACTTCTTAAAAAGATCGGGGAAAGCCGTCATTTCCAGCACCTTTGTTAGCATCTAGATTAAGAATAGCCCTACGGTTTTCGTTCACATTTACCTCGATAGAGGATATCACATCGCAACTAGAAGACAAACTTTCGTTGAAAGAACAATATTTTAAGTAATTACTTTTTACCGTAGAGGTACCGAAATTTTTTTGAAAAAAATTATTGAAAGCGGTGCATATGTTCGAAGGAGTGTTTAATTGTACATCACCGTACGTCATAACCTGCGGATAGTCAGTAGTATTTTCGCGTTTAGATTTTATATAAGTCCAAAAAGCTTTTGGATTAGATTTTATTTCCTGTTGTGAGAACGTAATGAAATTGGCATAACATTCAACTTGTAACTTCTTTTGTCTTTTTCTAAGTAATGAGAATGCTTGGTAATCGCCTGGGTTACCGTACCTTACCCAATTTGTATGTAATTTAGTCTTCTCTTTTATAAGTTTAATTAATGAAACGTTATACCAGCACGGATATACGTAGCTGCCGCCACTGCGAAACTTAGGCACAAGTTTGTTAACTACATTATTGAGTATAGAATAAAACTTGCTAACCACGTCATCCAAATCGTTGCCTGTCATGATAAAGTCCCAATCCGTCTCGTGGAAACTTTTATTGATAGCAAGATAATCAGCTTTTCTATACTGATACCTTAACGTAGAACAAGGCCTAAGGCAGGATGTTAGGAGATCAGTGGCAATCAATGTTAGCGCCGGGTGGTACGAATCCTCTTTGACCAAGGGATGTTCTGACTTTACAATTTTAATGGAAATGTAGAGAAAGCAAGGTCTAAAGTATTATTACAAATGTTGCGAAACTGATTAAATTGAGATAGTCCAGCGTACGAAAACTTTGATAAAAGGTCAGTAGCAGCCACTTGTATATCTACAGAGCCCTTTTTAACGACGGCAGGTTCTGTACCTGACCAATCTATACAGGGTAAATTGAAATCGCCTGTCACCAATACATTGTCGTTGGGGCACTGATTCATGACAGTCGCGACCGTGTTCGTCAGTAACTGTATGCGCAAAGGTATTAGAGAATTAGGCGGTATGTAGGTGACAGCTATATGAGTGTCGTTTGATAAACCAAGGCTATCAGCTGGAATCGTAACCCACACGCACTCAAGATCGTCACATTTCCACTCTGGTCTTAAGCGGGCTTGCAATTCTGAGCGACATAGTATCATGACACCTCCACCAAGAGAACCTCTATCGTCGCGGAATACTCTAAACCGGCCATCGCACAATTCAGCATCGAAAACCCCATCATAAAGCCAAGTCTCAGTCACCAATATAACATCAGAATCAGATAGTAAAAGATTACTGTAAAATGTATTAGTTTTAGTTCGTAAGCCCCTGACGTTTTGGTAAAATAATTTAATTTTTTTCAATGTGTTATCCATTATGTAGGATTTTCAAAGTCATAACAAGATAGATTTTAACGATTAATAATGCATACATTTGCACAGGTTCATAGTACATGCAAGGTAAAACGCAGAGTGTTAGTACTTGTGACAATAAAAGTGTTTGTAAGTCGGAGAAAGTAGTGTGTAGCAAAGGGATGTGTGTGAATGGTGTGAAAGTATTGTGTACGGTATTGAATGTATATGTAATCACTACGATACTAGAATAAAATGTAAACAACACGGCTAAGCAATTTTGGAGAGATCGGCCTTGGAGGAAATAAGTATAGGAGGCGAAGTATCGTTTCGCCTCACATAAATTCTGCAGTTTTTTACCCAGACGTATTTAAATTGCAACTCTTTAGCTTTTTGCTTACATTCACTAAAAATCATTTTATTCTCCCTGGTGAGATGTTCGTTGATATAAATACGTTGAGCTTCAGTACCAATCCCCAGATCCTTCGCGGTTAAGTTTCGGTGTTTCCCGAGCCGCCGCCACGATGTTGTCCTTGTGCGCGCGCTGCCGCAGGCGGACGACGATGGCGCGCGCGCGCGCGGCGCTGGCAGCGTGCCTCGGCTGTACGCGGTGCGCGAACTCCACGTCTGCCGCCGCGACGGGGACTCCGACTCGGCTCATGACACGAGTAACTATGTCGAGGGTGTCCTCGTCCTTACTCTCCGGGATCCCCACAACTTCGATGTTCTGCAATCTAGACCACTGCTGCTGCTTCAGGCTTCCATCCTCTAAAACCCTAATTCTAGCCGCCTGTGCTTTTAACTGTTCTTTGAGCTGTTTATTATCTTCGGTAGTGCTCCCGATAAATTTCTTTAGGCCCGTTACTTCCTTTTGCAGGTCCTCATATTGGCTGCAAATAAAGGACAATGACTCCTGGTAGCCGGAACATTGGACCCTAATTTCATCCAGTTGAGCTGATAGTTTTTTTGACGCATGACTCAATGACGTCACTTAACTCTTTCTTATCAGTCTTCAGAAATTCCTTCAGTCTTTCTTCAGTAATGTAGGTACCGATGGGCGACTGTCCTCTACGCAACGTGACGTTTCTATAATTGTTAATTGACGGGGAGTCTACCTCTGCCTCGACCTCTGGCAGCTGCCTCGGCGCTCCCGAGGATCTCACGGGCGTATTAGTGTTGTCTGACTTTTGCATTGTGAGCTTTTACATTCGATGCAACGCCATCGTCGTTTAGTCTCCTCATTCATATTCCTGTATCTCTTCGGAGAAAGATTAGCGCATTGCATGTCATATTTCTGGTTGCAACCTAGACAGTTAACAAATTTCTTGTCATGCAATTCCGTTCTACAGCCTGCACACAGCTGCTTATCCATCTTATTTTCGAAGTAGAATACGCGTATGAAATATTTAGATGAAAAGCAAAAACGCAGCTACGTGTAGATAAATGCTATTTGAGCAGGCGCAACTCAGTTGGCCGCGCGCGGCAAGTCCGGCGGTGACTGGAGGACGCGTCAAGGACACTCGCCGATGAAGCGAGCGCGTATTATGCACTATGACGGCGGTCACTTTTAATAACTGTTTTTCCAATCACTCACTGGATACTCGACGTAAATTAATGACACCACACTATCTGATAGCACTTTTCAGCAGCTTCATTTACATGTGCAACACTTTATTAAGAATCTACTTGATACTAGTTTGTCTCAAATTTAATCAAAGCGAATAACGAACACAGTGTTTATTACACGACGGACGGCCGTGAAATGATGAATCAATCATATCTTTGATTGTTTGACCGTCAGTTGCTCGGAGTTTCAAAATAATTTGAGAAGTTATTACGTAGCCGTCTATAATCTCTATTTTTGACTGATTAAAGTGTATGATTGAGATGGAATTGTTGTGCATTGTGTGTGCACTGCAAAAAAGTTGTGCATATGTATTAAAATTATTCCCGAAAATGCAATGAATAAAAGAAAAATTCAGTAGACTTTTTTATTGATAATGAAATTAAGTATATATATAAACTCTAAGCTAAATTTTAAGTCAAAGAACCGTATTTTCAGACGGAATTTGAAATAATTCAACGCAACTGTATTCAAAGGTCTCTAGAGATAAAGTGAACACAATCAAGATGCAAGTCGAAAGGAAATCGCGCAGAATGCAACCTCGATGCTAGAACCGTTACGAACCGATATCTACACCGAATCCGATTGGTACAATGCGAAAATTATCCGCAACCGTTCCTGCAACCGACTCGCAACCTGGCAAAGGTACTGCGAAGGCGTAAAGGGGTCTTAGAAATGGTTATGTCTCGCAATGTATCTGATTTAAGATGTGACGCGTCATTTATATAGCTTACTGTGGGTAAGATGCGATCAGTTCATTTCTGTTTATGGTTATTCAATGTCTAGTATTACTTGGGTTCTCTCGCACGCCTCACTATTTCACTGCGGCTATTTGTAAAAGAAGCCTGCTAAGCGAAACTTGGAAGGCACGTGCTCGATTTATTCCGAAAATAAAAACAAAGTCACGTAAGTATGAGAACACGATCAGACATCGATACAGAGATACGGGGCGCGTTTCGCTCACGACTGTACCTATCGATCAGCATCGTGAACAATAGAGATATCATTAGGCCGAATGTACAGTTGCACGAAACACTTACTTGGATCTCACAATCCGAGGCCCCATTGATCGGAATCGCTGATGAGAACAGGAATCCGACCCATATCAAACGTAATAATCATCTAATGAGATTAACGCTACTCTTTTATTTTTGTACCTAATCTGGAGCGCACGAGTTTTTTACGATTGCGTTTACGACCGGAGCGGTAAAGCTTAAACTTATCAAAGGCCATATTTCAAAAGCATAAAATAAGAAGAGCAATTAAAGGGTTCGTAACCGGGTAAGTAAAATGGCCGCATTCTCTTACAAATATTTATGTAGGCGGTCGTGTAAACAGTAGCGCTAAAAGCAAAGACATGCGTTTAATCCAAGACAAACAGGCTGAAAGAATTACAAGAGTGGGACACAAACACCATAAAGTTCTTTCTCCCTAAGGGTAAACAGGAGGTAAGTAATCCTTCGTAGATGCAGGGACTAGGCCTATTAGAGTGGAGTGCTACTGGAAATGTAAATGACTTACTTAGAAATTCTACTGTGGATTAAGACACGATTTGCATATGTATAC